>CM074449.1:23300959-23768459 GCA_037101425.1 Elopichthys bambusa
GTATTACTGCGCATGCCCCCTTCTGAATTGGAGTGTGGAATAATTGTAATGTTTTTGTAAGAAGTCTTATGTCTTACTTCAGCAGTAAGTAACAAAAACTTTTGTAAAAAAAAAAAAAAAAATTTACAAAAAACAGTAATAATGTGAAATATTAATACAGTTTTGTCAGCAGCCATTGCTCTGGTCTTCAGAAATCATTCTAAGATTAATTGCTGCTCAAGAATTAGAAACGGACTATTAAAAACCTTCTTCTTCTTCTTTTTATTATTATTATTAGTAGTAGGCTAGTAGTGGTAGTAGTTGAAAATTTTCATTTATGCAACTTTTAAATGCTACTTGTTCATTAGGACCATGTGACGTCACAGTGCTTTATCACCACCATTTTTGTGCCCGGTCACAGCTGCGCGATCTGTTTCAGTCTATGGTCACAGCAGCCACAACTACCAGAGGAAGATCAACGAAATACTCCAAATGGGTTCACTCAAGGTTACAATATGCCCGGATATGTTGTGCTGTTAACTGTAACAACAGTTGTCAGAGAAACCCCAACTACAATTTTTTTCGATCCCAAAGGAGTTAGATCGGCGGAATAAATAGTTGGCTTCAATCAGAAGGGACCACTGACAGCCAAACAGCAATGCACAACATTAATAACTACTGGGACTGTCATATACATAACATTATAATGAGAACACTATTGTAATAAAACATTGTGAATTCAATGTATTTAGTTGTTGTTTCAGCACGTTGTTGTGGCAAGAGTGAGTTAAACATTCTTATTAGCACATAACTTAGTTTAAGCTTCACTTGTGCATTCGTGTCATTGTGTGCAGATATAAGTTGTAATATTAAATTTATGTAGTATAAATATCTGATTAATCTCATATAGAATGCGTTTCGTTGAGGTAAATAACCCGCAGCGCTTTTATTGTGTATTGATGATCATCTTTAGCTTCAGCGCGAGCTCTCAAACAGAAACGCAAAACATTAAGAGGCTGTCATATATATATAACATTATAATTGTGTACACTATTGTAATAAAACGTGAATTCTTTGGGCTTGGTTGCTGTGTTTCGCCGTGTTGTCAAGGGAAGAACAGAGTTACATGACTAACTTAGTTCGTGTTCATTAGTGTGTGATTTTGTGAAAATATTAGTTGTAATATAATGTTTATTTTGTATAAATATCTGAATGATCTTATATAGGATGTGTTCCACTGAATTAATTAACCTTCTAGCAAAGCGCTTCCGTACTCATTCTGTTCAGCTTCAGCACGCGCAACTCAAACAGCAATGGTGTTATTTCAAACAGTTATTAAAGATGTTTACTATTATTGTAATATTACTTTTTTTTCAGAAATATGCATTATTATTAATAACTAGCACTTGTTCTCGTATTATTTTCATCAACAATATGATTTGATTAAAATAATTTCCTTATTGTCCGTACGGAGGCTATTATTTATCCCTGGTACCTGCATTTTGTTTCTTCATTATGTAGCGTAATGCTGTCTAATGACTTGTTTGCATTTAGGTATTTTATGTTATTTTTATTTTTTTGTTAGGCAATAGATTTTTTGGTAACACTTTCTCCAATGTATGGCGATGGATTATATATATTTTATGGATTATGGATTATAAAAAAGCCTATATCCAAATTATTCTAGGGGGTACTACTGTAGAACTGTTTTTAAGGGACAGATTGGAGGTAATAAATAAGGATCACAAACAATAACAGATGTTTGTTTTTTGTTTTTTTAAATCGTCTCATTTAGATAACATCTTTGCTGTTTGAGCCGTGTGCGCTGAAGATGGAGAGAATGAACACCCATAAACTGAAGCGCGTTGCTAGGTTAATTAACTCAATGGAACACATCCTTTATAAGATAATTCAGATATTTATAAAAAATAAACATCATATTACAACTGTTATTTGCACAAAATCACGCACAGATGAACTTCAACTAAGTTAAGTAGTCGGAATGTAGCTCGAGTGGGTGCGTTCTTCCCGTAACACGCAGAAACACAGCAACTAAGCCCAAAGAATTCACAACGTTTTATTACAATAGTGTAAACAATTGTAATGTTATGTATATGACAGCTCCACTCATAGTTATTAATGTTTTGCGTTGCTGTTTGAAAGCTCGCGCTGAAGTTAAAGATGATCATCAGTACAATAAGCGCTGCTGTGTTCGTTGCCATGTCGGACACAAAAATGGCGGCGAGCATAACGGAAGTGACGCCGTCGGTACCATATATACCAATAGTCATATTCTAACAATAAACTTGACGAATGTTGGAAATGGAATACGGTTCTGAGAGGTTCGCACTTCACAGATCCTATGGATAAGCACAAGCAGACCATCAGCTTCATTAGGTTTACATAACATGAAACATGACTGCCCCTTTTATACCAGACATGCGATCCTGTGTGATGCAGCGTTCCTGAATTCTGTTTTCAAAATCTGCCAGTTGTCCTGGATTTAGTGTAATATTACTTTAAACAGTTTGGGCAGCTGTTTTCCAACTGTAATCATGTGTATATGATAGTTATATTGGCCGTACGTGACCTGAAATAAACCATAGATTATACTACACAACTACTACAACCACGAGCGAATCAGTTCCAACGTTTTGAGCTGCATTCAGCGGAGTTGTCTCGTTGCAGTTGTAGTCCACACGCACAGTGATGGCGTCACAGACAGACGACGACGTATTACAACTTCCTGTTTTGGGAAGCGCTGAGTTGGTCTCTTGTTCGCTATCCAGCTAGTAAGCTTGAATGTACAACAGGACTGCATAACCTGAGTGTCCGGGTGTGCTTACGGTGTTAAGGAGAAAAAAGTGCAACTTACTGCGTTTAGAGAAACAATGTCGGACAGTCCGGGTAGGTGTTGTTGTATACTGAAGCGAAGTAGTTAGCTAACTATAGATTACCATGCTAGCTTTGGACTAATCAAATCGACATTTAAACTTAATAATGTATATCTCTTGTTAATTTCTCTGAACGTTTTAGTTGAATTTAAATATCTGGTTTAAACTATGAAGAATAATTTGGTTTCAGGAATGTATGTCATTATTAAACGTCTGTTTAAACAGTTAAAACAAGGTCACCAGATTGTGTCACGACAGCCTTCGCTTAAAGAATGTATGTTAGATTTTGGCATGTCAGTAATTCGCAAGTTATTCTGCAGGTGTTGTTTTATTAAAACTTGTTTTTGTTGCTAAGTGAGTTAGGACCTAAGAAATTATATAACACCTTTCTTCAAGTGAAGATATTTTTGTTTGGTAATGTTAGCACTGTAACATGTTATAATAAAATACTATTTTTAACTGGTTCCTAACAGATTTGCCACCAAGCGATGAGCATACTTTAGAGATACAAGGCTCTGTTACTAATTGTTCTGTTGTGATGATGGAGGAACAGGAGGATAGCATGTTTAATGACCAACATTTCTGTAAGTAAATAACATACACACTTAAATAGGCAGATGTTTACTCAAAACATAATTTTAACTCTCTTTAATGTGTACCTTTTATGCTCTCTGTGTCTGCAATACCCTCTCCTTCTTGTGCTCTTTGCTTTTTGGCAGACTGTGAGATGTGTCACCAGCACTTCATAGACCAATGTGAGGTTCATGGTCCACCATTATTTACATGTGACTCACCAGCAGTTATGGGCATTCCTCAGAGAGCTCTGCTAACACTGCCACAAGGCTTGGTTATAGGTCGATCAAACATCTCTAATGCAGGACTTGGGGTTTTCAACCAAGGCCAGACTGTGCCATTGGGGATGCATTTTGGACCTTTTGATGGAGAGGTAACCTGTGAGGAGAAGGCATTGGATAGTGCCTACTCTTGGGTAGTGAGTGTCAACCTTAATGTTTTATTAATTTAATTGTTAGTTTTAATTGTAATTTCAATGTAAGTATTGGGCTAAACATATAAGTAATGCATTTTTCTCTCTAGATTTACAGAGGCAATAATCAATATAGTTACATAGATGCAGAGAGGGACACTCACTCCAACTGGATGAAGTAAGTACTTCTATGTGCTTTTGTCCTGTATTGTAGTTTATGCACTTATTTTGTAGTTGTCTCAATCATGTGTCTTGCTTTAGGTTTGTGGTGTGTTCAAGGAGTGAGACGGAACAGAATCTTATTGCATTCCAGCAAAATGGACGTATTCTGTTCCGTTGTTGTCGCCCTATTAGCCCTGGGCAGGAATTTAGAGTTTGGTATGCTGAGGAATATGCTCAAGGACTTGGGACCATCTGGGATAAAATCTGGAATAAGAAATGCATTTCTCTAGGTACCTATATCTTGAATTTTTAATTTTTATATATTTACATTTATATACTATGTTTGTATGTATGTGTGTATAAATGAGTTAATTACACGAGAAAATCTAGACAAAGAGTTGCTTTTCAGTTTCAAGAATGCATTGCAGTCATTTTGATTTGTTTCGGTCACAACATAATTAGTTTTGATGCCACAAGTAGTACAGTAGAAAGATAGAGAGAGAAGGAAAATTACTCCTGAAAAAAGTCAGCAAGAAGCTTTCTCTTCCCAACTCGGAGTGGGGGTTTATTAATCTCCATTTTTTCCTAAAGTTAGCTTCACCTGATTGGTGCCAAGCATTCAGCAAACAATGTCATGCAGTCTTTAGATGTAGGGGCGTGTACATTTTTAGAGAGACATGGCAAGTAGCCTAAAATAGACTTCAGTCACATGAATTATTGTAAATAATTAATGAAAACTACTGTATCCTAACTCTGTAATTTAATCAGATTTGTCATTATCTTTACTAAAATTTGGGCACTGAGTTAATCCAGAAGTTATTTAAGAATTCCTGATGTAATTCACCTTAGAGGGAAGCACGTTTTTTCTGTAAATGCTTTCCTTAATTTCCTCTTTCACTGGTATTTAAGGTATAGCCACAGATGGGCAGCTGCTAGTCAGAGCATGGAATTTTTAGGGGCAGGTCTCCCTCATTTTACATTTACATTTTTGCATTTGGCAGATGCTATTAATCCAAGACAATTTAGATTACATTCAGGGTATACATTACATCTATTAATGCATTCCCTGGGAATCTAACCCATGACCTTGGTTTGCTAGGGCCATGCTCTACTATTTGAGCTATTCTTTAGGAAGCACTGCATTACCGTGTGACATCATATTTGAAGTTAGCCATTGTGATTGTGCCATAAACATTTCAGTTATATAGCTTAAAGTCTTTGGGGCTTCTGTGCTACTTTGTAGAAATAGCTAAATACAGTGACTGAAATGAATTTGGTGCTGATATCTGTCATGGCCTAGCTGCTTTCCAGTAATTTGATTTCTTTTTCAGGTACAACTGAAGAACAGGCAACTCAGGACTGCCCATGTCCTCATTGCCATTACTCCTTCCCAACTATTTTTTATCTGCGTGTTCATGTGAAGCGCTCACATCCTGATCAGTATGCGCACTTCATGCAGACACAGCCGCTTGAGTCCGAAGACCACTCAACAGTTATAGACGTAGACCAGTGCCTTCTGGACTCTGATGCAGCTCCTCCAGCCCATATGCAGCCAATGACAGAAAGCTGTCAGGGTCAAATTTCAACCCTAAATGGACAACCTATGAATCACTCAAAAAAGTCAGACTGCACTGATTTGTCTGAAACATGCAGTAATGGTTTGAGTGACCAGGCAAACTGTGTTACTGAGATCTCAGATGAAATAAATAAATGTGGTGAGTGTGGCCGGAACTTTTTGAGATCTTGTCATCTGAAGAGACATCAGCGCACTATTCACTCTAAAGAGAAGCCTTATTGCTGCAGCCATTGTAGGAAGTGTTTTAGTCAAGCAACAGGTCTGAAAAGACACCAACAAACCCACCAGGGAGAAGAAAAGAAAGAAAAAGATGCAGACAGACCTTCTGACATATATCCTTGCACGAAGTGCTCCTTCTCTTTTGTGGCCAAATTCAATTTATATCAACATCTCAAACGCCATCACCATGGAGAGTACCTTAAATTAGTTGAGAGCGGCTTGCTCACAGCAGGGACTGAGGGTGATACGGAGATTAATTCTGACAAGCATGACCCAACCTATGAACCTCCCACTCGATTGAGGAGGTCTCCAAAGAACCCTCTAAGAGGCAGGAGTTGCCCTAAAAAAGTGCCTGTTGGCCGATCACGGGGCCGACCACCTAAAAACAAGCAAGCAGCTGAGGTTGAAGTGCAGAAGAGTTTACCTATCTGCACTGAGTGTGAGCAAAGTTTCTCTGATTTGGAGACATTGAAAGCTCACCAATGTGCGGGACAAGATAATAATAAGATGGAGGAACCACAGGATGTGCCAGCTTCCCAGCATGTCTGCGGTGAATGCCTGAGAGCTTTCAGTAATTTTGATCTTCTCAAAGCCCATGAGTGCATTCAGCAGGGAGATGGATCTTACTGTTGCTCCCACTGTAACCTTTACTTCAACCGTATGTGTAACCTTCGTCGCCATGAGCGCACTATCCACTCCAAGGAGAAGCCCTACTGTTGCACGGTGTGCCTCAAGTCCTTCACCCAGTCTTCTGGCTTGAAGCGCCACCAGCAGAGTCATTCACGCCGCAAAACCCACCGCCAGAGCTCGGCCCTGGTTAATGCCAACATCTTTCCCTGCACATACTGCCCCTTCTCCTTCACTGATGAGCGATATCTTTACAAACACATCCGCCGTCACCACCCAGAAATGAGTGTAAAATATCTGAGTTTCCAAGAAGGGGGTGTTTTGTCTGTTGAAAAGCCTCACAGCTGCAGCCAGTGCTGCAAGAGCTTTAGCACAATCAAGGGCTTCAAGAATCACAGCTGCTTCAAGCAGGGAGAGAAGGTGTATTTGTGCACAGATTGCGGTAAGGCCTTCAGCTGGTTTAATAGCCTCAAGCAACACCAGCGCATCCACACAGGAGAAAAACCTTACACATGTCAGCAGTGCGGAAAGAGTTTTGTCCACTCTGGGCAACTGAATGTGCACCTCCGCACACACACAGGTGAAAAACCTTTCTTGTGTTCACAGTGCGGTGAAAGCTTCAGGCAGTCGGGAGATTTGAGGAGGCATGAACAGAAGCATTCAGGCGTTCGACCATGCCAGTGTCATGATTGTGGAAAAAGCTTTAGCCGGCCACAGAGTCTCAAAGCCCACCAACAGCTTCATAATGGCACCAAACTTTTCCCCTGCACTCAATGTGGAAAAAGCTTTACTCGTAGATACCATCTCACCCGGCATCATCAAAAAATGCACTCCTGACTAAACTGCTAACAATAAGATGATTATTGTGGATGTCATGAAAAGTTTGTTGTTCCTGCTTTAAGAACATATTTAGTTATTTTAAGACAAAGTTATCTAACCAATGAAAAGATCCTGGTCTTGTCCAAACTTTTAGACAAATCTGAACTAGGCATTTTTGAGTATAACACAAGTGGGCACACAATTGCTAGGTGTAGTTAGTCCCCAAACACAGCATCATTGAAACAAATGTGCAAAAGTCAAAACTATATTTTATTAATGACAAAATGTGTAATTGCTGAACAATATGTTCCTATGATCATAGTAAAATAATTTTGTAAATGTATGCGTTGCAAGATGTTTTCTTTTAGTCAAGAAACTTGGAAGATGGGAAAAAATGAGGGTTTTTGTTATTCCAATTACAGTATATTCATAGACAGAAGAAATATTACATACTTAATCAGAACTCTTAAGAGTTTGCATAGATGCATAAATGTTTTTTTTTTTTTTACTCCATGTCAATCCATACAACAGAAAATGCATAAGATCATCTGTTGTGCTTCTGTTAATATTTTGTTTTTTAGCTGATTTTAGGTGCATTGAGTATAGTTTATTTCCATAGTGGGTATCAAATAATAACCTTGCACAGATAACTGATTTTCACTGGTGTACTGTGATTGTTTTTCATTAGTCTAGTTTGCCTCTATTACATTTTATTTTAGTTTTGCTTTGGTTACAAATGGGCCTCCTAAAAGAAAAATATTTTGATCCTCATTTGTACGCTGTGACTCTGTTTGTCATCATGTATCTTAGCCACACTATCCTGTATAAAATACAATGTGATTATTGTCTATATTAAACTCAATGTTGTAATGATGTGTGCAAACAAGGTAGAAAAACAAACCCTCCACCTCTGACCTCAAGAAAAAAGTTACCTTAACCAATCTAAAGAGCTGGTTTATTAGAATTATGAAATTATTGAAAAAAAATGGCGTGATGCCTACAGGTTGAGATCCTTCTATCGCTCTTATGATATTAGAAATTTTGTAAAGTGCATATATTTACATTCTAAATTTAATATAGATATTTTAATTATGATCATATAATATTACAAGTGAAACACCTTGTACAATAATTCTAAAGTGTCTGACATAGACTGCAGTTTTGGCAATTTACCGTTGATAAGACATTCCAAAACATGGGTCTACTGTTTTTTGCCAAATGCTTTTAAAGATACCATAATAATCACATAGCGTTGTTTTTTTTTTTGTTTGACGTGCTTAATGTACTGAACTGTGAGTGTCGAGCATTATACATACCATCTGTGTCATTGCTTTGAAATTTCTCCAAAAAAACTCTAATCTTAGGGATTAGAGGCCATTTCAGAGCTAGAAGATGCTCATGAGTTCTGGACATGCACATTGGTGCTATGCAAATTTCCTGCTTCCTTGGAAACAATTTAACCCTCAAATGCATTAATAAAACAAAGTAATTGAACAAACTTTTTTCTTTCTCCATCTGCCCATGAGCTTAATACTTTAGTAACAGTGAGTTCCCTAATGGAGAGTATGTATTAAAAATATGAATTTAAGATGTATTTTCTCAATTTGTGCACAGAGGCAGTCAGATCAAACACTAAAAGACTGAGCAAAGAAGAAAACTCCACAAGATGTTTGGGTTGAAGAGGAAGAAAAGCCTCTGGTATCAGACCATTGAGGACTGAAGTTTTTTTTGTGATTTAATAATTATACATTATCAATTTGCTCCCTCTAGAGGTTAGTAATGCACATGATCATGTTTGAACTTCAAAGCAGTCTTAGATACATCCAAGCTTTATATGTTCATTGTAGTCAGATTTAGTCCGCCTAGTTGAAAAGTTTAGGACTACCATTATGTCCATGCAGTTAAGTTATTTTGAGCATATGAAAAAGCATATTGTCTCACTTGAAGAAAACAAAGCAACCTTGGTTACAAATCCACAGTTGACTGTTTATTTCATAAAAGCACATTAACAAACCACATGAGTGTTTTCCATACAAGTCTTGCACTGAAAAAAAAAAGATGTTTACATGCCTCATCGTTTTAATTTAGTCCCGGTGTAAAGACTAATGGTGACACTAAATCTACAATCACAATCATTTATAGTTCTTGGTTCCTTCATACATTTCACATGATTATTTTAACAAAATGTCTTGCTTCCCATAGAATGTGGAATTCACTGTCGTATCTAGGACATCTTTTTCCAACAGCTAGTCTAGGAGCTGTGCTCAGTATAAAGTTAAATTATACTTAACAATTCATGAGGCAGGTTCACTCCAGGCAGTAGTATGTAGATAGTGTCCAATTTTTAAA
This sequence comes from Elopichthys bambusa, assembly GCA_037101425.1. Lineage (NCBI taxonomy): Eukaryota > Metazoa > Chordata > Actinopteri > Cypriniformes > Xenocyprididae > Elopichthys > Elopichthys bambusa. The sequence goes on from CM074449.1 coordinate 23,310,570, forward strand.
TATATCCAGATTTCATGAAACTATTGCCTCTACAGGTCAATCTCTTTCAACTGCATTTAAATGTAAATCACACTCATTAAAAAAGAAGAAAAGAAAAAAATATACACATGTGGAGGCCAGTCCCATAATCATACATGTGTCTGTTATGGCTGAACAAAAGAACAGTTCCACTGGTAAAAAGTAAGTAGCAAACACCTTTTTTTTTTTTTTTTTTTGCCTCTGTAAGGAAGGTTCAAGGGGAGGTCTAAATGAACACTGGAGAGTGACAACACTGGAGTAATACTGAGAAAAAGGCAGCAGTTGGTTTTTAAGGTTCAAGTCACCAAAACCTTGCACAAGAGGTATAGGGTGAACTGATATAGGTAGAATAGAGGCAATTGGACAGAGAGAAACCCCTTGAAATCTGGCTATATATAGTAAGGCTAAGCTAAGTATGTTGTTTTTAATGACCACAAAATATTAGCTGAAATACATCCTCGACTGTTTCTTTAAGAGTCCATTTATCATTTTGAGTCTTTTCTATGTTCCTCAGGTTCCGTCCGTTCCATACCGTGAATGATGTGCTTCCCATTTTATATTAATATATACTTTTTAAGAATCTAGACAAATCATACTTATTGTTTTATCACATTTAACAGTGCCTCCTAAGGACAGCCCTGGAGAGACATTAGGATAAGAGGGAAAAAAAGAGTAATGAGACTTTTAAGGTACAGCAGCAAGTGGCAGGTCATTACTGGAGTTTCAGAAACAGATGTCTTCAAACACGAGATGTTGTTTTCACCACTTCTGGTACAATCAGTGCCTCTGTTTCATTAGTTTCAGAGCTAAAGCTGGAAAAATGTTCCACTGTAGTGTTTTGTTAATGAAAGATCAGTATTCCGTTCTGCCACATATGTTGTTAACATAACTTAAAAAAGACAACAAGATTTTATTGTGTACATTAGATTATTACAGGAACAACTTTGGTAAAACTATCAATGACAGCCGAATCATTATCTAGAGTTAAATATAAGGAAAATACAAAGGGTAAAGCGCAAATACTGCTGGGTAAAACAAATATTCACAATACTATGAATGAATAAAGAAAAATCTCTAAAACCATAAAGAGCCTGAAATTAAGATATGGAGGAATGAAACTCTTGGGCTTACTGACAATAATAAAATGGACAAAAGTACAGATTCTCTATTTCCCCAGTTCCAGTACATTTACATTAAAGTAGTTATAATTTAAACAATTAACTTTTACGATGGATCCAGTGACTTCAACTCCTCGACCTGTGATCCAAGATCTATTACCTGTAAAAAGAGATATTTCACATGACTGCTTATATTGAAATGTCTAAAATGCCATAATTATGCACTGTATCACTGATTTATTAGCAGTAAGCAAAAGGATTTGATCATTACTAAATATTATAGAAATGTGATCACTCTACCTTGTCTTGGAGTTGTTCTGTTTCCTCCTTATGTGAAACTTCAGTCTCCTCTAGAGTTTTCTGCTGAGCTGTTTTCTTCTTCAGTAACTCAATCTCCCTGTATGAAAAGTATGAAGGAAGTCAAAATACATTGATTAGATTTCTGAAATTTAATTAAATACTTAAAAAAAAGTTAATTAATCTCAAGGGTGTGTATCTTGGGCCGATGACTAAAAGAAAGAAAAAAATCTAGTTTAAAACACAGAAATAAGTCCTTAGAAATGTGGTCTTTGTATTCAAGTTGGTTTTATATAGTTTATAGCATTTGTAGTAAAGGTTGTAAATTTTTATTTAATGATGAAAAGTAAAGATTTCCTTGCATCTTAGATATATGTGATGTGAACATAGTTTTGGTAAAGGTTTCATTCTTTAACAAATATGACTTTGTAAGAAAAAGATTATAACAAACCTTTTGCTTCAGTTTTTGTTATATTTGAATAAATTAATTAATCCAAACAAAAAGTCAGATCGTGGACCCTCTTACTGTTTATATAAATTGCAAAGGTTTTTTGTCTCTTTAGTACATATGCCTTCTAGAATGCTGCTAACTGTATGTTTTGTCTATTTAAATGTATTTATTAACCTTGTACATAAAATGAACATTACATTACAATTAACAAATAGCAGGTAAATATCTGAATTTATGTTAATCTTTAAAGAAAAACTACTAATCTGGTTTAGTAAGAATGTGGATGTGGATTAGTATCTGTGTGTTTTCTCTCACTTTTGCTGATACTCTTTTATAAGGCGTTTGGCCTTGCTGTATTTGCGTTCTAGAGCCTGGTATTGAGCCTGTGTTTCTTTCAGGTGCTCATCCACAGCCTGGCACAGACTCTGTGCCTCCATCCAATATCCCTCCAGCTTCTCCATGCGTTCCCGATTCTCCTGCATGTTACGCTCCATCTGGGCTTTTTCAGCACGCCAGCGCTGTTTCTCCTGCTCTGCATGATTCAGCTTACACATAAATGCAAAACACATGATAAATGCAAATAGATGATTACTTTCTTAGACTTGTCATGCAAATAGTAACATAGATCAAAACTTTACAAATGTGAAAAGCCAGAACTCTTTGTCAGAGGAAAAACTTCCATGTGTGCTCTTCTGAAAATTGTGGCCTAAATTTGGAAATTCTGCCATCATTTACTCAACCTCATTGCATTATACTGTAAATCTTAATGATATTCATACTTTTGTAAAACAGAATTTTGCCAAAATGAAGAATGTATAATACACTGATAATATTCCCTTCCACCAAGCTCTAAAGTTAAAACTAGTGTATTCAAACTTGGTGCCTCAAGGTGTGTTGTGTCAGGTTTGATGTCAACAATGCCATGATTGGCAGCTTTGGAAAGAAAAGTAAATGATGACAATTTTCTCTTCATCCTAAGAAAACCCAGAATTTGATTAGACATATGATGACCGGTTATCATATCATCATGAAAAGGGTTATCATACCTTCCTCTTGAGCTGTTGGATTTCAGCCTGAGTCACAGCATGTTTGATCTGCAGCTGTGCCAAAATAGTAAACAGATTAAAGAACGTAACTAAATCTTCTCTTTTGCAATGACAAAACTGCCAATTTAATGGAAAACAAATCAAAGTTTAAATGGTCTAATCAGTGTGTTAGACCATGAGGAGTTCCTTCAAATTGTCTTTCTACATACATAAATGTATACACACTTTTTCATCATACACAGTAGTACAGTCATTTACCAATTTCAGGTATAATATTTTGTTACAGTTCTGTTGAGCCCTACATAACTGGGGCATTGAATTGAAAATTGTGATTAAACCAGTTGCTATACAAACTTGTACTCTGTTCAAATTTAATGGTAAAATCTCTTCCGTCTCTTTGTGTTATCTATTTAAAAAGCTGAGAAATCATTCACTTTTACTTGCAACTAATTGTGGATACTTTTTAACTTTAACACAAGTACATTTTTCATTAGATATGGGCAATACAATGTTTCTGTATGTTTTAAACCCTTGTTTTCCAGCTCAATTTGTGTCTTACTTCTTTATATTTGTGAGCAAGCTTCTCAGGGTCCACTTCCACCGGTGACAGCATGTCCTCATTTTCGGCCAAGTCAAACACCTCTATGGCACTAGGGTATGTGGGGCTCATCTCGTCTTCTTCATCTTCATCAGTGCCATAATCACCTGGCTAGAAGGGAAGGACAAAGGAACAGCCTTTTGTCACAAGTTTTAAACATATTTTTTAAAATGTCCTGATGAACAAAAGAAAAATAAAGACTTTCACATCTGCTAAGTCCCCAACACTTTTTGAAACATCTTGCGGTACAGATGCATCTAATACAAAAACATGTCTAGTTGACTAGCAGAGTATTCATTTTGTTTGTTTGTGTTAAATAATAGGCGATCTGGTGCTGGAATGTGTTGTGACGAGTGCTCGTTGCCACTGTTATTAGTGGCGGTGACTCCTGCGCAGACTAGCTCTTCAATTTAGCGCCTACGACTGCGGAGACTCTCTATTCATTTCTTTTGAAATCGCAAAACAAAATGCACACAAACGTGTGTCTGCTCATGATATACAGTCACTGATAAGCATCTTTGGTTTTAATGAGAAAAAAATAAACTATACGAGGGCAGATTAGAATCCAGAACTTCTGGCATGCTTAACAAAAGTTCTACCACCAGATCATTAGGACTCACAATCACTAATAGCGGATCTATGTATTATGTATGCCCTATGTGAAGAATCTCTGGACTAACAACATGTTGCATTATACTAGATGTAAGGATGAAATGATCACATTAAACATGCACTCCTGTCCCACCCACTTTTTAAAACAAAGTTACGCCAATGAAACACTCTTCCTTTCTAAAATCAAAGCACAGATATGGTGTTATGGCAGCTAAAGTTTAATACTAGAAGAAGTGAGAATGAGTGACAGCTGAGGTTTAATACTTAATGTTAGTGGTCTTTCACACATAACCCGTGTGCATTTAAAAACACAAGATGGTCTCAGGATGCATTTTAGATTAAATGCAATGTATCCACCTTATTTTTAACATAATAGCGTGGCCATTTGTAAATTGAACGTGTCTGGTTTCCGGTGTCACCCGCTTCCAGGTATTTTTAGCTTGGTACTGCAAACTGGTAGGCCTATTTCTTACCATATTATTTTTTTATGCATTGTCATCATTATAAACACGCTGGTTTGTAGCACAAATCGTTTTTATGGGTTACTGCACTTTCAGTTATTTACCTATAGCAGCTAATGAATCGGAAGTCTAGCACATTAACAAAAAAATAGCTTACTAAGGTGGATACAATACCAAGTCTTGTGTCACTATAAGAAAGTTAACGACATGATATTGCATTAACTTGAAATGACAAGTGTATCTCACTTGCTTTTTTTATAATCATATTGGTCTCTTGAAGAACAATGTAAGTATATGGAAATTTAAGAAGAACATGGCAGATATATAACACCAAAAAATGTCAATAAATGTGGAGGAAACTTTTACGAAATCATTTCATGTAGATACACTTTGCAGTCTTCCATGTTGGATTATAACTCATTAGATGTTTCAATGCTGTTTAGTGCTCACAGAATTCCTATATCAGTGGATACCACCTTAGCTGGGACAGATCTGATTGGGTGGCTGTTGTAATGACACCTTATCATTATGCAGATGATGATAAAGATAACGGAATCCTGGTTTATCTTGCTTTACATTTCACACTGCTCATAATTTACCCAAGGTTAACAATTAATCCTGGGTATTCATAAGCTGGCGTTTCACATTGTACATTCCTAAACCCTGTTAACATTCTTATTTGCAATGTCAGTGTCATTGATTGGATAAGTGCAGCACACAACCAGTTTACATCACTTTATCATTGAGCATTCTCGTGTTATCAACTGTACTATCGTGTTTATACTGAATAGACATTTCGGACTATAAAGGTAAGAAACCAGCGGTCTCTTCTTCACTCAAATTGTCACGTTTTCTGTCAGCATTTGACATTCTTATTCTCAAACGCTGAATTTACTGTTTATATACAATGCGCAGTGTTTCTGTGACTGCCCAAAGCAGGCAAATACGAGTACGCGATTAGTTGTCTGTTGCTAAGCCTCTAGCTGTATGCACAATTACCTGATTACAGACTGTTAAAACAAATGAAAAGACACATCACACATCAAACATTGTTCTAATAACAGCAAGTACACACAGACCTCTTCCTCATCGCCCATGTAGTTGCCATATCGTTGTTCCATCATCTCCCGTTGCCAGCGCTCCTGTTCAAGGGTCTGCTGGATGAGCTGGGCGACTTCACTTTGCTCTCCTGGCTTCTCTCTCCCAATAATAAACCTGGAAACAGAGGTGTTTATCACGCACCTTGCGGTATTCTAAAGTCTTTACTTTTATCTGTTAATGCTTGCGTATACACTAGGCTGAGAGAGGAATTAGTTCTCTTTCTTTTTACTTCTACTTTTTTCCTTTAAAGGGGTCATCATACATTCTCATACATTTTCTAATCATTTTACTTTCTCCTGAGGTCCACTTATAATGACCTTTAGGATTAAAAGGTCTGCTTTTTGTTGCTGTGCCTTTAAGATTACAGTGTAAATGCCCTTTTTGCGTTCTTCAGAATCAGTAACAGTCTGTGATTCAACAGCTTTGCATTACATAAAGACAATCTGCACTGAAATGTGTTGCTGCAAGCTGCTCGGGTTCTTCAGAAAGGATATGCATAGTGGTAGGTGACGATACAGCCAAGTACAGATTTGGCGGATTATAATTATAAATTATTCTAATTAAATGTTCTTTTTTATTTGTGCCTTTTAAAAAGAGATCTTAACACCATCTTCTTTTAAGGGCATTCAAATTATGAATAGACAATATTTATAATGATATGATGGTTAGATGGCAAAAAGATTTACTGTTGTTTACTTGATAAAGATCCCTCTTTACTGCTCTGCCTGCCTTCAATTATTTTTATCCATCCTCAGTTGCCTCCCTTTTCTTTGCTCCTACATTGTGAGTGTCTCTTCCCCCCAGTGTCTGGTTTCATATAACCCTCTCCTTGTTCTGGCCTCTCTCGTTAACACTTATCTATCATAATGAAATGTACTATTCTTCTCTTCTAAATACAAGCTTTGTAACACATCATAATTACAACTGTCACAATGACCTCCACTGGCTGAATGCTGAATGAACTGAGGAAAAGAGCAGGGAAAGACACATATCCCATATCAGAATGCAGTGAACCCACGTCATTCTTTAAACACTTAAAGAGAAAAGTTTTAAATTACTGGAAAGATTGTTTCAAAATGTTAATTTCACCATGTTATTGAGGCAAATATGGGTACAATGTTCCCATAACAAAGAGAGCACACAAACATTACACACAGTACAGCAATTGTACAATATTACACAAGTGTAATGACACCGTGCAACCTGCCCTGAATTCACACAATGCATAAATATAAAGTAAGAGAGTTTGAAATAAAGCAGCTAAATGTTGTAAAAATCAAGATGACATGGAGTCAAAAGAACAGGCTATAATTATTTTGTATTTATTGCAGTCTGTCTGGGAAGTTACTACTTCTTACGATTTCGGAAGTTGTAATTATGATGTGATTTGTCCAAGTGATTTTGGTAAGGGAACAAAGTATAAATGAGGCAATATAGTATTTCTTTTTCTTTTTTTGATTTTCCCGAAAAAACACAGGAAGCTGTTTTGGCACTAATGTGACAAAATGAAAAGCAAAGGATACACATTAGATAAGTAAGTGATGCTTTATATATTGTATTTTATAATTCTCGAGGTGCCACATGAGTCATGGGAAATGCAGTTTTGTCACATAAATCTGTTGTCTGATAAAGAAACTAATTATACTATAGTAATACAAACTAATGGTACAGTCAACGTTCACAATTAAAACTTAATTATCACCAATACCAATTACCGATACCATGATTTTTTATTAACAGCCCCGTTTTCAAGCATTTCACACTGATAATTACAACATGGTGGTGTTCATGTGAGCTCAACTCATTAATATGACCATTGCAACATTAATTTAAGGTAGCATATGATTAATTCAATACTTGTGCATTAAAATACAGTGGTGTCTATGGACTAGATGACATGGTAAATATAAAAGGTAAGAAACTGAAAAAATGGGACTTAAATTAAATTTAAAAAACTATATCAGCAGGAAGGTGACAAGTCTGTCTTAGTGGTCTATATTTAGCTGGTCTTACCGAACTGTGCCAGATGTGTTTCTCAGGACAGAGGCAGCAAAACTTTGAGTTACACCAACCAGGCTTGTTCCATCCACCTCCACTATCAAATCATTCACCTGGATCCTGAAAAAGATGAATGCGAGCAATGTGACCATTGTGGAATGAGTTTCAGTAATCAAGTCAAGAATTAACTGTGGTGCTGTGGAATATGCATAACATCTACCTGCCATCCCGATGAGCTGCCCCTCCCTCTGTGACGGTCTTGACGAATATGCCGAGCTTCTCCAATCCCATGTCAGCTCCAGCACCCATACCAATAATACTGATACCCAAACCCTCATTGTCTGTTAATGGTCAACACAAAATGGAGAATTAATTCTTCAAAACATAGTGTACAATGGCCCCAAAAAATTATTTGTACAAGTCACACTTTATAAATATAATTGCATTCAGTAACGAGATATCAATCCAAATCTGCAAATAAATGGTTTTTGGCATGACTTTTTAAGCAGCTTGTGTTGCAATGATTTTTAGTTCAGTTCCTCTAAGTCAGTTCCTCTTAAGGTTACACAGGTTTAGTTCATCAATGTATGAACTTGTTCCACTCACCTTTGAGAACCTGTGTCACAACACTTATTTGTCTTTAAAACAGTAAATCGTTTGTTTTACCATCTCAAACCTAACAAACTTGTTTTTGTGAAAGAATTTTGCTTTAAGTATGCTTGTACTGTATACTCTCTGCTTCAATTATACACTACTGTATGTACTCAACCATCTAGTGTATGCTTTTTTCTAAGGGTAGATTTGGAATACAGCAGTCCTCACTTTGTTTTTTGTTCATCTGAGTCCTGAGTACAGTATTATCTGAGTACTCCTAGTATACTACATTGTGATCTATTTTTTCAGAGTGAGCACACTGCAATGGTTCAGTATAGAATTATTGTGATGTATTGTGAAACGCACCTTCCTTTCCTCTTTGATGTTCTCTCTGTTGAGTGTTACTCTTTGACTACACCCCTTTCGTTCTCCTAGTATTTAATTTTCTCTAAAACACACTTTTATATGTTAAATTGTGAATATAGTGGATGTTGTTACTCTCACCTGCGCTTACACTACTCCTACATCCAGAGCTGGGTAGTAACGGATTACATGTAATCCAGATTCCAAATTCCAAAAATCAAGTACTTGTAATTAGAGTAAACTACTTTTTAAAATACGCGCTCTCGCACATAAAGTCCAAAACAGACTCATAGGAGTATTAACTGTGCCAGGAAATTCCTAAAATGGATACAGGCATCCAGCTAGCTAAACTGAATAAAAAAACCAAGACAATACATGCACGATTGTACAAATAGTACAAGATTATCCTACAATATATGTGACATCAAATAAGGATTAGCACAAAAGTAATCTAAATGTAATCCAAAAGTAGTCAGATTACATTACCAAAAATGTGTAATCTAAGAGATTATATTACTGATTACAAATCTTAAGTAATCTACCCAGCTCTGCCTACATCCTATGTCATATGCCGGAACTCAACTCTCTTGTGAACGCGCAGACAGATGTTACCGGACGCTAGTGATTATAGTGTATAAAGTTATAAATATGGATTTTACGTCTCCTCTGGAGACGTAAGGATTACTTTTATGATGGATGGATGTGCTTTTTTGTGTTTCAAAATATAATATTATAAAGCTTGGAAGAGCCAGAATATTTTTTAATAAAACTACGATTGTGTTTGACTGAAAGAAGAAAGTCATATACACCTAGGTTGGGTGAGTAAATTATGGGATAATTTTCATTTTTGGGTGAACTTTGTGCCCCTTCATTACCTTTCTCCAACTCAACGGGGAACAGGTCCAGCCTTTCCACACGTTTCTCCAGCTCATACTCAGCAGAAGCAGCCATGGGGTCCACGTCATCATTCCTCCTGTCATAGTCCTCATTGGAATAGGTTGTGAACACCTTAAAAAAGAAATTTGAAATTTTTCTTGAAAAATTTAAGCTCCAAATATTATACACTGATCTGGATAGAAATACTGGTCTATTACTGTTTACCAAAAGAACTCTTAAGTGTTGCATGCACTTTGATTGTAAACATAATTTTATCTACAGACTGATGCACTGACTGTGGAAGTGAAGTGGCTCTCTATTGAAAGCAAAGCTGTGTGGGCAGAGCAGGTGTGCCCACTTCACAGCACTTGAGGCTTCACTGCTAGTTTTATATAATCTTTTTAACGTGGGTGCAGCCTGCGCCAACTTAACCTGGCCTGAACACACATGCATGCACATAGACCTCAAAACAACGTGCTTTTTTATGCTGTTTTCAGAGTCTAGGGCTGTGTCTCATTCTGCTTCCTAGTGCTGAATTTTATAGGGGAGCAAGATTTTACCAGTGTACCGGGGGATGCAGTCCATTTAGGGTGGCAATCAAATAAGAGGCGATCACACTTTCCTTTAGTTTAATTTGAAAGCTCAAATGATGTTATCCAACCATGTTTTCACAGAGGAACTGCATCCACTTAACAATACATGTCATTCACTTCAGGTGTTTTAAATGTATACCATCTGTTACAATGGTATTTGGTGATTTATATTGTAACAGATTGTGGATCATAGTGCTGTTCATGACCTCAAAGCTAGACTACTGTAACGCTCTACTGGGTGGTTGTTCCGCTCACCTGTTAAACAAACTACAGCTGGTCTAAAACGCAGCAGCTATAGTTCTTACTAGAACCAGGAAGTATGACCATATTAGTCTGGTTCGGTTCTGTCAACACTGCATTGGCTCCCTATTAAACATCGTATAGATTTTAAAATCTTGCTACTTACTTACAAAGCACTAAATGGTTTAGCTCCCCAGTACCTGAGCGAGCTCTAAATGCATTATAGTCCTTCACGTCTATTGCGATCTCACAATTCAGGCCAGTTGATAATACCTAGAATATCAAAATCAACTGCAGGCGCTAGATCCTTTTCCTCTTTAGCACCTAAACTTTGGAACAGTCTTCCTATCACTGTTCGGGAAACAGACACACTCTGTTTAAATCTAGACTAAAAACACATCTGTTTAAACTCGCATACACATAACACATTATCTACTTCTATAATTCAAATCATGTAAATTGTTAGGCTGCATAGATTAGGTCAGCCAGAACCGGGAACACTTTCCATAACACCTGATGTACTTGCTACATCATAAGAAGAATGGCGTCTACGCTAATATTAGTCTCTCTCTGTTTATCCCGAGGTTTGCCACAGCCTGCCAGATCCAGGCCGTATCCAGATGAGATGAAGGACCTGCGCCTAAACATGACGATAACGCAGCCCTGACATTTCAACTAAATTATCCCCTGCGAAGGCCTCCTTCCCTTTCCTTTCCCTATGTATAGATAAAACGTTATCAAAATTATTCCAGTTCGCCTAGATCCGCGGACACAACTTATTTTTTTGTATTATGCGGACCAGACAAGTAATTTGGCAAATATCTTTTTTTTTTTAAACCAAGCTTCTGTGCACATACACACTCAAACACGCAAACCTATAGACTAAACATGCAAATGAACGGCAAGAATGCATTAAAGGTATTCGGGGGTTTTTCAGTAGGAAATGTGTCATTTAAGTGGCCCCTAAAGTAATAATTAACAATTTTTACAACGGAAGTGATTCAATCAAAAACCAGCTTTAGCTCGATAATAATTTTCACTGTGATGCTGCTTTGAAACAATATGTATTGTGAAAAGCGCTATATAAATGAAGATGACTTGACTTGACTGTAATCTAGTTTTGCATATCACAAAGTTATAAAAGAAAGATCTCACTTGACCTTTTTCACTTTCTTAATACATGTTCCTGGTCTTATTATGCATTATTCATCCGTACCTGTTATTCAAAAGGACAAGTGGTTTAGAGAATGGATGGATGGACCAAACAAACAAAAATGGGCTGATTTTAAAACAGCACTATAAGGTATATATTCTTTAAAGAGAATTGTATAGTATATACATTTCTTTCAAACCGAAATGTATTTTTAAACAAGAGTTTGCTTGTTTGTTTGTTTAGTGCTATTTTATTTTTGCTATTTTATCTCTGAAATTAGTTTCCTGTTCGGCTGTCATCACCAAGCCTTTTTTTTTCCCTCAAAAAAAAAAAAAAAACCTTAAGAAATAAATCACATTACGAAAGTTAAACTGACTGAATGGCGTTTCCTGTTATGTAATAAAACAAAAATAATACCAGACAGTCTTTATTCCCCAACACCAGACAACCACCGCCATCCTAAATCCTCATCCCTCAATTTCACTCACTCATGTCCTGCCACATCCATCCCACTGTTAGCAGTACATCCCACATGAAACACAACCCCTGAGAGAAAAACTGTGCTTTACTCCCATCTGTGCTTTAATTCAACCTGCACCTTCCCCACAAGCAAAACAACCAATGATGCATCACATACAGCAGCTGAGACCAGCTAACATTGCCATATGATTCAGTTAGACTGTGTGGCTGTGATTTTTTGTGGTGCCCGATGGACACAAACATCGGATTAAGGAGGGGGAGGAGATAGAGTGAGTGAGTGAGTGAGTGAGAGAGACAGAGAGAGAGAGAGAGAGAGAGAGAGAGAGACAGTGGTGTTCCAGTTGTGTGAGAGTGCCAGTAGGTCACATCTCAACAACAGATGGTCAGGGATACCCCTCCTCCGCTCAAACTGTCCCATCCTGTCTCTGCTGCCCTAATAAAGGTTTGCATGACAATTATTCTACAGTAAAACCCATTATATGAATTGCTGTTTCTTGCTCAGGTGTTGCATGAATCTCATGAAAATTGTCAACACGTCATGGTCATATTTCAACAATCCCACACACCCTCCACCAGCCCTAGGGAAATAAATAAATTAGGCATATTTTACATAAAGAAATGAGAATTTGGGGGGGGGGGGGGGGGGGGGGGGAGTGCTTAATTATGATGCAAAAAATGGTTGCTGAAACACTTCAAGACTTGAGATCACAAGATTTATGAGATGTTCTGACAGGAAAACCCATATAAGGAATACTGCAAATAGGCTGTTGGAAAATAATAAATCCAAATAAAATGTCTGAAAAAGTTGTTGCCCACAACCACTGACATTTTCTACTCTGCTTGAGGTCAGAAACATGAGAGTTGCAGTAAGATTGGTTCTGTTCCAGGTGACAGGAATAGACTGCTGAGCATTAAAAGCACTCTATGTTTCTGCTAAAACATGAGGCAGAGGCTTTCCAGAGTTTTTTTTTTTTTCTTCCCTTTCTCTACCAACACTCCTGTTACTAAAATTTCTTACTCTTCTAAAAATCTACATGAGCCAAGCATAAAATATATGTTGCACCGTACTGACGATATAAAATATTATAAAATGTTATGTATTCATAAAAAATAAAATAAAATAACAATAGGCTTTATGCCGAACGTCAGATGCACAAACAGGAAAACTGGTCTCATCGCATCCACTTGTCAGAGAAAGTGTTAACGGAACTGACAGCAATATCTAAGGACTTTTAAGGTAATCAGCTAACCTAGCAAGTTATTTTTATTAAAGCTATTTTACTAAAGAATTTCACATTTTCTGGCCACATCACGGATATTAGCTTAATATACTAGCAGTACTGTAACTCATACAAACATAGCTTTCCCAGAACAAATATGCAAAATACATGCCAAAAATAGCACACTGTTGAATTTAGGCAGTCATTCCTGAACATCATCTATATCCTGCTGATCTGAGGCTTTATTCAATAATGTAGCATATGGTAAGATACTGCAAGGCAGCTGCACTGTAAAAAATATTCTGTAGTTTTTACAAAATCATTTTGCCAGAATAATTTGGTAAAAAATACAGAAAAACTGTAAACACATTTACAGAACAAACTGTAAATTTTACAGTATAAAACTGTAATTTACAAACAAGAAAATTTGAATGTAAACCAGTAAATTTAACAATGCACACTACTACTAAAATCTGTTTTGTATCTTTAACATATACTGACAACCACCATAATAATTCAGGTGGTAAAAACGAAAGCCACATGAAGAATCAGAGTTCATCACAAGTAGCTTTTCCACGAGCTGAAGTATATACTAATACAAAGAAGGTGCAAAGACTCATTCACGCAAATGCAAAACATGGTAACCCACAACACTTACATAATGCAATAGACATTCATTAAACAACAGAAGATGTAACATAAAACCTAATGTACATAACTGATAACAAAAACTATTACGAAACATGATTATTTAAGGGGCAAAAACACAGTTTTTTCAGGCACCTGTCAATTTTGAGATTTTGTGCTTTTTGGCTTTTTAAAGTGTTTTTCCGGACTGGTGGAAAGAAAACATCCAAAATACACTTTTAAATGTATATTTTATAGCACGTTATCTGTTTGCGTCTATAGATTTCAATTACAGTAAATATCTTTAAAGGCCATTTTCTCAAAATTAGTTTTCTCTCCTGCTCTGAGTCAGAAATCTCCACTTCAGCAGAACTTACATACACCATACTTTACAGTTTTATTCCTATCTATATTCTGAAGGTTTTTACAGAGGTATTTGTTGATATATAATTTGCTTGATTTTATACAACATTTTATGATGTATGAAGTATGATGATATCTATTAGTTAATTTTTTTACCCTATTCACCTGGGGTGTCTCGCCTTAAACAAAATACTTTCAAATGTGGAGTGTCACTCAGGGAATTGTGGGAATATCAGCTTACAGTTTTTTGACTGTAAATTATACATTGATTTGTTCTTTTTTACTTCTAAAAATTGTCAAATTTACAGCATTTTACTGTAAAAATTACATAAAAATGTCTGGTAAGAGCTTTTACAGTTTTTCCCTGTATATAATACGGGAACTTACTGTTAACCTATTTACAATTAGCGTAGCGTTTTTACAATATTTTACCGTTAAAATTGTCATTCATTTTTTACAGTGTGGATTTCATCCTAATGATGTGCTGGGATTGGGTAAAGAATGAAGCAAGGATGAATGAACTGCTCCTGCTGTTCAAATCCGATTAATATGCGCTTCCTCCAGATATACACCTCTCTGTTCTAATTATACATGATGAAAATCATATTATCATATTATTAAATGCATTAATAAGCAGCATTTTTAAGCTAGCATATTTGTTTAAGGCTTGAAGGCTGAAATGTGAAGTAGGGCAAAGCCACCTTGATGTGAGTACAGTCAAACTTCCTGAACTGTCCCTCAGGGACCGAGGTGTGAGGAATGTCCCTCTGTCTCACTCACAGACAGTTCTAGGCTGTCTGCATGATCATGATATATCTGTCAGTTGTCTACAGAAATGGCTCAAAATTCCAGGCCAAATTCACTGCTAGACATTCATTCCTTTAGTACTTTAAAACATACCCAAGCCAAGATTCACTGCCACTGTTTCTTCCTGATATTAAACACAAAATTAGATTTTAAATAATGTGCTCTTTTTCATGCAATTACAATGAATAGCCATTAAAAGCCTCAAAGGGATGCAAGCACCCTAAAATTACTATAATTTAAAAAAGTAGTCCATACAACAAACATATAACCATAATACCACACTGAATGGGTAGATTATCAGAGTATAACATCAATTTTTGGTCTGTTCCTATCCAAAGCTATTGTATTGTCACATGAGCTCCTTTTCATGCTCCTTTTTATGATGCATTTATGGTGCTTTTTAATTTCACAGTCTTGGTTCTAAAAATGGTATCACTTTTGTTTTGATTTTGGGATGAAACATGACCCAGATATTTCTTCGAGAGTTTCTCTCACCTACTTATAACTAAGAAAAATGTTTTTCAACTACATTTGCTATAAAACTATTTTTCTATAAAGATTTTTCACAGGTGTTTTACCCATATTTTGATTTACACATCGCATTGTGTTGTGTTTTTGGGTTAAATGAAATGTCCGTAAACTTACCTTTTGCATTTTTTTCCTACAATGTAGAGATAGATAACTTAACAATCATTTCACAAACTTTAATGGTCTGTCTCACCAGATGCACATTCATTTACTGATACTCAGGCTTATAACTAAGTTACATATAGCTTGCATAATAATAAGTGACATTTATTGATTCTGGACAACAGGGTAAGGTGTAAAAGATTTTTACACACTTTAAGTGAAGAAACACTTTGTTGTGTAAAAACGATGAAAAATGAAAAAAAAAAATGTTGGAAGTTTAAGCGTTTGGTGTGCACAACGCCTTGCAGGGGAGGACTGACAGCGACAATAATGCTATTTATAAGCACTGCCAAGCCACGGAGAGAAAGAGAGAGAGGCAAATAAGTGGAAGAATGAAAAAGGAGAAAAATAGGATTAAAATGGGAATGAGTGACTTGGCAGTCAGAAAATGAAGGGAAGATGACAATCAAAAAGAATACTATATGAACTTCACAGAATATGTTCATCTCAAATAAATATGGGTTGAAGAAGGACACATAGAGGAGAAGAAGTGAGCAACTGAAAGAGGGGCAGAGAGAGAGAGGGAGGGAAAAAAATGAGAACAAAGCGGTTAGTGTGAGATCTGCCTCTTAGGTCAGCCTCAACTCTCTAGCCTAAAGAGAAGGAGAGAGAGAGAGAGAGAGAGAGGTTTAATAAAGACCCAACACCCTAGCCAGCACAACAGGCCTTGTGTTTGATGGAGAGCTGTTAAATTCATTTAGGGAGAAAACTTTGTCCCAAATTCTGTCCGCAAATAAGAAAGGGGGTGAGAGAGAGACAGAGAGAGTGACACGGCCACTTACTGACCAACACAAAAGCAGCCACAGCTTGGCAGCGACTGAATGCTGTCTCCTCGGCCTGCAGCCTCTATGTGATCTCACACACCAGTGAGAAACACTGTACAAAGACTCCAGATTGAGAACCGATTACTTAAAAACACTTTTTACTTGATTCAATGGTTCTGATTTTGCATAGAAATTCTGGTGCAAAGTAAACGCTCTGCTTTTTTGACAGTGACAATGCCATAGACCATAGAGTCCTGCATGTGGATGAACCGCTAATATTTGATGTAATGGGTGGAATAATATTTACGTTGTCATTTGCGGTGCAGGTTGGAAATCAATAGGCACGGGCGGACTGCGGGTCCAGTAGCCAAGACTATTTCGACTCAGTTCGGTACCCACTGATAGACAGCTGCTTTTATATGGTCGCATGCTTATTTGTGTTCACACTCTGTAGTCTGGAGACCGTCAAAGGTTTCTAATTACAATGTGATTTGCAGCATTAAGCATTGTAGCCAATCGCGCTGCAACTAAATTGACTGAAAGCTCTAGTCATTATAAAGGGATTGCTCGTTGCTCACTTTCTGTAGCCTATATAATCTATTCACAATTTGAATAAATGCTGCTAAGAGGACCAACTGCCACATATACACCGCAACGTTTCAAGAAAGACAACTGCATTTAAATGCAGATTGAATCCGCTAAAATATCCCAGATATTATATGACAATAAAAGGCTCATATTTTGGCTATATGTTCTTTTAATTTATGGAGACCGCTAAACGTCTGTATAGCCTATGGTGTGATTTATGCACATTTGTTCAAAATAGCCTGTATGGGAAGACAGGGAAAAAGTTTTGTATTGTTTACACGACGGATGCATGTTCTCATATTTTTTCTGTTAATTATTACCTGCAGAATGTCTAATGTTGGTTTGATTGCTTGTGTTACATGAGAAAATAAATAATTTTTGTCTACCTGATGTACTAGATTTGATGTTAGTGTGGTACGGAATTAAATTAATGTATAATATATATTAAAAAAATATTTTATACAAATAAAATGTAAAAGTTAAATTTTGTTCTCATAAGTTCATGTGGTATGAGCTACTTTTTGTACTATTTGTACTACCCATTAACGTGATTTTAAAATAATACTCATTGTATATCATGATATCTTATGCATGAATTGAAAAGTAACCTTATTTAAAAGTATTGGTTTTAAATATTGTAGATAATCAAATCAAATCGATTATCAGAGCAATCATGTAGTGACTATTTTCACCAACAGAGGGGGCTCAATATAGTCACATACTAACTATTCAAGTTAAAGTAATGCTGATTGTATGTACTCTATGGGCCCTATTTTAACGATCTAAGCGCATGGTCTAAAGCACACAGCGCAAGTGCACTTAGGGCATGTCCGAATCCACTTTTGCTAGTTTAACGACAGGAAAAATGGTCGGTGCGCCCGGCACATGGTCTAAAAGGGTTGTCCCTAATCATTTACTGAGTAATGGGTGTGTTTTGGGCGTAGCGTGCAATAAACCAATCAGAGTGTCATCTCCCATTTCCTTTAAAAACCAGTTACACTCGCGCCATGGCGGATTCGCTATTTACATGGCGGAATTTGCAAGTGGAAAAACTGAACGCTTTCCTAGCGAGGAAATGGATCTGCTCTTGCGTGAGGTTAAAGTGCACGAGCAAACCATCTACGGGAAAAGCTGGATTCCAACAAAGCATTTTTATCATTATCCACACAATCTTTTACGTTGTAATCCTTTTATTTATTTTTTAT
The DNA here is from genome assembly GCA_037101425.1 of Elopichthys bambusa. Taxonomy (NCBI): domain Eukaryota; kingdom Metazoa; phylum Chordata; class Actinopteri; order Cypriniformes; family Xenocyprididae; genus Elopichthys; species Elopichthys bambusa. The sequence goes on from CM074449.1 coordinate 23,328,833, forward strand.
ATTTTGCATGTTTGTGTGCTGCTGATTGTATGTCCCTGTGTGTGTAATAAGCAGAGTGTACGCATGCCTATGAACGCACTCTTTAAATAACAAAACAAATATTGCAGCATTGACTTTAGACCAGGTTTCAGTTGGTCAATGGTGCAGTCTATTTCAGTTGCCTCAAAATAGCAACATGCCAACAATGTGCCTGAACACGCCTTGTTTTCAGACCAGCAAGCCACAAATGCATTTGCTATTTAAACAACACGGCACAGGACGTGAAAATGATAACTGCGTTGGGCTGAAACTAGGAAAAAACACTTGTGTCACGCCTGGCACCGCATTGCACCAGGTGTGTGATAGGGTGCTCAGGCAGTTATAGGGCCCTATTGTTTTGCACACAAATTTAAGCTTCTCTAAATGTTCCACTATAATTTTTACACACACGTGGATGTACGTACACCCTGATATGTATAAATAAATATAAATTAAAATTACACTTGCAACAGTTACATTTGCAGAAAGCACAAACCTTGTGCTCAAAATTAGCCTAAATTGCTAAATAATATGACTAGGGATAGTAAAGATCCATTTCCAAAAGCACAAACATAAATTAATATTTGAAAATAACATTATTATGTAATATTTGAAAGTAAAAACATTTAATACAAATGTTTAAAAAATGGTGTAATTAATCGCGATTAACCACACCTAACATTAAAGTTTTTATATTGTAATACTTTTACATTGAATATCCAGAATAATGTAGAAACAACATAAAGACAATATATTTTAATGGCATCTTTTTACTAAGCACTCTGAATGAAGGCCAGTATCACTGATACCAGTACTGATACTGGTATCAATTTTCTCAAAGCCATTCAACATTACAGTATAATGGAAAGCTATCGATTTTAACATTTAATGGGCTTTAAAATATAACAACATAAACCCATTGTAATAAATATGCCTTTAATATATCAGGGCTCAACGCTAAGGTTGTTTTCTACTTGTCCAGGTGGGCCATTTCAGATTAATACCTGCCCTGGTAAAATGCACAAAAAGAGATTGTTTTCATTATTTAACCTTGTAAACAGTGTTTTAAGATTTTCAGGTATGTCTAACAGGTAAATATAAACATTAATCATAGACAACAGCAGGATTTATTAGGCTGCTGTCACTTTAAGTCCTGAAGCACATGACGCGGATCTAACACACATCCTATTTTCTTACAACTCTTTACATTCATTTAACACTTTTTAAATTTAAGACTGTGCTTAAGAGGATACTCAACAAAATAGGAATTCTGACAATTTTGCCCATTTAAGCATGAAAGAGACTAATTAATTAGGCCTATGTGGTTGCTACATTGTTCTGGTGGTTGCTAAAGTAGTTCCTCACTGGTCCAGCTCAAACAAGTTTCACCTTTATCATCAAACGGCCTTTTGTGTTGGTCAGTTTGATCTGCCAGATCAAAATCTGATCACTCAGAACAGTAATAGCACACCTCTCATCAGTAAGCCACAATTTAAGGCAGGCGTTCTCAACCTTGGAGATCCACTTCCCTGCAGAGTTTAGCTCCAACCCTAATCAAACACACCTGAACAAGCTAATCAAGGTCTTCAGGATTACTAGAATGATATAAGCTGTGTTCAAAATCGCCCTCCTATACACTCTTTCACTATTCCCTACATTAGTCCACTAATATAGTCCAGTTAAACAGGAAGGGCTGCTGCTTTTGCATAGTTTGTGCTTGCTGTTTAATAATAATTTGAAATTTAAAAATACATTTATACCTGTATGATATTACGCTGTAGTAGCCACATTGGACCAGCAGTTTTCTTCTAACGAGACATGGAAATTCATTCACTTAACATCTTTTTCTGGTTTATTTAAAAAAATGCTTTACCCATAATAAAACTACAAGATCATTGTGAGTTTGGTTATCACAAAGAGCATCAGCACTGTTTCAAATTAGCTACTGTTTCTATGTGGGTATCAGATCCACTAGAAATCTACCCCTCACTTTCATCTATTCATAGGTCAAGCTATTTTTACTCTTATCACTTACAGGAGGAGGTTAATCATGTTTTCACAGTCCCTGCATCTGAAAGACTCACACCTTTCTCTCAGATGCATAATGGGGGCGCATGTTCACGCTTTTAGGCATCCATACAGAAAGAGGAAGCTCATAATTACTTAATAATAATATATTTATAATTATATATCATTGAAAAAGGTTTTTGAATATTATTCTAATATGTCTAATAATGTGTAAGTTGCATGAATTTTCAAAAATGTAGCTTTACATTGGCATTAAAACCTTTTTAGACTTTTACCCCATTTTAGCGAAATATTTGTTTGAAGAATGAGTCAGGATGTACCAGGACTGATACTGTAAGTGTTCCTTATGCAATGTGATCACATGTGTGTCTACCTCTAAATGTAGTCTGAGTTGTCAAATCATAAAACATTTTGGACCCCCATTTTTATTTTTCTATTAAGCGCTGACATCTTGTAAGCAGATGTTGAGTAAGCTACTAAAAAAAAGTAATTAATTACTAGCTAATTACATATTCAACACTGTAATTAGATTACTGTACTAATTACTCTCTCTAAACATATTGCAATTACTTTCTAAATCCCACATCAACCTTGACCAACTGAACAATGAAACTGCTCTTTTAATTCTTTAAAATAAATAATATTAAATTGCATAAATTATCCTTGAACTGACAGGTACAATGTGTAAAATTTGGGAGGATCTATTGACAGAAATGCAATATAATATACATAACTATGTTTTCAGTGGTGTATAAAGACCTTACATAATGTACCATTATGTTTTTATTACCTTAGAATGAGCTATTTCTATCTACATACACCGTGGGTCCCCCCTCCAAGTCAAGTTGCCATTATACGCTGGCATGTTTCTACAGCAGCCCTAAATGGACAAACACTCTACAGAGCGTGTTTCTTCTTCTAAATTGTTCGTGTTTTTAGAGGCAGCTTGCATCATCACTATGTTGAATATGCACGAAGTAGTAGTAGTAGTAGTCGTCTTTATTAGAAGCAGCGACCTTTCTTTGTTAGAAGTAATAAAAAACCTCATTGCTTGACTGGCTAACATACTCTCTTCTGTCTCAGACGACAACATCTTTGTCTTGTGTCGGCCAGACGGCCACCGTAGCTTTTCTATTTTGCCTCGAAAGAAAAGGGTGAGCTGCCGTTGGTTGCAGTTCGCAAACTCACCGTTAGATACAGCTAAAATGTACACACTGCACCTTTAAAGGTAGAAAGTTACATTAAAAGCATAAGTTAAATTTTGATGTTAAATCCACTATTGTTTTATTGTTCTTTTGTCTATACCGTATTTAATGCAATTACATCAGAAGTAACTGTTAAATTAGAGAAAAATTGAGAGTGATCCCTTACTTTACTTTTTCAGGGAAAAAGTAATTAAATTACAGTAATTAATTACTTAGTAATGCATTACACCCAACACTGCAGATGACCAAAATGGATGCTAATACCAGATGTAAACAGGGTAATATATGTAAATAATTTGCTCCTTGATATTGCTAGTCGGTGACAGGTTGTATAGTTTAGGGGGAGGGACATTCTTAATTCTAGAGAGAATTTTATTGGACACAGGGTCCTGAAAGGATCTGTTGGTAAATGTTGGTTCAGTTTCATGTTTACAGAGATATAGACAGAACTGGCTACATCCTGAACACAAGCAGGCCAGCTGGGCTGATCAGACACATTGTCTGAGGTATGTTTGTTACCTCAGCCACTGATGTCAGGTCAGCAACTGTCCTGGATAAATGTCACACCTAATCAAAGAGAGAAAGCCCTTGGGAAAGAATAGATGCCAAGGCAAACCGACTGACAGTCTGGATTATGTTATATTCTATTCAACTCATTCAGTCTGTGCCAGTCTGCAGCCTCTAAAAGCGTACCAACAGTAACAGTAGTGACCGAGTCTTCTACAAGAACAAGTAAATAACAGACTGAATTATATAATGTATGAAGTTCATTCATTCACTCAGTCCAACACATACACCAGTCCCCAGGCGACCATTTTAAGTGAACCAGACCAGCTCATTCACTTTAATAAACATGAAAATAAAACAGAAGCCAAAAATACATAACATAAAATAAGAACACAGTTCATTTAAATACAGATGAATCAAATGCTTTTTCAAAGTATACATTTTAATGTGCATAAATCTGAAAAAAATGCTCAGTCTTTTAATTTCTTGTTAAATATTATATTGTCTAATTAATATACAAAATATACATAAACTTAAAATCTTCCCCTCCATTATATCTCTTAAATTTCATTCATAAATAAAATGTCATGTTTGGTTATGAGATTTGTGAGAACCGGTGGTGTTTGATGTCAACAATGCAAATTACAGCAGAAGATTTTCTGTAAAACATTTAAAGTTTGATCTGTTCTTCACATAAAGCTGTCATGTGTCTCCATAAGACCTGGAATATATAGTGCACAATTTAAATGGACTACTTTTATAGTACTGTTATATCATAAAGGATTTTTTGTCCTTTTTGGAGCTTGACAGAACCTATATCAGAGGTACTTCTCAACATTTTTTATCCAAAGGCTCCCCAATAGGCTATTATAGATATTTATGCTGTAATTATGGTTGCTTTTTTATCAGCAGAAACTGGAAGTATTGATATATTAAAGAAATTAATTTATTAATTCATTATGAACTGTGTTCTTCAATATAAACAGTGGTTATTAAGATGGTAAAACCTGATTTCAATTTACACCTTTGAGTTTTTTAGCATTTTAAAGGGATAGTTCACCCCAAAATAAAAAATTTAGTCATCATTGTCAATGGCTACCGTCAACAGTTTGACTACCAACATTCTTCAAAATATTTTCCTTTGTGTTCAACAGAAGAAAGAAACTAATACAGGTTTGGAACAACTCGAGGGTGAGTATGTGCTGACAAAATTAAATGCTTTTAAATTATCCTGATGCCCCCTTGGAAGTTTGCCTCTCACCCTGGTTGAGAACCACTGCCCTAGATGGTAAGGGCAGCTTAGATGTTCTCCAAAATATTTATTTTGCATTCTGAGGAAGAAAAAACTTCATGCTGGTCTGAAATCTCATGCAGGTGAGTAAATGATGACAGAATTTTAATTTGTGGTGAAACTCACCTTAATGGGCGAAATGCTGAATTTAATTTTCCGGCTCGGGGGCGGATCCTCCTCCGTAGGTAATCCAGGAATCTCAGAGCAGCTTGACTCTGGCTCATATACTTCATCTTCATCCTCCTCATCCTCAAGCTGGCTACCACCAGAGTCTTCTCCAACTGCGCTGTAGGCACTGATATCCACCAAATCAGCTGTAGAGTAATCCTCCTTCAGAGTACCATCATCACCCTCCTTCTTACTGACCCCCACTGATGGACGAGCATGTCCATCTTCACCCTTCCTTCCAGTGCTGGTGATGCCAGACTCCACAGTGTCTCTCTCCAGGGCCTCTCCATTGGAAGTAACTCCCCCATTTCCCAAACTATGGACATCAGCAGAAATTAGAGTACCTTTTGCCTCTGTGGCATTGGCCTGTCCTGGCTTACACTTATCTAGAGTCTTGGATTCAATGGCACTAGATTCATCCTTCTCCCCAGTCTTTTTCTCTTCCAATGACTCCTTATCTGTGAGACTGTCCTGAAGCTCAGAGGCTCCATTAAGGCTGCTAAACCTCCCATCTTGTTCCTCCTGGTGTTGGTTAACCCCATCCTCCTTGTTTGCCCCCGAAGGAAAGGCGCGTACCCGTTTGGTGATGATTTTGGAGTTGAGCGCACCGACCCGGCCGGTGACCCCGCGCAGAGGCAGAGGCAGCGGGGGCGTGTTGGACAGCCGGTGCAGGTTGTTCCGCAACTCGGCGGCCCGCTCGAATACGGCGCTGAGCTGGCTGACGGTGGGCGACACGGCCTCGCCGGCCCCGCCGATCGCGTCCAGGCTATCCAACGACTCCGTGCTGCCGTTAAAGCGCGCGACCACATCCAAACGCGACGCATCTTGAAAGCCCGCGGCGCGTTCTTTCTTCAGTAATACGCGATTAGAAGCCGCCTGCTTCTCCTGATGCTGCTGCTGCTCAAAGATCTTCCTCGTCTCCTGCAGCTTGGAGTACCTGGGCGACGCGTCCGTTTTGCTATCGAACCGGTTGACGCGCTCAGAGACGCTGGATCCTAGTTTGAGCAGCGCGCTGTGATCCACGTTCTCGTTCAGGCTGCCAGCTCGCGGTAGCGTGAGACGCACCGCTTTGCCGTCGCCGTTCGCCTTTTGCGGGTCTTCAGCCTCGGTGGGTGAGGATGCGCCCATTTGCATGAACATGTTCTTGATGCGGTGCACGTTCGAGCCGTACGTGCGACCGCGGCTGGTGGGCTTCGGCTTGCCATCCTGAGCGTCACCGTTATTTAAGATATCGTTCGCCGGCTTTAGCGCTTGAATACCCGCCGCCTCGTACGCGTTGCGGTGAGGAGAGGGGCTGCGGAGCGCGGTGGTGCTCGCTGGCTTGGAGGAGGATGAGGATTCGGTCTTCATCATGGTCTGTTAGGCTTCTCCGAGGCGATGCGATAACAGCATCTCTGAGTCGTTGGCCCAGACGTTTTTGTCAGGACAAAACTGTCGCTGATGAACAATAATGTGCCCTGGAATATGATGAAGAGAACAGTGAATTAATGCCCATGAATGCGTGTAGAGTGTCCGTCAGCAGCATGGCACAAGCAACGCACCATCTTCCCGTCTGTGAGAGAAAAAAACGCTGATTAATGTGTAAATCACACATGCATTCGTGAAAGAGTAAAGGAGAAACTAGAACACCGAAGCGCCCTGGATTTTCACGACAGATTGTGCATTTATAATCCGATCGTTTTGATCTCTTGATTTAGTCAGCTGCAGATTTCTGCCTTTCCCACTGGTGCTGCAGCAGCGCAGCAGAGATACAGGGTCATAGAGAGCGTCTCATTTCACACCCTCACTGCTCATAGATTTTTAAGGGGTCACGCGTTTAATTCCTCATACCAGGGCTCCGTAAATTATAGCCTACCACTGAGCCTCAACAATAAATTTGGTTTTTGGTTGTTACAAATTAGGTATACATTTTTATATTATAAAAATATTATATACAATATTATATTATATGCTAACACATGAATTTGGAACTTTATGTTACTTTTTTAAGCTATACCTATTCCAATATAATAAATTAAAATAACAATTAAGGTTTCTCTTTTTTTTTAGGCAAAGATATATGTGGATATATATTTTATATGTGGATTAAAAACACATTTTCTGTTGTTTTGTCAGATTCAATCCCTGAGTCAAAAAATCATTGTAAGTATATACATATATATACATATAAATATGGCCACAGCTGTGACTGCAGATCACATTCTGTAGCTCCTAGTTGCTACATATACAGAAATCCATGTAGTGAATTATCTGACCCTGTCTCAGCTCTACATAAACAAATTTTTTATAGCCTATTAGGTATTGAATTCATGACAAGATGTGCTACCATATTTACCACGTTTTATGAAACATTGATGAGATGTGTTATGTTGTTAATGACAGTCTAAACTAACGGGAGGTCATTTTAAGCAGATAAGTCAGACAATTTTTTTTTTTCTTTTCTTTTTTTCTGTGGTCCTTTATTAAAACAAATATTGGGGATGGTGAATACAAAGATTTAAATATATAGTTTGCTTGCACGGCGCCCTCTTGTGGGTTTTCTGTCTACACATATTTTGCCACTGGTCGCACAAACCACCACCCGATGCACTAGGTGGCAGTATAACAACATCAACTGATTCATCCGCCACCGACAGCAAAACAGAGAGGAAAATCATACTAGCAGGCGTATGCACGTGGAAATTGCTTGGTGTGATAACTACAATCAAAGGTATGGGGATATGTTTACTGCTATTATTACGGTTACTAAACTCATATACTGGACCAAAACATTCGATCTTTTATGCGAATAACTTTTTCATGTGTCGCTTATAGCCTGATTGTATGCAAATAAGGTGTTTTAGCAGTCCAAAAGTATTCTCACAACATGAGTCTTTTTTTTATTTTTATCGTAACTTAAACATCTTTGTTTTGTTGTTGTTGTAACATCAATATATATGCTACTTTTTGTGGTTCACCACAAATGCGGTACGTTAAATGAAGTCTGTCAAGAACATGTCAAGTCCTCTTTCACCAAAGTCAAAATATATGAAAATGTTTTCGTTATTGTAATTATTTGTATTGTATTACAGTAGTGAAAATGATAATTTAAATAACAATTATGAAAGTTACTAGAAAACTAAAAAGGCAAACGTATGAGTACATTTCAGTTTGATTATCATGAAATATCACTACGCAAAAACAACAACAACAACAAAAAACAATTCTTTCAACTAAACTTGGGGGTGGGGGATATGTTGTATTCTTTCGTGAGATTCATCCATTGAAACTCTAGAATGGTTACTTTGTGTAAAAACAGAAATTCTTTTATCATCACATGTCTCTAGATGACATCTTTAGCACATCAATTGAAGCGGCTGGCTTTGCCGCAGAATGACTCGAATCTGCTCAGCCGGAGAGAGGTGGCCTCTGTGCTCTTTGACCCTAAAGATGCTGCCACCATGGACCGCAGCACCTTCTATGCTCTGGGTGAGTTTTTTTCTTTTAATCCTACCAGATTCTTTTCTTGTTTTTCCTCCAAGACACACTGCTCTTTTGAACTTGTGTACTATGTTCATTGATGTGCAGTTACTGCATATGATACATTTATATTGGAGGAGATGCACCAATGTATCGGGCAATAATCGATATCGTCCGATTAAAAGTAATTATTTTCACTATTGGCCGATTGTTTAAAAAGCTGATGATCAGGGCCGATTACATCCTGTAAATCAAAAGGGGCGGAAAAACGTGTTCAGACTGCAACTCATACTGTTTGTAAATAAAATGTCCCTTGTGTTGAATTTAAGGCAAGTTGAATTTAAAGGGAAATTAAAATTATCCCATGATTTCCTCACCATCAAGCCATTCTAGGTGTATATACTATCTTCTTTCAGACGAACACAATCAGAATTATATTAATAAATATTTTGGCTCTTCCAAGCTTTATAATGAAAGTGAATGGGACTGGTTCTTTTTTGGGATTTTGAAGCCCAAAAAAGTGCATCCATCCATCAAAAAAAGTAATCCATTTGGCTTCGGAAGCAAATGGGTTAATCAGAGTTTAAATTATTGTGAAAGTCTCTAAGTAATTTTTAGTTCTGTAGCCCAACGGTTGCGCTCTGTTAACTATGTGCACACTATTTAAAAAAAAAAAATAGACAATGTTGAGCTGCTCATGGTTTAGGGTCGTCTTGCAGTCATTGTTTCACAATTTAATTGTTAATTGATTTAGCTTTTACAAGCAGATTTACTGTAATTACTCACCTGTATATAATTATTACAGCAAGCAGTAATAGTCACCATGTCTAATTTCTGCTGTTATTGATCATTCTGAATAGGATGCACAGGACTTGAGGAGCTGATGGGTATTGATCCAGCATTCAGTGAATTTCAGGAGACTCTGTTTAGTCAAGCCTCTCTGACTTTAGAGCGTAGCGTTCAGTCCAAAGAAGTCAACAAGAAACTGGACAAGAGCATCTCACTCTTTCTTACTCGACTGTCACCTTACTTTCTTCTCAAGCCTGCTCTGAAATGCATTGAATGGCTAATACACAGGTAACCTTCAATAGATTTGCCATTGTCACACTTACAGTGTTTGAGTCTCACTTTGTGATCCAACAGTTTGCTGACTATCGTTTTAGAGTGTGATAAACTTGTAAGTGGCTTTTGTGTTGTGTTTTAGGGATTTTCTTCATTTAAAATGTGTGTAATTTATTCTACTTTGGTTATAATTTTTGCAGTTTTGTTTTGAGAACTAGTAGCGTAGAAATCATACACCTTCTTATAATATATATTGTAGCATGGAAAAACACGTATCACTTCAATTATAAAAATCTTCACTTCACAAATTGAACTTGATTTCAGATTCCACATTCAGCTGTACAACCAGGACAGCCTGATTGCTTGTGTTTTACCGTATCATGAGACTAAAGTGTTTGTACGAGTGATCCAGCTTTTAAAGATAGATGATCCAACCCACAAATGGCACTGGCTGCATGGACTTCAGGTAAACGATATCATTTCATATCATATATGTGTCATATATGTAGTCGGTGTAAAGAATGATATACCTTCATTTGTGATTGTGACTCTGCTAACTGCCCTGTGCTTTATCTATAGAAACCTGGTGTTCCCCTGGCCCGAGGAACTCTGCTCACACACTGCTATAAGGATTTAGGCTTCATGGATTTCATCTGTTCTATGGTCACAAATTCAGTAAAGGTAAGAAACCTGGGCTGTGTTCTACTCTGGTTAAAATCTGCCAATATAGTAATGCACTGGTTAATGCTTTGAATAATATTGTAGGCATACTCTGGATTTCTCCGGGATGGGAACTGTCCGCAGCTGCGTGTGATTTTCTCTTTCTATGCTTCTACCATCGTTTCTGCACTTGATGCAGTGGAGAAGATAACTAACTCTATTATTGCCAAGCTGCTTCCATTTGTACAACTGGTAAGACAATGATTCAAGAACATAATGCTGATGTGGTTAAGTTTATATTTTATATGTATATGTGTCTGAGATGTTTTTGATGGATTATATTTTTGTAATATTGTATAATTATTTTTGATTTAACATGAATATAATACAAGCTTTGATATTCAGAATTTTAATTAGTAACCAACTGATATGAACCCACAACGTCACTGACCAAGAAAATAACTATAGTAAGCAATAGGATGTAAACATATAGTTTCGCTATTACTAGAGACACCGCTGCCGCACAAATTCGGGTAATTCACATATGCTTATTTTCTCTCTCTCTCTGTCTCTCAACTGCGTTAATAACTGTATCAACGGTATTATTCTGATATCAAGGCTCATGCCTCTGCTACTAATTCTGAAATTACGTTTTGGAATTAGCAACAGGCTTGGGATGAGATGCTTAAGAAATTAGTCCCAAACAAGAGTTTTTAAAGCACAAAAACCTGACAAATGTCTTAAAATAAAACTTCGGAACAGTGTCTAGAGGTGTGGTAACCGTAGTATAAGCAGAATAATTGACGCCGGGCCATTGAATTCTTAGAAAATAATGCACACCCGAGGTGTAGCGGCTCCACTTCACGTCGTGGCCACATTACCACCCCAGGTGTGCGTTATTTTCTAAGAATTCAACGGCCTGTCGTTAATTATTCCTTACTTATTTTCTACAGTCTAATATAATTTAAACAGAAAAATAAAATGGCATACTGAATCCTGGTTTTGGACTTTTCTTGATTTAAGTAGTCTGCATAATAAATATTGTCTTAAACATAATTGGGCAATCAGATTGCTAATATCGGAGTGTTTGTGTGCATGTAAACGTAGTCAATAACTGATTCAAGTGTCTATATCAAGTGGTGGGGTGCAGTGTATTGGCCATATATACATAACACAGTAATGATAACACATGCAATGTACACAAAATTACTTAATTATAATTGGCATATGTATTGGTCAACCACATTTAAAAGGTAAATATTGTCACAAAATGGAACAGCCAAAAATAAATGTTTGATAGGAATGTTGTACCAGGCCCAAGAAAAGATTTATGCTACTGAACCTAAATAATTTTCTGCTTTTTCCCTATATAACCAGGGGCTGAAATCTAACGTTTTAGACTACACTGCTGCCACTTACATGATCGTGTGTCAGATGGCAGTAAAGGTAGTGATGGAGGATCAGCTGGTGGACACTCTGACCGTGCAGTTGTGCAGGTCTCTAGGTCGAACGCCACAGCTGACCAGAGAGGGCTTAAGCTGCATTATCATCCTCTTGCAGAACCAGAAAGAAGGTGTAGTTGGTCCAAAGTAAGTTTTAGTAATTTGTGCTCTATTTTGACTTTAAATAGTAGTTGTAAGTGATGTGTTCCCCAAGGACTAGTCTTGTTTGTTTCTCCCACAATTATCTGCATCTAAAATACTTCATTATTTTTTTTCTTTTCCTATTAGGGCATTTGGGTACCTGTGTGCTACCCCCACCCTGGTGTCCACACTCCAGAATATAGCTGCAGTCCATGACATCAGTCCCTTACTGCGTTACCTGCTGCCCCATCTCATACACTCTATGATGACGCAGGATGGTTGGTTTCTGTGCTCTGTGTAAACTTAATCACCATGCAATCCAAATTCTTAAATTATGTATGTTTAAGGGATACTCCACAGCTAGCTGTGCATTAAACCGTTTTTTTGCATGACGTGGAGGCAAAGAATTGCATCCAGAATTTGTGTTCAAAACGTTTAATGCACAGCTTGCTGTGGATTATTCCACTTATACCATGGTTGTTTGTCGACATTTACAAGTTAAAACTGTTATTGTTGTTTGCAGTGCAATAGTTGAACGGAAGTATAAAAATTAGTCATTTTTGTAATTTATGGCTTGTTAGATCTAGCTTTCTGCCTCTTAAAATCAGACACAGAGATAAAGCAATGTGGTAAGATTACATTTATTTGAATGAATTAATTATTGCATTTATTTACATTAATTATTGAGAGAGAGAGAGAGAGAGAGAGAGAGAGATGCATTTACCTACATCTATAAAGCATCTCTCTCAACTAAGAATGAAGCTCTAAGTTTAATTCCTTTAAAAACAGTGACATAACCCCCTTGTTACTGAGAAAAATAATGTAGCGATTCAGTAGCAAAGCTATTTCATTGAAAATAGTAAACGTAAAAAAAAAAAAGTACCATGTAAAGTCACTGACTGCTGAGACACATGGTGCATAAAAGATGCCATTGCTCTGATAATTCCATAGCTAAAGAGTTCCAAACTTCCACAAGCATTAATATCAGCACAAAGGAACTGTGCAGCGGGATGGGTTTACATGGCTGAGCAGCTGCATTTAAGGTTCACATCACCAAGTACAATGGCAAGTGTCATATGGAGTGTATATAAAAATAAAAACGTGTTCTGTGGAGTGACGAATAGCTTTGCTCTGTTTGGCAGTCTGATGGGCGAGTCTGGATTTACCGGATGCCAGGAGTACATTGCCTGACTGCATTGTGCTAACTGTAAAGATTAGTAGGTGAGGGATAATGGTATGGGGCTGTTTTTCAGGGGTTGGGCTAGGCCCATTACTTCCAGTGTAAGAAAATCTTAATGCTTCAGCATACCAAGATATTTTGGGCAATGCTTCCAATTTTGTGGTAACAGTTTGGGGAAGGCACTTTTCTATTCCAGCATGTCTGTGCCCCAGTGCACAAAGCAAGGTCCATAAAGATATGTTTGGATGAATTTGGTGTGGAAGAGCTCTGACAGCACAGAGCTCTGACCTCAGCCCCATTGAACACCTTTGGGATGAACTGGAATGGAGACTGCGAGCCAGGCCTTCTTGTCCAATGACAGTGTCTGGCCTCACAAAAGCTCTACTGGATGATTGGGCAAAAATTCCCACAGAAACACATTAACTTCCACTCCCCCTTGCAATTCTATCTCTTCTCTGATGACCTGTGCACCGGTGTGAGGACTAGTCAAAAATCCTTTTCTTCCAGCACTCTGTCGCTCACATGAGATCGCAGAATTAGCAATTAGCATTCCAATCAATTCCAGATGGACTAAATCATGTCCTGCCCTACATTTTTTTTCTGGTTCAAGAAGCCGTTTCATTTAGATGTAAATCACAATATAATTGCAATTTCCATTTCATGACAACTTTATAATGTAGCTTGTTTGCATTAACCTACTACACTTTTATAGTCTACGCTTTTCATTGTGTCCTGCAAATATTGGTGGATCTTATGTTCCTTATTTGCAAGTTGCTTTGGATTGAAGATCCAGATTGAATAAATGTAAACCACCAAAGTGCTCCCAGTAGGAGCTGTGTAAATTCAGTCAAACAAGTATATTGGCAAAAGATCTTTTCTCATATCTTGTGAAATGCTGCCTTCAGTTTTTGTGTGAGACTTTGTTTCTCTGTTGATGACCATATAATGCTTCACCTGTGTACCGAAGATTATTTCTAAAGGGTAGAATACAGCACACTACGTTTAAAATCTGAACAGGGTTTAAAGGGATGGTTCACCCAAAAATGAAAAATTGTCATCATTTACTCACCCTTGAACAGCCGTTCCAAACCTGTATAGATTTCTTTGTTCTGCTGTACACAAAGGAAGATATTTGGTAGAATACCAAATACCCCCCATGGTATTTTTTTCCTACTATGGTAGTCAATGGGGGGCGAGATCTCCTTGGTTACAAACATTCTTTCAAATGTCTTCCTTTGTGTACAGCAGAACAAAGAAATGTATACAGGTTTGGAACAACTTTTTTTTTTTTTTTTTTTTTTTCAACTTGAGAATGACCATTTAAATTTGAGTGAACTATCCCTTTAAAACACTTAAGCGTTATGCACTTGCCGACTTTGTAAATGGTTACAGAGAAAAAAGACACGCTTAACGACTGACTTTCAAATAGTTCCGGACAAAAATCGTCGCGAAAATATGGCCAAATGTCATGTAGTGTATTCCAGCCTTTAGTTTAAGTAGTTATAATAAAGAATGAATGTCCAAACTTTTGATTGGTAGTGTCAAGGAGCAAATACCCTTAATCAAAGTAATCAAAAGTAAAATTGCTGTTGTCACATGGTTAATTACTTTATTGTTTCCTAATAGGTGAACAGCCGATTGAAGGTTTGTCAGAAAGTACTGGACTATTACAATCACTGTTTCAGAATCTTCAACTATCCAACGACTTGGAGAACACTGCAGCCAAGTAAGCGGGGTTTAATTTAGCTTCAATTATGAGTGAAACTCTCTTTCCCCTGTACATTATGCATATACTGTATGATGGTCTGATGATTTATTAGATCTTTACTCTTCTACATTTGTTGCTTTGTTCAGGCTACTTCTTGAAGAGTATGTTTCCTGTGGCAGTGAGCTTCCCTTGGATAGGATTTCAGCTCTTAATCAGACAATTCAGTCTACTGTACGACTTTTTGAATCCAGGTAGGTTTATAGTCACTTTTGTGGTATAGTATAGCTCATAAAAAGTTATTCAATCACGAGGAGAGTTTTGTTTATCTTTGAGTGGTTTTTGCTCATAGGTATCCATGTGCACTGGATGTGGCACTGGAAAATCATGTAAAAAATGTGTCATCTGATAATGAAAAAGATCTGCTTCATCAGTTCATCTCTCTTACGATGAGCTGTGGAAAATATCAGGTAGGAAACCATTCTGTGTGCCATTTATTTATTTATTTATTTATTTAGCAACCAGTCTTTGTTTTGGAGCTAACAAATAATCCATAATATTGTACAGTCAGTTGACTTTTATCGCAAAATAAATTCTGACAGGATAATCAGGACCCTGATGTGAAACTGATACTAGTTAGTATGGGACACATCAAATCAGTTACCTGTGACAACAATCATTTATACAAAAATATGCAGAATGCTGTCATTGACCAATCAGAAGTATCCCAGAGCACTGTGTAATAATGAGATGTTTAGAAATGTTTATTTAAGATTATGTTCGTGATTTTCACACAAACAAAAAGAGACTGTACCTCAAACTGCATCAAAACAATGCAAACACGATCTAGTGATATAAATTCAATAAAACAACTTCCTCACATTTTATGGACTAAATGCTGAGCTTCAATGATTAAATTTCTCCAAACAATGACTGCAAATGACTTTTCTTTTGTTAAATTTTCCATTTAGGTTTAATTTATAATTACTTATAAAGATGGCATTTCTCTTATCATTTACTGATCTGGAATAGAAAGTTTCATGAATGTGTATGCAATTTTGATCAGTTTCAGTCAGCTCTCAAATTTGTGATTAGTTTTTAGAGATCACAGAGAATAGAATGAATCAATTGTCAAAATAGATGCGTTAACACTGTTTAAAAAATAATGGCATTAATCATTTAGGTAGATGTTTAAAGGGACAGTTCACCCAAAAATAATAATAATAAAAAAAAAAAAGAATTGTGATTTAAAAGCCTAAATTAAATTTGTTTGGACTAAAAAAAAATTTGGACTAAGCCACTCAATTCATATGGATTAGTTTTACGATCTTTTTATTAACTTTTTGAAGTGTCAAAGTGGTAATTGTGTAGCTGTCAATGGAGGGTCAGAAAGCTCCAAGATTTCATCAAAAAGATCTTCCTTTGTGTTCCAAAGATTAATGAAAGTCTTACGGGTTTGGAACGACATGAGGGCGAGTAATTAATGACAGAATTTTCATTTTTGGGTGGATATCCCTTTAATAAAACCAAAACAAGACTTTAAAATGTTGTTTATATGCAGATCCTGCCAGAGTCAGACACCTCTCTGATGCTCAGCCTGAATCATCCTCTACCTTATGTGAGAAATATGGCAGTAGACTACCTGAAGAAGATCCTCACCTCAGAACACGTGTGTATCTTTTGTATTCTCTTTTAATGTTAGCTTATGCTTTTTCACCTTGTTTTTCTCATATCATCCCATTAAACATATAAGAGATGCACATTAATGAACTAATGATGAGATGCTTTTTGTCTGTGTGTCTTTATGGAGCAGAATGGCTTTGATGAGGCATTTTTGAAAGATGCATTGCTGGAGAGAGTAAAGGATGATGCGCCAGAGATTGTGCTGTCTTCACTTAAAGCATTGCAAGTAAGATGACCGTGTCATGCACGTAATTAGTTTTGGTCACGTAAACTTTCAATTTGTCTTATTTTTTGTACAATTTAAATGTTAATTGTCAGTTATGGTTGCTTGACAGCTTCATGTGGGACTTATGGATCCAGAGGAGACTGTTTCCTGTTTGATTTCACTTCTTCATCGCATCAAACCATCCGCAGATTGGTTAGTTAACAGATTTTTTTTTACCTTCTTTAACTCTGAGCTGGTCCTCGGACCTGGATTTTTGCATTTCTATGTCAACACTATCAATACCGAAATGAATCTGCAGCAGTCAGGGGGTATATGTAAGAGCTCTGTAAGTTGTTTATGTTCATTATTATTGTAATGTTATGTGCTTTGGGACATGAGGTAATTTAACACCATCTCTCGTGACGTTTTGCAGACTCTGCTGTGTGCCTTCATGTCATGAGCGCTTTGAAGGCAGGGTGGGAACTAGCTTGCTATTGCTAGCCTCTGAAGTTGCCTACCCTACCTTTTAAGCAATCATTGTTTTAAAAAGTTAAAGTGAAAAGTCAGTAATAAAAAAACCCTGAAGAATAAAATGAAGAACTTTTCTTCCATCCATTGTTATGGTTATCACTGTCATTTACGTCATGGTTATCATCTCATGATAACACTAAGGAACAATAATTTATTGGATTCTCTCCCATATTTATACGTCGTTGTCACTCCTGAAACTGCAGTGTGTAGTGTTGGCAGCATGAAAAACACAACTTTTATTTAAATAGTGAATGGGATATATACAGAAAGCTTGCAAAGTGCTCTCCCTTTATAATCATCGAAGCTGCCAATCACTTCAGTTTCTTTTCTTCAGTTGCAGTATTGTGAAAACTCCCGTTATAATCAATGAAGCACAATGAATCTCTTATTTACACTGTCTACATTTTGTTGGTTATAATGAAAGGATCCACAAGCGTTCAGAACTCTGTGAGCTCGCCCTGAAAGAAAACTCAGGGGTTTTGAGTAGAGGGGATTCTGACCTATTTAAACACCCCTGATTGCTCATTGCATTTATGTGTTCAAAAGACTTCCCTGTGATTGGCTACCATGGTCAACGCAGCAAATAGAAACTTTGTAAGCATTATGTTTTTCACTCTCTTCAGAGCGCAAGCACTCTCCGCTGCTTTCTTTTTTGATAACCCGGTTTAGGCTTCATGTTTTGTAGTCTGGGACTTCCTACCACGCCACATGCTGAATTTGACCCCAAGCGCCAGACTACAAGACCAAACAACTTTCCCTTTTGATAGGGGAGATTTGCTAACATGGGAGGGCAAACGCTGCCAGGAAAATGAAGAGCATTTCTTATTTTTATGGATGGAAAATTTAGTCTTGCCAAATTTTATTCCTGCTGATAGCATGATATTATAACTATGTAATGTTACCATGATAATATTATTGATTATAAATATCTTTGTGGGCCCCTGTTACTCAGTCCCACTATTACTCCCTGTCCGATGCCCCTGATGACAACAGTCTAGAAAAGACTTTCATTTTTCTGTGCTTCCCATGACTTGAGTCCATCAGGAGAGAATATGTGTCAGTGTTTGTTTTTTGGCTGCCGTTCATGGCGCTACAGCTAGGTTGCTGCATTGTGATCATTTGGTGCTTGTAGTTTAAAAGAGAATGTGTGCTTTGGAAATGCTTAAAATGGTCAACATACTTTCTCGCACATGTACCTAAATAAAGGTGGATTTTGGGAAAAAAAAAAAAAATATATATATATTTTTTAAACATTGCATTAATACATCATATTATCATGTTTCTATCCATATCACTGTATGCTCATAATGATAATGTAGTTTCCACACTAAGAAAGATACTCTAGTTTGGCTTTAGTCAGGTTTTATCTGGTCTTGTTTTCTGCAGGTGTTCAGTACTAAAAGAGGCTGTGCAACTTCTTGATGACCCACGTATTATTGAGGGCAATCCAGATCTTAAGGCACAGATTAGTTGGGAGCTCGTGCCCTTCCTGGTGTTGACCAGTGCTACGCCCAGGTGTGTGGAGCTGCAGATGGCATCTTCTATTGCTGAAACCACTCTGCTCTCTAAGCATCCTCTAACTCAGGGTTGGGCCAAAGGTATGTTTTACAGGCAGAAATAATAATCATAAAAAATAAAAATAAAAGGGGGGGAAAAAAAAGAAAAAAAAAAAAAAAAAAAAAAAAAAAATATATATATATATATATATATATATATATATATATATATACACACATATACATATATATATATATATATATATATATATAATATATATTTATATTTATATTATATACACACACATTGTCCACTGTTTAGATTTTAATAGGCAAATACTTCTATGAATGGATCAATATTACAGCGATTAAGTTTCTAGCATGTTTGGCAACAGTTCTATTAGCCCTAAAAGATGGAGTGTATAGCTTTTTATTTCTTAAACATCCATGTCTGAAGACGTATCATGGCCAAATGCCAAGATTCATCAGGGTTAAAATTGTAAAAGAATTATTGTCAATACAAGATCAAAAACTGATGCACCTCTTGATGAAATAAATGTTGTTTGTGTGTGAAATTGATTCTTCATGCTTCCTCCCAAACATTTTTTCACAATTTTGTTTGAGGAGACATTGTCATACTGGAATATGGTCATGATACATCTTCCTACATGGTTGTTTAAGAACTGAAAGCTACGTTCTTTCAGTTGGGGTTAAAAGAACCGCTGCAAAACATGCTAGAAACATAACAATGACTGTAATAATGAGCCATTCATGGATTCTTAAGTATTTGTTTATTAAAATCCAAACAGCAACCTTTTTTTGGCCATATTCATTCATTCATTCATTCAGTTTTTACTGCTCTGGAATGGTACTTTATGGAAATTACTTAGAAGAAATTATTTTACATTCACAAGGTTTAACTTTTATAATGTCACTTATGTCTGTAAAAAAAAAAGGAATGTGTCAGCAAGAAATAGTGTTATTATTGGTTAAAATATTTTTATTTTCTAATTTTAATTAGTTACAATTATTTTCCCTGCCCACACTGGCTTTGTATCAGAGACAGAAATGTATTAGATTTTGATGAAATCAGTTTTGATCCATTTCATGTTGTCTGCTCTTCCTTTATTCATAGTGCTAAAGGATGTTCTGGTCAAAACCTCTCCATCAGATGTGCTGGAGGTGGCCAACCAAATGCTCACAACAACTCTGATCAAGAACTTTGCTAACATGGATCATGCAACCAAGCGAAACTCTGTAAGTGTCAAACATCCTGTGCAAGTTTAATATACCCACAAATTAACATTTTCTCATCATTTACTTACTGTCATTTAATTCCAAAACTATATCTTTGTTTCTTTAAGAAAATGCATATGTTAATGTTGTTTAAATAGCAATGTTTTTAAAAAATATCTTCCACAGAAGAAAGATTTTTTTTTTTAATTTTTGTGTGACTTTTTAAGAGCTTTACAAACCTGCGCAAGTTGTTTCCATTGAAATCTCTTGATGCAGAACCAACATTGTCTTTGCTGTGTTTTCTTTTGTGTATCTTGCAGCTGAAGAATGTCTGTGATGTTCTGGGCCGCCAGGGCAGCAGTGTGCGGGAGAGAACCGCATTTGTGGTGTTCAGTTCAGCACTGCTACAGAGTCTGCAGTCCATGACGGAGAGTCAACACTTCCACACAGCACAGAGCGTGTATAAACTACTGGAGCCCTTACTGCTACAGGTCCACACAATCCAACCTGAACAGGTCAGAGTGCAAATGCAGAAACAAATTGCCTCAAACTACTATTTGTGATGCACTGATGCAGAAATTAAGTTTTAAGAAGATTTTAACTAGGAATTCATGATGTTCATCATCAGCCTATAGAGCAAGATGACCTATTGATGTCAGCTATAGTTTTTAAAAATGATCGATATTCCTCTGATTATACCAACCTCATATGTTATTATCGGCATCATGTACTGTGCTGCAATGACTGGTGCTGATAATTATAAATCAAATTTTGACCCGTACAGTTAATAGTATATTGTGCTTTATATTTTGCTTTTATAAACTAGACTTTTTGACATACCTACACTGTTATTTAGTTAATATTACACATAATTGTATTTAAAGTGTTCACACAAAAATTTAATTTCTGTCATTAATTACTCCCCCCTCATGTCATCCCAAACCCGTAAGACCTTTGTTCATCTTTGGAACACAAATTAAGATATTTTTGATGAAATACGAGGGCTTCTGAACCACACATAGGCAGCAACGTCATTGCAGCTTTTGAGGTCCAGAAAGGTAGTAAAGACATTGTTAAAATAGTCAACGTGACTACGGTGGTTCAAACTTAATGTTATGAAGCGACGAGAATACTTTGTGTGCGCAAAAACAAAACGGCTTTATTTAACAATTTGAACTGTCATACGCAATTGACGAATTGAACGCAGTGCAGGCTTCCGTGTTTACGTCAGAACGCTGACTCATTATTGGCTCCTGCGTCAGCATCACACATGCGTCGTGGTGCTCACGTGACGTTCGGACTTAAACACGGAAGCATGCACTGCATTCACTTCGTCAACTGCGTATGACAGCACTTTAAATTGTTAAATAAAGTTGTTTTGTTTTTGTGCACAAAGTGTTCTCGTTGCAGTGGTTCAAATAAGGTTGACCTCTGTAGTCACATGGACTATTTTTATGATGTCTTTTAATACCTTTCTGGACCTCAAAAGGTGCAATGACGTTGCTGCCTATGTGTGGTTCAGAAACCCTCAGATTTCATCAAATATTTTAGTTTGTGTTCTGAAGATGAACGGTCTTATGGGTTTGGGACGACTTAATGACACATTCATTTTTGGGTGAACTAACCCTTTAAGTCCAATGTTAATTTTCTCTTTTTTTCTCTAATGTATGGTAGGGTTCTAATGAAGAGGTACATGAGTGTCTTCCGGTCTTTGTGGTATTGGGCAAGTTTCTGCAGAAAATGAGCTCTGGTCTCAATGCAGAGAGAGAACAAGACCTCCTTCTGCTGTCACTGCTGCAGCTTTTCATCAAGGCACTCAAATGTCCAGATTCCACATTTAAAGGTAATGGACTGCTTATTTAGCTATGAACTGTGATGCGATTGTATAAATAATCCACAAGTCTTCATTTGTGGTAACTTACATTTTATGTAAGCTGAAAGAACTAAAATCTAAATATTCACAGTATTTAAATGCTTTAATAAAAAATAAAAAAAGTTTTTTAATTAGTTTATTAAAAGTTATTTTCAAAGGCCAATAACAATGTTGGTTATGTTGGTTAACAAGGTTGTGGTTTTTTTTTTTTTTTTTTTTTTTTTTTTTTAGATGAGTCATGGTGGAACCCAGAGAAAATGGAC
Source organism: Elopichthys bambusa (assembly GCA_037101425.1). Classification (NCBI taxonomy): domain Eukaryota; kingdom Metazoa; phylum Chordata; class Actinopteri; order Cypriniformes; family Xenocyprididae; genus Elopichthys; species Elopichthys bambusa. The sequence continues at coordinate 23,350,986 of CM074449.1, forward strand.
AGTAATACCTGCTGTTACCTGCATCTCATGTGCCGTCTGTTTGACGTGCTGATCTCCGGAGCCAGTCAAGGGCCCTTGGCTCCCTGCTTCAGGAGCCTAATGCAATCTCTTTTACAGGTACTGTATTCTCCTCAGTTACTATTTAACAGACAACTTCCTCTCTAGATGGAATCGCATGCTGTTTAATTTGAATTTTACTGATGTATATAAGGCATATTAATAGTTCTTTGACACGTTTTTCACTCTTGCCGTGCTAGAATTATGCCAGATATTGCCTTTGTTACATTGAGAAAATGCTTGATTGAAACACCATTTGCAAGTGTATTTGATTTAAAACAGTGGTATTGGCTAGATGGCTAATTTCTCTCTGTTTTTGTCATTTTGCAGGTGCACTTGAATGAGCCGATAACAGTGTTTAAGTTCCTCTCTCTCTTATGGGGTTACAACAGTAATTTGGGTGATCAGTTGGATTGTCGCATTAGTGCCATACTGCAAACTCAGGCTCTTTATGTGGGAAACGCTTTGCTTTGCAACCAGCCAAAAAAAAACCTTAACCTACTGGCATCAGGTTCCTCACCAGGTATGTCAATATATGGTTTCTCTCACATAGTGTCAGTTACATACAGTATGTGGTGGTGTTGTTTTTGTCATTTTTTTAAAACCGTTTAATCATGAATAATTTTAAACAAACATTGTTACTTTTTAAGAAAAAAAAAAATCTAATTTTAGGCTAATGCGTAATTGTACAATCTATATTTTGTATGGGTGACACTAATAACGTAAATGTAAAACTCCACATTCTAGATTTCTCAAACTGTATTACAACGCACTAGAAATGCAAACATAGAACAGTGCAAATCAAATAATAAAATTAATTTTGATCCATAGTTCATGCATAAAACAGTTCTGTAATTGTTCCTCTAAGAAGCATTACTGGCTTTAATAGTGTGTATTAAGGCTGGGCGATAAATTAAAATATAAATATTGTGACTACAGTAGACTAGTTTTAAGCCCTTTCCTTGTCACAACGCCATATTTTATCTTATGAGAACACCATATTTTATTGCCTCTCTGAATTAAACCTCATTTAACAAGTTTTATAAATTTCCGTGAATTATTTCTGTTTGTTTCAATGAATCCGTTTAAAACACTCATTGGATTTCACTCAACATTTTCACTTACTTCAAATGTTTTAGTAGAAATATTAGATGGTAAATATCTGATGTTTTTTACTATATTATATTTGTGCCAAAAATGAGAATAATTACATACAATCCATTTTATTTATTTAGATTTTTTTTTTTCCAGAGTGAATTTGTTCTTAGCCATGACTCGTGTGTTTCACTGTGGTTGTGTTTTTGCAGTGGTGCCATCCTTGCTGGTGTGTCTATGTTCAGGCGTGTGTGAAGTTCGGAGAGCTGCCATTGCTGTGCTCCACTCTCTCTCAGGGGTTGTTTCTTCCCCTTTTTATCCGCTAGTGGAAAACCTTCTCAAATCATCAGAGGAGATCATAGCTGACCCCTCATATCTCAAACAGGTCAGTCAAAGCACAATACAGCATCCTGGCTGTGGTAAACGTAATTTGTCATCTACATTATACTTTTGTTGTGTAAGTTCTGGAAGATGCCTAAATCAAAATTCTTTAGGAAATAACACTTGTGATATTACTGTAGGCACTCTCCAAGAGCTATGAGGACGCAGTGTTACTGAAAAATAAGAATAAAAAGCTGGCATCAATTGAGCAGCTCCTACAGTGTGTTCAGTTACCTGGCTGCCCTGCCTACACTTCCAAAACACTGCTGCGAGCACTTCAGGATGTTCATGGAGAGGTATTGTCACCAAACTATTCATTGTAGTTGGGTTTAGTTCTCCTGTGTTTGGTAATTTGGTTTATATGAAAGTGTTTTGCGCAGTCCATGCGTTTAGGTTGTCAAATTGTCTAGTTGTCATTGTTTAAGAAATAGTTCACCGAAAACTGAAAATTGTCACTGCTTATTCGCCATCATGTCATTCTGAACTCGTATGGCTTGCTTTTTAAGAAAGTTTTTGTCCTTAAAATGCAAGTCAACAGGGCCTAGGCCAGAACTTTTCAAATTTAGAGGTCTGGTTTCTAGATTTCGTTGCAATTTTACTGGTTACATAATGACATGATTTTTATTTTTTGGTAAACTGTTTTTGCTTATTGGGCCTGTTCATGGCAATATGAATCAATTTAATTGTTATAATAGGGCTCTACACTTGAATTGTAAATTAAAAAATGAGATTAATTAATCAACTTTAAAAAATGTAAGTGATTTTTGGGTGAACTAACCCTTTAAATATGCTCAGAGGTAGAATGAATGAATTTACAATGCAAATAAAATTGCATAAATAGGTTATGAAATTTAGGTGCACCTAAATATTTCTTCACAGTTGTAATTTTTAGTCGCAAATGTGATTGAAATGTTTGCAATGTAGAGCCCTGGATAAATAATTCTGGGACTGTGTTGATTCTGCACATGATCTATTGAAGCAAAACCAGTTGAAAACCAATGTAGTAGAGATACTAGGCCTGTTGGATTTTGCTTTTTTTTTTTTTTTTAGGTAATCGTTGCTTATTTGGCATGCTTATCTTATAATAATCCCCTTTGTCCAGCCCATTTTGTCCATTCTTCTGCCTACTGTGGAGCGACTTCTTGAGCAGTGTGCTCCAGACTCATGCACCTTCCTACCAGATGAGGCCCTCCTACTGCAGCTCCTGCTGAGCAAGTTCAACGAGATGTCTGCACCTTTACTGGTCAAAAACCCTCGATGCCTAGAGGTCTTCATTAAGGCATTGAGCACCTCTGCCAAGCCGTACCCGACAGTGCCTAGTTTCCAGATTATCGCCCTTGAGCAGGTTGGTAGATGTTTAGAATAGAATTTTTGTATTCTTTGTAAGTAAATTTAAAGTAAATGTAAAGTGTTAGTCATTTTAAAACCAAATTTGAAACTTTCCTAATGTGATTTAATGGTGATGCAGGCTATTCAACAAAAAAAGTAGTACTTAATTTTATACAGAAGGAATTGATTTGGTCATATAATGTTGGTGGTGCATGCAAGAATGTAGCCAGACTGAACGTAGGTTTGCTTAAACAATGTCTCAATAGCTACATGGCTGCTGGTTAATATTATTTAATAGCCTGTGCAACCCAAATGATGTCAGCCATGTTTTTTTTTAATAACTTGCACTGCTGAATCTTGCACAATGGTTATTAAAGTAAGTAACTGTCATGAAAATAATGTCACAATACAAAATATTATGATCCTAAACCCTTTTACATTTTCGACTTGGGGGTTAGTGGTTATATATGACCAGAACAGTTCTAAACATATTTGTCAATATTTTGTCAGTGTATAATTACATAAGGTAAAAAGTGGATGCCGTTACCTGATGCACCCTCTAGAGGGATGGTTCACCCCTAAATATTAGAGGTGTAACAATACACAGAAGTCACGGTTCGGTTTTGGGTCAAGCCTTAGTTTTAGGGTCCATTTCTTAACTAACTATTAACTTCTGCCTCAAACTCTCAATTACTGCTTATTAAAGGATTAATTCGCTTCAGAATTAAAATTTCCTGATAATTTACTCACCCCCATGTCATTAAAGTTGTTTGTGTTTCTTTCTTCAGTCGAAAAGAAATTGTTTTTTTTTTTTAGGAAAACATTCCATGATTTTTCTCCATATAGTGGACTTCAACAGCTACCAACGGGTTGAAGGTCCAAATTGCAGTTTCAGTGCAGCTTCAGAGGGCTCTACATGATCCCAGCTGAGGAATAAGGGTGTTATCTAGCGAAACGATCAGTCATTTTCTAAAAAAATAAATAAATACATTTGTTTATCTTGTATTAGAGCAGTTAAAATGCTCTCCTACTGACCACTAGGTGTTCAACATGGCATCTCATGGCAAGGAACTCTCTGAGGATTTGATAATTAGAATTAAAAAAAAAATTTAAAAAATTGAGTTACAGTACAGTGGCCAGGGTCATAGAGATTTTCCAAGACAGGTTCCACTCGGAACAGGCCTTGCAAGGGTCGATCAAAGAAGTTGAGTCCTTGTGCTGTGCGTCAGGTGCAGAAGTTGGCTTTAAAAAACAGACACATGAGTGCTGCCAGCATTGCTTTAGAGGTTGCAGAAGCAGAAGGTCAGCTTGTCAGTGCTCAGATCATACGCCGCACACTGCAACAAGTCGGTTTTGCATGGCTGTCATCCCAGGAGGAAGCCTCTTCTGAAGCTGGCTCACAAGAAAGCCTGCAAACAGTTTGCTGAAGACAACCTGTCCAAGTGCATTAATTACTGAAACCATGTCCTGTGGTCTCATGAGACTAAGATAAACTTGTTTGGCTCAGATGGTGTCCAGCATGCGTGGCGACGCTCTGGTGAGGAGTACCAAGAAAATTGTCTTGCCTACAGTCAAGCATGGTGGTGGTAGCATCATGGTCTGGGGCTGCATGATTGCTGCTGGTACAGGGGAACTGCGCTTCATTGAGAGGAATATGGATTCCAACATGTTCTGTGACATTCTGAAGCAGAACATGATGCCCTCCCTTCAGAAACTGGGCTGAACGGCAGTTTTCCAACATGATAACGACCCTAAACACACCGCCAAGATGACAACTGCCTTGCTGAGGAAGCTGAAGGTGAAGGTGATGGAGTGGCCAAGTATGTCTCCAGACCTGAACCCTATTGAGCACCTGTGGGGCATCCTCAAGCGGAAGGTGGAGAAGCGCCATGTGTCTAACATCCAGCAGCTCTGTGATGTCATTATGGAGGAGTGGAAGAGGATCCCAGCAACAACCTGTGCAGCTCTGGTGAATTCCATGCCCAGGAGGATTAAGGCAGTGCTAGATAACAATGGTGCTCACACAAAATATTGACACTTTGGACACAGTTTTGACATGTTCACTTAGGGTGTACTTACTTTTGTTGCCAGTTATTTAGACAATAATTGCTGTATGTTGAGTTATTTTTAGAGGACAGTAAATCTGTACTGCTTTACAAGCTGCACATTGACTACTCTAAAGTATGTACAATTTTAATTTCTATTGTCCCTTGAGAATAGATAATAAAATGGTTGCTGAAATGTGAGGGGTGTACTCACTCTTGTGAGATACTGTATGTTATTTTTTTTTTTTTTTTACCACAAATGCTCTTCTTGCACTAGCTCTGTGATGCACCATGCCTTACGTAATTACGTTGGAAATGTCATGCGTGATGTAGGCAAAAGTACTGAGCAAGTCTTTACAAAGCAAACGTGCAAAGACGAAGTGAAACGGCCTTTACAAAAAAGTAAAAAAGGTAAAACGATGTTGGACGATTTTGAAGTTGGAGGAGAAAATGAGATGGAGTTTTTCGCCCTACCGCGGTACTTCTGCCAAGCTAGTGCACAACGAACATTTGTATATACATTTTTATTATTTTATTTTATTTTTTTAGAAAATGACCGATTGTTTTGCTAAATAAGACCCTTACTCCTCATCTGGGATCACGTAGAGCCCTTTGAAGCTGCATTGAAACTGCAATTTGGTCCTTCAACCCGTTGGTAGCCGTTGTCCACTATGTGGAGAAAAATCCTGGAATGTTTTCCTCAAAAACCTTTTTTTTTTTTTTTTTTTTTTCCCCCAAACAAAAGTGTTACAGGAAAAAGCAACAAATCCACAATGCTAGGTTTCTTTTCATTTATTTTGAACAGACCGTTCACCTAGCGGAATTTAGTCCCCCTGAGGTTGTTGGTACAGTACAGTACAGTACAGCGTCCTTTAATGTATTAAGTAGTAAACAGAATGCACTCTTGCATAGCTCATATTTTTTTTTGCAGGGCTGATAAAAAACAAAAGGTATTTGGTCCCTATCAGCTACAAAACTAAAAAGCATCTTGTGTTATACAAGTACAAAATAAACAGAATAATGAAAAATAAAACTTGTGCATTGGGAGTGTTACAATTTGTTCCAGTTAAACTATATTTAAACATTCAAAGCTTAAGACCAACCCTCCTATACATAATTTTGAACGTTCTGCTCCTTTTCACGCATAGTTGAGAGCGTGAGCCTTTCAAAGCATACTCCTTTGTCAACATTCAACACATGCGTGCATCTATTCTAGAGGACTTGTTTTCAAGCGGTCATTTGCACATGCGCTGTCCTTCTGGTCTTTTTCCTGTTGTGGTGGTTAGCAAACAGTGTTGCATTACCACGCATACCCCTTTCTGGATTGGAGTGTGTATCGCCTGTGACTAACTGTATTTGTCGTCTAACTGCATGAACCAAGCCTTGACATCTGTACTGTATGGTTCAAGACGATATATAAAATCATTGTTGCACCTCATTGGACACAATTCATTCTCTGTTCTTAGTTTTGTTTGTAAGTTGATTGCATGTTTCCTCAGATCACCAAGCCATTCTTTGCTGCTCTTGGAGATGAAAAGATTCAACAGAAAATTATTTCTGTTTTATTTGACTTGCTGGTGGGGAACAAAAACCCTGTCTGCGCCCAAACTATCAACAGCGTCTTTAAAACGGTATGGGAAATATTAATGTTAATTTTCTTCATTCCAAAAATTCATTTTTAAATTATATTATTGATAAATGGTACAAAAAAGTGTTATGTTTCACATTGTTCATGTTGTAAATATTTGGGGCAATAACAAACCTGTTGCATGTTCTAGATTGCTGTGGATTCCGAGCTAGTGGCCAATGAGCTTATGCCTGTAGATAAACAAAGAGTTACTGCTACAGTTCAACAAACACGTAGGAGTAAAATGCAAACGAGGTGCGTAGTTGTCCTCATGTAATAGACTTCAAACTCCAGTTCTGGAAGATTTGAAGGTTTAAATTGCAATTTTTTTTTTTCCCCAGAAAAACACAAGACACATCTGGGGCAGTGCCGGATGAGGGTGTTGTCTCTTGGCCAAGGGTTACCCTGATTTTAGAGCTGCTGCAACACAAGAAGAAGCTGAAGAGAGCCCAGTATCTTGTGCCCGCTCTGTTTAATCTGCTCTCCAGGTGTGTTATGACAATATCTACTGCCATGTTTTGACATTTATGCAAGTTTCCTGTATCAAACTCTCAAATTAGAAAATGTTCTGGTCTAGTCAAATCGAGATGAATATATCACATCTCACCGACTTTTCTGATTGAATAGTCTATGAAATATGTCATATAAAAGATTGTGAAAACTGTTTTATTGTGTGCTACAGATGTCTGGAGCCTGCAGCAGCTGAACAGGAGAATATAGAGTACACAAAACAACTCATCCTCAGCTGCCTGCTGAATGTCTGTCAGAAACTGTCTCCTGATAGAGGTTCTATCAACAAAGGTACCAGAAACCTGGCATGAAATTCCTATAAAAATATTAGAATGGTTATGATGAAGTCATATGTTTTTAGCTCTATCTGGATGGTAATATTTTACATGAGGGCATGAGATAATTTTGCAGAATAATTACCATCCTGGTTATTGTCACCTTGCAGAGAATATAAGGACAAGGTTTCTCTAGAGTTTCTTTTAGTGTTGAGTAAGGCAGCTTTGTTTTGACATATTGCATTTGTGTGTGTTTGTAGATGTGCTGGAGGAGGATAAATTTAACGTGGAGCTGGTAGTGCAGTGCGTCAGGATGTCAGACATGCCCCAAACTCACCATCATGCACTACTTCTGCTCGGTGCTTTGGCGGGTATCTTCCCTGTAAGTACAGTCATGAAACATTCACACACATGCATTCAAATGCAGTGGTAACCATCTTACTCTGATTTCAGGAGAAGGTTCTTCACAACATCATGCCCATCTTCACATTCATGGGCGCCAACATCATGCGATTGGATGATGCTTACAGCTTCCAGGTCATCAATAAGACTGTTCAGGCAGTCATCCCTGCTCTTATAAAGGTTTGTTTAAAAAGTCTGTATACTGTTTGATATAATCGAGACGTTTGATTTGCAAAAGGGTGTTAAAGATTTGAACAAACCTCAAAACTTTAGTATTGAACTTCAGCGTGTAACTGTACGATAATATTGTAATTGTTGTTTTAAGTGTCACTCTTCATCTCTTCATCAAGTTTGTCAAAAACAAACAAAAACGTCTTGATTCAAGATGTAGTGGCAAAAATAAATATCCCTTTATAAGTTCTTGGTTTTTTATATTTATAACATGATATAGTTAAGAATATCAGCACAGTTGTTATGTGATATTGTTTTTATTGTAAAAGTTAATGTGAATTATATTTTAGGTACAGTCGGTCAATCAAAATAGTTAGTGCACATCTTTGAGCAAAGCACCGCAGTTTAGTTATTGAATGTATCCATGTTTTTGAATGAATCAGGTGAGTCATTGATTCAATGACTTATTTATATAGAGAGTCACTTGCTTCATTACTGAATAAATCAGCCATTTGAACAAAGGAGTTATTGATTATGACAGTGAATTTACCCCTACCTACTGGCAGTTTTAGTTTCATATTTAAAGTATTTAATTTTTGTTTAATTAATCGTTATCAACAAAACACTCAGAGAAGACTAGTTTGTACTATGGACGTGAATGATACTTCTATGTATGGGGCTCGGTGAGTAAAAAAAGTATTACATTTGTGAGCAATGGGACTTTTTTTTTTTTTTTTTTTTTTCTATAAATGATTTTTACCTTTTGGATGATCCTGTAGACTTATATTGAAGGCACCCAGGCCATATCTAGGGACCAGAATATTAGAGACTTTACGGTAGGCTCTTGTGGCCTGGGCCGTTAAGCAATGCTGTAGTAACCACCTAAAACATGCTAGAATTTGCATAGCACATTACTACTCAGAATACCTTGGCAATGCTTTTGCAACCAAACACAACCTCCTATTATAGAGCTGGGGAGGTTTACACAGGGAAGGCCCACTCACGTTTTCTTAATGCATTGTGAAAGTCTAGCTTTTCCATTATTTAATAGGAAAAAGTACTGTTACAAATAGCATTATTCTTGATTCTTGTTTTTCCACAGGCCCATGAGGGTGGAAGTGCCCAGTCTGAGGGTCATATGGAGACTGTGGTAACGCATATCATGCATGTTTTTATTGATGCCCTTCCTCACGTACCCGAGCACAGACGTTTACCCATCCTCAGCCAACTGCTGGGCACACTGGGTCCGTCTCGCTTTCTCTGGGTCCTGATGCTGCTCATGTTCAAGCAGCATGTCACACAAACATCTGTCAGTGCAACTGGGACCGAAAAGGTACAGAGGGTTTCATGGATGGTTTTTTTTTTATATATTTTTATATTGAAATTTTTGAAGGGTTTACCACTGAATAAACAATTTATCTCCAAAAAATGCTTTGGTACACTGGAAACTGATTTGTGTTAAGGGTTGGTAGAGACAGTTGTGTGATGTGTTGTGCAGGAGTCTGTTGTAGAGAGAGATCAGGACTTCTGGATCTCGGTGTGCTGTGAGTTTGAGGTAAAGGAGCAGCTGACCTCCCTCATCAGAATCCTGAAGCATCTCATGACTTTACCACAGGACAAAGAAGAAGGTAAGAACTGCCCACTTCAATAAATGCCTCAAATTTCTTCAGAAGAACACAAACATGCACAAAAATAATCCATCTCTGTGCGTCCATTTAATACGAAAGTGGGCGGACTTCACAACATGCTTATCAATGTACTGACAATTTTTCACCTACCAAAAAAAAAATTTTTAGAATCAAGTTCTGCCAGGAATCAAGTGGAATTTGTGTGTTTAAAGTAGGGCTGGGTTGACAGTTTTGTTTTCTTGAGTTTAACAAGTCTTCATTTTGCTGAACCGATATTAAATCTGAACTCCCAAGATTGAGCTTTTAGTGTATGCTTTTTTCTGTTGATAATTAGTTTTTCCATACAATTATCATGGTAACACTTTACAATAAGGTTCATTAGTTAACATTAGTTAAAGGTGCCCTAGAATTTAAAATTGAATTTACCTTGGCATAGTTGAATAATAAGAGTTCTGTACATGGAAATGACATACAGTGAATCTCAAACACCATTGTTTCCTCCTTCATACGTAAATCTATTGCGTGAAAAACACCACGGAAAAACAGGCGAATCTCAACGTAACACCGACTGTGACGCAGCAGTCGGGATCATTAATATGTACGCCCCCAGTTTTTGCATATACCAGCCCATGTTCTACGCATTAGACAAGCCAGTATTAATGTCTGGAGCTGCACAGCCGAATCATCAGAAGTTATGCAGGTATTGTGAAGCATGCAAGCAATGACAATAGCAAAAATGGCAGATGGACTGATAATAACTGTTCACGATACATGATATCATGATACATTTAGTGATATTTGTAAATTGTCTTTCTAAATGTTTCGTTAGCACGTTGCTAATGTACTGTTAAATGTGGTTAAAGTTACCATTGTTTCTCATGGTATTCACGGAGATCAGAGCCGTGTCGTTATTTTCATTTTTAACCCGAAAACACTTGCAATCTGTATAATTCATAAACGCATCTGCATTCTTTATAAATCTCTCCAACAGTGTAGCTTTAGCCACGCAGCATTATCAAACTCATTCAGAATCAAATGTAAACATCCACAATATGCCATATTTACGTGAACTGATACGCTACATCATGAACAGTTTGTAAAGATCCATTTTGAGTTATATTGTGAACTTCAGTATTGTTTATGCAATGTTTAATGCAGTCGCGAGCTTGTGGGCGGGGAGCACGAGCATTTAAAGGTGTACACACACCAAATCAGAGCATTTTTAATCCCATCCCAAAATGTAGTTAAAACATGGAATAATAAAAAAATCTACGGGGTATTTTATATATCTGAACTTCTCAGACATATAACATCATTATATTACGTCTTGTGAAATAGTGTTCTAGGACGCCTTTAACAACATTAGTTGACATGAACTAATAATGAAATGCACTTCTACAGCATTTATTAATCTTTCTTAATGTTAATTTTAACATTTACTAATACATTATTAAAATCAGAGTTGTATTTGTTAACATTAGTAGTTAATGCGCTGTGAACTAACATGAACAAACAATGAACTGCTGTATTTTTATTAATTAATGTTAACAAAGATTAATAAATACAGTAACAAATGTATTGCTCATGGAAAGTTCATGTTAATTAATACATTAACTAATGTTAAAGTTACCATAATCACAATAAGCTTTGTTACTTTTGATAAGAAACAGTCTCAGCTTTCAAATTGGCAGCGCGGAGCACACCTGAACTGATCATCTATGTATTCCTAGATGTATTGCTAGTTATAGCACAAAATACACATGAATAAACATCAGAAGCTATGTTAAAGAAATAGTGCAACTTAGTGAAATGTATCATATCTCGAGTAATTGCTTAATCAGCATTTTAACCACAGAAACATGTCAATAAAACAGCTGTAATGTCAATAAACTGTTACATAACTTTACATTTACTTACAGCCATTCAGTGTCCAGAGCTCAACTTAGCCAACTGGAAAAAAAAAAATTCTAGAGAAGATTTACTAAATATTTTAAATTATATTTTAACTTAACCTGTGATGTTTTATTTATTGCATGTTTGAATAACTCAAGGGGGGAAAAAATGACAGCCCCTGTTTAAATGTTTATTTTTCAACAAAGAATTGGTGTAGAACTTGTGTGCACTTTAAATGTTTGTATACAGCTCAGTTTTTATTTGTGTTGATTTATTATATATATAAAAATGAATAGCTATTTAATTTAATCATTTGATATTAATGTAGCAACTCACATACCTTGTTTTTTCTTAAAAATGGACATATACTGTAGCTGATTTATATCTAAATAATATTAAATCAAGATCGGAATCAAATCAAGAACTTGTGAATCGGAATCGAATCAAATCGTGAAATGTGTTGATATCAAGCCGTAATTGTAAGAATTAGATGTATGACATCAACCTAAAAAAAAAAAATAGAGGACAGAGAAGAAGATTGTTTGATATTTTCTCTGTGCAGCTCCGGAGAAAAATAGAACCCGTGGAAGAAGTGCGGTGAAGAAGGAAGAAACTGTCTCAGATCTAATTTTCAACGTGGAAGCACATAGTGGCAAAGACCTCCGCCATTTTAAGTTCCTCTCCATCTCTTTCATGGCTCAGCTTCTTTCCTCTGACAGATTCGTTGGGAAGGTAGGTTTAGAGCTGGAAGCAGTTGAATTAATGTTGATATTAAAATGCCCCCAGGATTTTTTCAGTAAACGTCTTAAATGTGTAATTGTTTGACTGATAGATGGCTGACTGTGAGGACTTAACAGAAGGCACCTTACAGACTCTTCAGCAGGAGTGAGTTGAAACTTGACTACAGTACTTGACTTGATGGTGATTGGTTGTGGTATTGTTTGCGGGGTGTAATGTGTTTGTTTGTGTTAACTTGTTAGTCTGCTGGAGGAGGTTCTACGCTACATCCATGCAGTTGCTCGATGTGTAGAGGATAACTCGGATAAACCCACGGCTAAGTTCTGGAGAGCTCTGCTCAGCAAGTCCTATGACGCCCTGGACAAGGTAGGAATCACTGCATTGATACAAATATATTTGTATTGAATGACATTTTAACACAGTGTCCTAACAATCTGATCAAACAACAAGTATTTAGTTTTCATACTGTGCACAATATGCATACTATTTACTGCAGAAATAGAGTAACATGATACTTTTCTATTTTGAACTGAATCACAGTCGGCTTTCTTGAACTGGTGACTTCATTGAACAGTTGTTTTTTGTGTACACTTTCATTTGTGCATGCATATGCATAAAACATGCTGTATTATGTAATTTCTAGGTTAATGCCCTGCTGCCCATGGATACCTTCATTATGGTAATGAGAGGACTTATGGGTAATCAGTTAGCATCAGTTAGAAGGAAGGCCATGGAGTTACTTAATAACAAACTACAGCAGCGGACACATTGGCTGGAGGAACAGGTAAAATAAAAACTATCATTGCGCAAACATTTGAGTTAATTTCGTTAATTAAGCATTTTAGTCTCTTTAGTAAATGTCCTATTTTATAACTTATAAACAGACTGCCAATTCTACATTAATAAATATTAGCTCATCTCATAATCATATAATATTTCTGACAGATTACTGTGCTTCTGGAGCTCATTGGCAACCTCCTGAACATCGTGGGTCGGAGTCTCGGACAGGTCACAGCACAGGAAGAAGAAGAGTTGGCTATCAATCGACAGACGGCCCTTTATAGCCTTAAGCTTTTGTGCCGAAATTTTGGCACTGGCCACGAGGAGGCATTTATACCAGTGCTGAGCAAAGCGGTGGAGCTGGTTGCTTATAAAGATGAGGAGAAGAACGTCATTGGAAGTGCTTTGCTGTGTGTGGCGGAAGTTACCAGCACATTGAAAGCCCTTGCTATACCACAGTTACACAGGTACTGTTAAGCCCACAGTAAGGCCTTTTTTTTTTTTTTTTTTTTTTTTTTTTTTTTAGTGTGTTAGTAAATGCATACAGTGCATATAATGTAAATATTATCATCAGCGTTAGGAATGCTCCAATTGATCGGCCACAGATCAGTATCGGCAGATAATCACATACTAAATTTGACCGATCTCACGAAACGATCGCAATTTGGTGATATAAAAAGTTGCCACCGACACGCGTGTAAACAGTATACAGATGGGGCTTTTGCGCCACATTCAGCTTTGTAACTTTGTGAAACATTAATAAACCATAGTGAATCTCACATCTTTATTTAGAGCAAGTTGTCTCGATTCAAATGAGCCCAAACACAACGTAACATGATGCATAATTCTTGAGAAAATCATCACTGAGTGACATGACATGCTTCTTGGCTAAAGCTATAAGACTTCCTGGAGCCAATCGCATCATATTTTTGGAAACTAGATCTTTTTGTAGAGTTATAAGCCATTACTTTTAAGTATGCCACATGAAATCATGTGAAATCATTAAAAATGCCTTACAGGGTGTAAGGGGTTAACAGTGACAGAGAGCTTGCATATCACTTAAATATAAAGCTTGAATGATCGGGATTGGTATCGGCATCGGCCAGTCATGATGACAAGAAATCGGTAGTCGTATCGGTTGCAAAAATCCTAATCGAAGCATCCGTTCTTTGAAGCGGGTAACCGGTTGAGCCAGTTCACAGAATCAAACTGAATTACACTTTAGTTCCAGGTTTAAAGACGCAAGACGCACATCCAAAGTAGAATGCATGCTCCTTCCGCAGCACCGAATGAGCTAATAAGCATGTCCAGACCATAGACCAAAAAAGATGATCTCCCACTTCCTTCCACTGTAGAAAAATGAAACCAATGAAAACTGGGGTAGGTGTGGATGTTAGTAAAACACAATCTGATAAGTAGTAATTTTATTAATTGTTATGCTGAGACAAAATTATTCAAGTGAAAGTGACATATTTCCTGTTCGAGAGTGGAGCTCCACCCGCCCATGGTCTGCAGCCAGACCCTTCTCAAATATCCCAGAAATGGTCACTGACGATTACATCATTTGGAGCCTGAGTCAGTCGCAAGCACAGCTGTCAATCATGACGTTACATCCCATTTTTATGGCATCAAATAACTGAAACCAAGCTTATTTGAAAAACAAACACTTAAACATACAGTATGTCTTCATGATAAGAATTACCTAAAATGACAAACCATTTTTGGAAAAAGTTATTTGAAGTGTAAATGGCTTTTTTAGTTTGGCTCGCTTCCTATTCGATTACATGGAGAGGGCATGGTTTATGACCTATACTGTAGCCAGCCACCAGGGGGTGATCGAAATGTTATGGCTTCACTTTTCAGGACATGTGGTCCAGACAGCTTATTAACCAAAGAACCAGTTTGAAATGAATAAATCAAACCTACAGAGTTGAAAGTCAGCTTTTCGGTCTCAAAAAGAACTGAATGATCTGGTTCTAACTGTCGGTTCTTTCTTTCATATTTTTTTCTGCATCTTGGATCATCAGCTTGGAACTAAAGTTAGATTTAGTTTGATTTTGTGAACCGGCTCAAAAGAATGATTCGTTCAAGAATCGAACATCACTACTATACTCTCAGCTCACACATGCACCTTTTTTCACTAATCAGTTGGTCCACAAGGTGGCAACACTGACCGAGGCTATTGTTTCACAGTCGTAAAACTGAAGAGACACAGTTGTTACTTTTTCAACTACTGAAAAAGTAACAACAAACTCCTGCACAGACGAGCGCTTGAAGGGGGTTAAGAGATTCCCACAACTCTAGTTTAAAGAGTTTAAAATGACATTTTTATCAGTCATAAATTCTGGAGAGAAAGAGTGCAGACACTGGACAAAAATAAAACTTTCTAGTGTGCATGTGTCTGGCGCACGCTATCAAATGAAGTTTACTTTAAAAGGCTATCCGTTTGGCTGTACGCATACGCTAAGCATTCGCTTCAAAACTGAATTATATTTTGAGCTTTAAATCGCTAGGTGTGGGAATTGAGAATGATACTATTTTTAAAACATACTGGAAGTGAATGATCTTCATGACTTGTATATGTTGTGTGTTCAGGCTGATGCCTGCAGTATTGTACACTCTGAATGAGAGGAAGGACCTGCTGAACAATGAAATCTACCTGCTGAGTGCCGTCACAGCTCTGCAGCGCATATCAGAGACGCTAACACACTTTATCAGCCCTTACCTGCAGGACACCATCTCGCAGGTCGGTATCAAAATCACTGTTACTTCAAGACATACCTTAGAGTAGCATATGTAATTCAAATAAATTTTATTTATAAGGTTCTTATTTGAAACTTCTCATTGTTTCCTGGTGTTCTAGGTCACCCGCTTAACTCTGCTAGCTGAGCGACTGACTTCTTGCCCTCAGCTGTCTGTACGTCTTGCCTCTCTCAGCTCCACTCTTGCCACAAAGGTGCCTCCCAGGGTCCTCATTCCCACAATCGCAAAATGCTACTGCAACATGGTGGATGTTCATCAGGTAGGATTGGGTGTATTACTGAAATACTGAAGTGTTTGAAACATGCATGAATGAGAGAGTAAAATTTAATGTTACAAGTTATTAAACCGAATTCATGCGCTGACTGACACACACCTGAAGTACACACAAAGAAATCCGACTGTCACACGCTTGAATGGTCAAATACACATAGTTATGTCAATGCCCGTCTTGGTGTGTATTTACGTAAACACAGTTGGTTATATTTTATGTGAACTTAAAACAGTTGAGAGAAAATCGGATCATATCAGTATGTTGTATCAGTGCATTGTTTTAAGTGGAAGCAGCAAATATTCCTGCTGCCGTCTGTGTCAGTAATGTTAATCAAACAAAAGAAAAAGAGAAAAAACACACTTTAATAGCTTTAATAAGGATCAGTATGTTTGATTCATAAGTAAAGACTGTGCAGTGTCTTACATTTGATTATTCAATTTCTGTAGTATTTTGTACCTGAATGCTAAACCTACCTGAAAAAAAGTTCTCGTGAACTTTCTTTCTAAGGGCCTGTTTACACCTGGTCACTTAATGCATTTTCTCTGATCGGATAGCTATCTGATCATGAAAAGACCAGGAGTAAATGCCCACCAAAACGCTTTTGAGATAGATTTAAATCCGATTACTCAAACCACCAAGAAGTGGTCTGAGGCACATTCCAGACAAAAACTGGACAAGTGTAAAAGCATTTGGCTGTGGAAACCGCATGTATATTTTACTCCTCCCAAAATGTTAAAAAAATAAACGTGAGCGCTTGTTATAGGCTATATGCCTATAATATACATGTATATAAGCTATATAGTCAGATATGACCACGCTACTGCAACACGTATGTCACAGATGAGTAGCTGAGTATCTCTCCAATGCGCAAACTGCCGCAAATGAAACTGATGAAACAAATGAAAGTTGCAGACGCTTAACACAGTCATCTTCATTAAAAGTAGTGAGACTAAATAATCTTACCAGTGCTGATGCCACTCTCTCCTATTGCTGTCTTTGATCTTCAAATTAGCTGATGAATAAAATGCAGCTCATATCTTTTCTTTTCATTGATGTGAACTCCGTTAAATTTGCATACAGCATGAGAACTAAAGATTGAGTTTATATTCGTTTTACAGATGCACATTTAAGTGGCCAAGTGTAAATGGAACCGTTTTAACAAATCTGATAGCTATCCGAACAGTAGAAATGCATGAAGTGACCAAGTGTAAACAGGCCCTAAAACTTGGTCTTTGTGGCCCTAAAATCTGCTTTGTAAATAACTGCTTTGTACTTATTTTAATAACTAAAATTAAAATAACAACTTTTTTTTTTTTAATTAGTTTGGAAAGAAAAAATAAACAAGCTTTCTGCATTTTGCTTTTTTCTGTCATATGACTATTGTCATACATAATATGGCAAATATGGTATCCTAATTATAATCTTTTTTTTCTTTTTTTTTTTTTCTTTTTTTTCACAAATGCTAGAAATTACTGACACAAAATTGCAAAAATCACAACAAATCCTAGTGTTATTACAAGTGTTTCATTCTCAGCCGATTCCCTTCTCTTAACTGTTGCAGAAACGTCTTGGTCCTCTGATGACCATCTTGAAGGAACATATCACTCACATGGAGAAGGACCAACTCAATAACCACCAATCAGAGCTCACTTCCTTTTTCCTGTCTGCTCTTGATTTCCGTGCCCAGCATTGCCAGGTACTGCATACCCCTGTTTCAGTATGTTCCTTTTTTTTCCCAATAAGTGCACTTACTCATAATTACTAATATAAATGTATTTAATAGGGAGATCTACAGAAGACTGGTGAAATTGAGGGCAGTGTGATTGACTGTCTGCTAGTGATGGTTATGAAACTTTCAGAAGTCACTTTCAGACCTCTCTTCTTCAAGGTAAGCATCTGTTGTTTAGTGCGAAAAAAAGACTTCCTCTAATACCTTAAGACAACTTCTTATTTTTAGATGCATAAAAAAATACTAGTTATGGGCTCTTTTGAACCACTGCTTCGAGAATAATTTTGGATTTGGAAACCCATTCAATGTCCTTAGCTTGTTAGTTGACACTAGAGAGGAGATATAACATATTACATATTAATTACATTTTTAGAAACATACTTGTATCATAATTACATCATTAAAAAGTTGATATATAAATTTACTTTGTAAATGAGGATTGGTTTGAGGTAGGGTTGTCAAAAGTACCAGTACTACGGTACCAATTCGGTACTGAAATATAAAAAATTTGACGATACCAGCATTTCTGTTGTACCGGGTATATTCGGTAACTGCTTAGATCAACGGCTGTTTTAAAACGCTCCTGTGTGTATCTGTGTAAGCACTCTATTTAAGGTTTCTATTTACATGTTTTTAAAGCGTTGATCATTGTAGCCAATCACAGACATATCTGTTGAGCATGTGAACACAATGACCAATAAGAGGTGTTTAAGTTAGTCAGAATCATCTCAGCAATGCTTAAAACACCGGATTCTTCATTTACTGCACGCTTTAGTGTTCTGCATGCTCGAGAATCCTTTCATTATTACCAACAAAGTGTAAACTCGATGTAAATAAGAGATTCATTGTGCATTGTAGACAGCTTTTTTGATTCTAGGGGGTTTTTGCAGGAGTGTAGATCTCAGCGCTGAACTTAGCTGCAAAGTGTTTGACAGCTTCAGTGATTATAAAGTGCTTTTTGCTCGCTTTCTGTTTATAACCCATATACAATTTGAATAAGTTTTGATGAATGAGTTTTGTTTTTTCATGCTCTTCAGTACACTGCAAAGTTTCTGGATATACAACTGTATTTAAATGTGCGATCGAATCCAAAATTGATTGACCGTGATATAACCAAACAATCTGATACTGTATGTCAAAATAGATGTGCATTAAGTCTTAAGGCCCGTTCACACCAAGAACAATAACTATAAAGATAACTATATTAGCGTCCACAACATCTTTAATATTGAGAATGATTTTTAGAACTATCTCTTTATCGTTATCTTTATAGCTATCGTCCTTGGTGTGAATGGGCCTTTAGAGTGTAAATGTAACCATTATACCTGCCACTTGTTCTATGTAATGTAATCAAAATTGATGAACTCATTTAAATTAATTGTTTTATCTTCAGACAGTTAAATAAAAGAGTAAAATAGTTCCAACAGTTTTTGCTATAGTGCCAAAATTGCTACAGATAACCATGAAATTTTACTGGTATTGGTACCAACTACTTGAATTTTGGTACCGTGATAACACTAGTTTGAGGATTTGTTAAAAATTGATGCACTGTTCTTGCTATATATCTTTAATCTATATTAAAGGATTAGTTCACACAAAAATGAAATTTCTGTCATTAATTACTCAGCCTCATGTCATTCCACATCCGTAAGACCTTCATTCATCTTCGGAACATGAATGATGGAAGATGAATGAAGGTCTTATGGGTTTGGAACAAGGGTTAGTAAAAACATATGAGGCCAAGGCATTCGAGAATTTAGAAAAACAGGGTGTCATATCTATCTGAATCTATATAAATTAATGTCAGAATCTATATTAAATCAAATATAATCAAAATCAAAATTGAATTAAGAGCTTGTGAATCAGAATTGAATCAATTTGTGAAATCTGTGTCAATACCCAGCATTTCATCCAAGTGGGCATGGTAGTAGCCAATAAATTGGCTGATTCATGAGTTTTTGACACCTGTTGTCGTAATTGCCAAAAGCTCAATATGTACTTGTAAGTTACTTTGGTTATATATTGTCTATTAAGAACATTAGAAGTGTAAATGCATACTGATTGAATTTCCTTTTTAATGTTTTACAGTTGTTTGACTGGTCAAAGATTGATGGTGCTTCTAAAGACCGGCTGTTGACATTCTACAGACTGGCAGATCGTATCGCAGACAAACTCAAAGGACTGTTTGTATTGTTTGCTGGGCAGCTGGTCAAACCCTTTTCTGATCTGCTGCAGCAGCTCAACTTTTCCCACACAGGTAGTCTGCACATATCAACGTTTGTATGAAGTTCCGAATAAACCTGCAGTGGTTCACCATTAAACCATGCCAACATTTTTTGACATGACCAGATCATGCTAAGAAGAGATTTGGAGTCAAATGTTTTGCATTTTATATATATAATACTACAAAAATTATTAATTATTATTCTTTCTTTACATTATTTTAAAATGATGTAAATTACTTTGACTTTCACCCCTTCTGTCCATAGACAAACCCTTCTTTGATTCAGATAATAATGATGATTCAGATGATAATGATGATTCAGATGATGAAGATAATGTGACAAAGAGCAGCCTGCTGCTGCAGTATGTGTTGGATTGCCTCCACAAGATCTTCCTCTATGACACTCAGAACTTCCTCAGTAAGGAAAGGGCCGATGCTCTGCTGGGCCCCCTGGTGGATCAGGTCAGTATAGCACATAAATTGATTGTGTCAAGAACCACAATCTATTCCCCATTCCTGTGTTATTCCATTGCAATAAGTTATGAAATAAACAAAGTTATTGGATAATCTGTTGGCATTTCAAAATTGATTCAAAAATATGTACAATTTTCATATGGACAGTGACTTCCATACATTTCTTTAATGATGGACCTGTTTTCAGCTTCTTAAATTAAAATTTAGTTTGATATTTCTGGGACTTAAAGTAAATAAAAAAATAAAAATAATAATAAAAAAAAAAACAACTAGATGGTGTAACCACCTGAGATCATTAAAAGGCTGAAATTCTTTATTAAGAAAAACAAACCCAATTTTCAAGATTTTTTTTTTTTTCTTAATAAAGTAGTAAGGTTGTAGTTTTTGTTTTTGTTGTTGTTTTTTTACAATAACAAAATAGAGGTAGGGTGGTGTGACCGAGTGTTTCTCAACCCTGTTCCTGGAGGCACACCAAAAAGTACACATTTTGGATATATTCCCAATCAAACAGAGATGCCAAGACTTGACAAGGGTCAGGGAAACAACCGAAATGTGTACTGTTGGTGTATCTGAAGGACCAGGGTTGTAAACACTGGTGTAACCAACATGCAGGAACCCATTTTGTTGTCATGTGGCAAGAAAACCATAAAATTGAAAATATCGCAGAGAGGATGCCTGTGATTTTTTTTTTTTTTTTTTTTTTAATGTTTGGGTTTGTTTTTTTTGATATGGCAAGTTCAGGTTGGCAAATGGAATAACCCCAAGAAAAGTTAACATTTTTCATGATTCAAAAATACATATAGATATTTGTTAAAATACTTTTAACTTGGAGAAAATGTTTGGAAACTTAAAAAAAGAAAAGATTTTATTACTTTTTCTTTGTTAGATCAAAATTATTGTTATTGGTATAAAGGTTTTTCCTGTCATTGTGGTGTCTAATGAATTTTTTTTTATTTTTTTTTTAATGCATGTTTGAAGTTGGAGAATGTGCTAGGAGGAGATGAGATCTACAAGACCCACATTACCAAACATTTGGTGCCTTGTATCGGCCAGTTTGCTATTGCCATGGGAGACGACTCTCAGTGGAAAGTTCTCAATTATCAGATTCTGCTTAAGATGCGTCACAGTTCATCCAAGGTATGCAGATTCTTAAGTATAGTAAACATAAAATACAGACCTCAAGTGATGTGCCAATGTGTGTGTGGTACCAGTTTACAAAATCTATAATCTATAATTATAATTGTTTTGCTGCTGTTGTTGTTGTTGTTGTTGTTTTAAATAAATAAAAAAAGCAAATTTTGATGATGCGCCAACAGCGGAAACTCTGTATATCAATGCAGTGGGCACATATCAAAATACCAAATCTGATTTGAAGCTTGTGACAAATGCATACATCAACCCGATCACTTTATTTAGCGTTTATGTAAACACTATGTTCTGATTAAAAAAAAAAAAAAAAAAAATCAGAATATTTTCCTATTTTTCCTAAAATACCTCAAGTATATCCTATGTGAATTGCATAAATCAGAGGATTCCAAAATTAACACTCTGTAAGTGCCAAATTAGAGTAAAAATCAAGATTGGCGAACATATGAAACTGTAATACTCGCCAGCCAGCCGATCACTGGCCACTGCATATTTCAGAGTAAAGCGCAGCATTGTGTTCATTTACTTTTTTATATTTAGTAATATTTATTTTAGGGCTGGGACAATGCATCGATTCTCAATTGATACAATGAATCTGGATCGATCCTGATATTTCTCTCATGAATCGATTCTGAGCTTAGTTTTAACAGCAGATGGTGCTCTAGGCTAGTTTTTAACCGCACACTCAAATGTTAATGAAAAAGACTGCTGGAGAGCGCTCGTGCATTCGGTTGAGTCATGTAAGTGGTTAAATATACTTGCACCTCGGCTCAATGCTTTAATGATGCAAGATTTGTAATTCACTTCAACCTTTTTGAACTTTATGAATGGTTATTATAGGTTCAAGTGGTGTGAGAGAGAGAATCGCGATGCATCTGAAAATATCAGAATCGCTCCAGATTCTTTGCATCCTGTCACTCACATGAGATCACAGCAAATGATCAAGTCCTGCCCTACATTTTTTTTTTTCTTCTTGTTCGAGAAGCCGTTTTACTCAGATATACATCACAATAGGGAAGAAAAGACTATTGCAACTTCTGATTCATGCTGACTTTTAAATGAAAACCCCTTAATCTCTAAATTTAAGGCCCTTCTTTATTATGTGGACTGACTCATATTTCACCAAGTTCTTTTTAAATGCAGAAGTGGAAATAAAGGTCCATGTTTGCATTTCTGTTCAGGTGCGTTTCTCTGCACTTGTCATGTTGTTGGAGTTGGCAAGCAAGCTGAAGGAGAACTACATGGTTCTTCTGCCAGAGACCATCCCATTCCTGGCTGAGCTCATGGAGGGTAAGAATATTACGTCCCCGTTTAATCAAATTGGCACACGAGATTTTGTAACTAAAGTACACCGTGTTATCTTTGTTACTGCTTTGAGTTGTTTTAAGAACACTTAAGTTTATTTCATAATGTTTCTTAAACGTTCAGGAATATTCCAGAATTGAGTTATTCCTCTTCTTGTTTTTCAGATGAATGTGAGGAAGTTGAGCACCAGGTGCAGAAGGTCATTCATGAAATGGAGAATGTCCTTGGTGAATCACTGCAGAGTTACTTTTAATCCCACCGAGACTTTCACACCATCACAGGCGCTTCTTACACCCTCTGAGTGTGCATTCATTGTTCTTGCATAATATTTACTGATGAACTCTTCTGCTAGAACATGCGTCAGTCTGCTTGCCGGTTCCACGGCACACCTTATCACTGACTGGCAGCTTGACCTGTCCTACCTTTGTGCTCATGCATATGTAAATGTAAAAAAAAAAAAAAAACATGCTTTTTCTAAGGTTATATAAAAAAAACACGCATAATGTTTAAATGTCTGTTTTTAAAAAGCAATGGTTTTATGGCATTTGAATGAAATTTTGTACTGCAAACTGATCTTTCTCTGGCATCTGAATATCATAAGATGAGTCTGGGAAAATGTGTGCATTTGTGTGTAATTAAAGTGAAAAAAGCAAATGGGTTCAATGAAAGTTCAGGTTCAACCATATGTTTGCATTAACAATAGTTTACACATTCAGTACTTGCCATGCATACACAGCCGGATCAAAGCTAGCTCTAAGCTGTGGTTCTGTCTTTCTGGAACACCTGTTAATATATTATGTGCCTCCATAAATCTACATAAAATGCATGATTCTGCATGTTATTGTAAATAGCTGATGTGAAACAACAAAGAATCCATGACTACAGAATGCCTGGCCAATGTGCACCCAATGCAACTAATGTTATAGCAAATAGCCTTGCCATTTGAAAGGTGCAGTGTGTAAAATTTGGATCTATTGACAGAAATGCAATATAATATACATAACTATGTTATCAGTGGTGTATAAAGACCTTACATAATGAGCCGTTATGTTTTTATTACCTTAGAAGGAGCCATTTCTATCTCATACACCACGGGTCCCACCCTCCATGTCAAGTCGCCATTATACGCAGACATATTTCTACAGCAGCAGTGTTGCCAGATTGGAAAGTCGTACCAGAAGCTCAAAATTCGTACACGAGTTTTCAGTATAGATAAATGGGCTACATTAATACCTAATGATTTTACAACGGAATGAATCAATACTGAATTTACTTAAGCTGGACAAACACACTATTTTAGCTGCTGTATAGACAAAATTATGTTCCCTTTATATATCTGTAAGCTGCTTTGACACAATCTGCATTGTAAAAAGCGCTATATACATAAAGGTGACCTGACAAGTCAAACGTACAGAATAGCCTACAGCTATTTAGCTCTAGACCAAAATCTTTTTGACATGACCTGCAAATTAAATAACTAGTCATATCTTAGTGGGAAACAACTAAGAGCCTCAGCAGGAACCTTAACTTGTGCTCGTGAGAGAGAGAGTCATTCTCCACGATGATTGGCCGAGAATATGTAACGTGAGATGAGGTGGAAGACATGCCTAACAACGTTCACGTTCTCCTTACAATCATGACGTAGAGGATCCACAGCTAGATCAGTGAGTATAAGCCGATTATAACGACCATCATTTGAAGTGTCACAAAATTCTGAAATTATCGTACAGTATGAGATTTTTTTTTTTTCATTATTGATCGTACAGACGTCAAAATTATCGTACAAATACGATAATTATCGTACGTCTGGCAACACTACAGCAGCCCTAAACGGACAAACCTCATTGCTTCACACAAGCTACTCTCTGCTCTCAGTTCGCAACCTCACCGCTAGATGCCGCTAAAATTGACACATTACACCTTTAACTGTATATCAATCAGTTATATGCCTTGTCTATTTTCTACTATAATGCAATCTTTTACTTTAGATGAGAAAGACTTAAGGTTACTTTTGATCCCTTTTTCATAGTCTATTCAAAGGCAATGGACCACTGACATAATAGTGTATGCTACTTGTTAGTGTGTAATTATTGTATATAACTAAGAATTTGGTAGTGTAGCTAAATAAATTTTACAATATATTGGTAGTCTCTTAATATGAACTGCAAACGAATGCGGTAAATAATGTTTAATGTAACTTTAGCTATGCAAAAATGTTTACTAAATAAAATACTTGAATAAAAAATTGACTTAATTCTCAAATATTAGCTAATAATAGCCTACTTAATATAAACATTGCACTTTTGATCCAATATAAATAGCCTATTTTAGAGCAATAACTTCAAGTGCTCTATAATAACCTTTAATAAGATGGAGAAGACTTTAAATAAGTATATTATAATATAATATAGCCATAGAATATGTATTTTCTTGATTATTTTCATAATCGCTTCATTTGTTAATTACTTCGTATGCAAATTAGGCGAGTGCGTCAAATCAGTTCTTTCCCATTTACTTTTCTTGACTAAAAAAAAAAAAAAAACAGGTTAATAGAGAACAGCGCGAGCAGGCCAATGACTGTCACCGGACAACGTGTCGTCACACGTCCTGTAATCTGCTTTAATTTTAGAGCCGCTTATTCCAGACTGCTGCTGGATAAATTCTAACCGTGATGAAGCGCTTCAGCGGATTAAGAGCCGCTTTTCACATATTTAGGAGAGACCTCCATCATCAGCACTGTGTGGGAATAATAGGCGCACCTTTCTCTAAAGGACAGGTGAGATATAATGCCCCAAAAAACAAGTCTTTTTCTCATTTCAAATAATGATATTCACGTATGAAAAATAATATGTTTGCATGTAAATCCATGCATGGTGCAGTATGGTGCCGGTCTAGTGCTCATGTTATTGCCTGTTACTGCAGCAGAGGGATGGTGTGCAGAAGGGACCAGACCTCATTCGAGCTGCTGGATTGGTGCAGAAACTTAAAGGGCAAGGTACCACTACTACACCACTACACCTCCTGATATTTACACTGCTTATATATATATATATATATATATATATATATATATATATATATATATATATATATATATATATATCGATCTTTGAGTACAGTATAATGCATCTAAAATATTTTAAGCAACACTTTTCTTTGTTGTTTATTATACATGAAATGTAGTATCCCTATACATTAATATTAAATATGCAGAGTACAAAGAGGCTACATGGAATGTTTGATAAAATGTGATTAAAATGGATACAATTTTTAAATTGTGACCAGCTATAGCATCTAAAAAAATATAGGCTACTTATATACCTTCATAGGCAGTGTTTGGGAAAGTTACTTTTAAAAGTAATGCATTACAATATTGTGTTATTCCCTAAGAAATTAACTAATTGTGTTACTTAGTTACTTTTTATGGAAAGCAATGCACTATGTTTTGCGTAACTTTTTCTCATCTGGGCTAGGCTGTTTGTTTGTTTTTATAACAACAAAAAAAAAAAGTTATCTTTTTGGCAAATGTAAAGACCCTTTCACACTAAAAGTGAAATGAATAAGCCTTAGGCTGAAGGAAATGCAAATTCACGCCTGTACAGTAGAGGGCGCAGCTCAAACAAACAAGCCTTTTAGCTGTGCTGCCATTCTGGAATACAGAAGAATAGGACACAGCAGGAGAAGTAAATGAGTAAATGTATGCTCACATTTGGTCTAGAACTAGTCTAGAATAACCATCTTTACACAGTGAACAAAACGCCTCTACACTTACTCCCGATTTATCTCAACATGGGGACAGGAGAGCTAGCTCTGCTGAAAAATCCAGCTAAAACCAGCTTAAGCTGGAAGTAGCTGGTTTTAGCTGGTCTCACAGCCTGGGTTAGCTGGTGTTCAGCTGGTCTCCCAGCCTCCCAGTCTCCTAGCTAACCAAAACCCCTCTAAAACCAGCTATGACCAGGCTCAGCAGTCAGTCATTAAATTGGAAAACAAAGTAACTCAGATATTTTGGTGTAAATTTAAAAGTAATATGTTACTTTACTAGTTCTACTGATTTTAAAACTCACGTTACTTGTAATGCATTACCCCCAACGCTGTTCATATAAGCTTTAACCTAAATCTTGATGTTAAAATGGTAAAGTTTAATTTGTCAACTACTAACTACTAATGTGTATTTTAAGAATTTAGGATGCATGCAGTCGTTATTTATCATCAATGTTGGGGGTAACGCATTACAAGTAACTTGAGTTATGTAATCAGATTACTTTTTTCAAGTAACTAGTAAAGTAACGCATTACTTTTAAATTTAAAAGTAAGTTACTTTTTCAAATAAGTAACGCAAGTTACTTTGTTTTCCCATATATTGACTGACAGCACTCCTGTCCCCATGTTGAGAGAAATCATGAGTAAGTGTCGAGGCGCTGTGTGTAAACATGACAGTTATTGAAGTTACAGACTATATGCGAGCATTTACTCATCTCACTTGCACAAAAACAGAGTCAGTATTCCTCAAAATGAATAAAAACAGAATATTGCTCAATGCAATCTCAGAATATTGCACAAACATGCAATAATTAAATATATTAAATTAAACATATACTTTATGTATTTAATCTCACTTTATTAACCAATGTCTTTGCTGCTGAACTTTAATGATTAGAACTAGTATTTATTTCACTATTTTTTTTTTTTTTTGCCAAAAATAGAACTTTTTTGTTGTTATTAAAAAACAAACAAGCAAGCCCAGTCCAGGTAAGAAAAAGTAACACAAAAGTAATGTAACACATTACTTTCCATAAAAAGTAACTAAGTAGCGTAATTAGTTTCTTTTTTAGGGAGTAACACAATATTGTAATGCATTATTTAAAAAAATAATAACTTTCCCCAAAATGTCTGGCTCTGTCTAGTTCTGACATTGCACAAATGTTTTCTAACTTTAAACAAACAGCTAAGGGACAGATGTCATGAAAAGGGCAGTGGATCATATGTTGTCTTTATTTATTTACCTAAGAAGATGCGATCTCATAGGAGCAGTAACACTGACGTTGCACGACTCCCCTTTCTCTGTGTATTGCAATATTGTGGATTGGGTTACTAAATAAGAGTGAAGCATTTGCCAGTGGTGGACAGTAACGAAGTATTTTTAATTCGTTACTGTACTTCAGTACATTTTTCAAGTATCTGTAATTTACTCGAGTATTTTTATTTTGAGCAACTTTTACTTTTACTTCACTACATTCCAAAGCATAAGATCGTACTTTTTACTCCACTACATTTCATAAAACATATCGTTAACTCATTATTTTAAAATTAAGAAATCGTCACATGGTCAGAGACGCAAAAGCGGCGTCCGATTCGTGCACGAACTGCTTCTTTTCAATCATGTTAAATCGGTTCACAAATCACATCAACAATTGGACTGATCGTATTGCAGCTGTTCTCAAGTCAACAACTCACTGATTCAATGATCCGTTCAGAGCGAGTCTCTAGTGAACTGAATTTACAAATCTGACTGAAAATTAGCCAAGAACTGGGATCCTCGAGTGCGCGCACAACTGATGGCGAAAAGTAAGTCAGCCTACTAATGCTGAATTCTAGGATTAATTATTGTAACTGAAAATCATATTTAGGTCACAACTGTCAGTTGTTTTTGAACTAAATCTGCTGTAAAGGGCGATCTGTTTAAGCCCACTGAAATGCTTTAATGCGACACGTCCACATCAATGAGTCTACAGATCGCGATCTCGATTCAAACAGATCAAATCACATTTTAAAACTAACTTGCCGCTTCAAATAACGGTTGTATCGATTACATCGTTACGCCACTAGGAGGCGCCAAAGTGACGTAAAATGTATTTGACATTGAATGATTCATTCAAAAAAAAATTGTTCAAAAACATTGATTCATTCAGTAATGAAACAAGTGAAGTAGTTATGAGTGAGTCATTAAATCATTCATTCAAACCCATTTTTTAAAAATAATTCAGTTAAATTAAATATTTTTAAATAGACTGCAGAAATTAATATTTTGTCCTCTAGTAAATAATTATATGCTATTTTGTTTAGTTGTCTGTTCAGAATCGTGGAAGAATCATGGTCTCTGTTTGGAACAAACAAACAAAAAAATCTTGATTCTCATTTAATCCAGAATCGTGCAACTCTAACACAAATTAAAATAATGCATGCTGTAGCAATTTTTTAATATGTTATGTATTTAGCCTATATGTTTCGTCTGTTTTTATATTGTTTGTCAACACACATTACATATTATGTATCTGCATCCACTAATCTTCCATCCATAATGACTAGTGCTGGCTATTTGACCTAATTATTTTGAGCAATAGGATTATATGAAATACATAATACAAAATTAAATTGTATAAGTGGCCTATATAAAATTACAAAATAAACATTCATCAATTAGTACTTTTTTACTTAAGTACATTAAAAAATCAAGTACTTTTGTACTTTCACTCAAGTAAAATTGAAAAGGAGCACTAAATACTTTCACTTGAGTAATATTTTATAATACGTATCTGTACTTTTACTCAAGTACTTGATTTGTGTACTTCGTCCACCACTGGTATTTGCATATCTTAACTCAAACTAACCCAGTAATGTTTAATGCTGTTTCTCCCAAAATTGAGTTGATGGTACAATGGAAAACTCTGTTTCTAAGAAGTCAAATCAGTGATAGGCTGTCTAAAATGATTTATTTAGATACTCATTTCAAGATTTTTGCAACATTCATTTAATATTTGAATAAGCACACACTTTTGAAACTCCATAAGTCACTGTTAAATCTTCAGCCTTCCTTGTTTTTACCTTTTTAAATTCTGGCTTCATTTTATATATATATATATATATATATATATATATATATATATATATATATATATATATATATATATATGGTGGAAATATATATATATTTGAATTACATATAAAATTGAATTACAGTATTAACATAAACTAATACATTTTTTATGTATTCTATATAACTGAATATTGCTTGTTCCACAGCTAGCCATAATTTAACCATGTTCATACTTTTTACCTGAATAAAAAAATATATATTTTATATTGTTTTCAACATATATATGCATGGACATATTCATGTTGATTCTAAGCAATAGAAAAATAGATTTTTGAAAATATGATTGTTTACTAGTCTAGAATAACCATGTTTACACAGTGAACACAACGCCTCTGCACTTACTGCCGATTTCTCTCAACATGGGGACAGGAGAGCTAGCCCTGCTGAAAAATCCAGCTAAAACCAGCTTATGATTGTTTATTGATAAAATCAAATCAATGCAAATAGTTAATAACTATGCTCTGATTTTTTGGAGTTACAGAAATCTTATCTCTACATTTTATGCATGACTGGCAAGATTCAAATACATGAATCTTAAATTAAATTTATTTTATTTTATTTATTGGATTGCATGTCCCCTCCCCATTCACTTTAATCATATAGAAAAGAAAAGAGTGCTCAGTACATTTTTCCTTTACTGTTCCATGTTAAAGCTACAAAATCACACCGGTTATGTGTAAATGATGACAGACTTGTTGGGGTGAACTATTCCTTTTAAAAGCTACTTAGTTTTAAGTCCTCTGTCCCTCTCCAGGTTGTGTTGTGAAGGATTATGGGAATCTGACATTTGAAGAAGTTCCCAATGATGAGCCCATTGGCAGACTGAAAACTCCGAGAGCAGTCGGCCGAGCCAATGAGCTGCTTGCAGGAGCTGTGCAGAAGGTCAAAAGCGATGGCAACACTTGTGTGATGCTGGGAGGTGATCACAGGTCAATGTGTGCTTCCAGTACTGTTAAATAAGCTATTACATTTGTAAGCAGGAAATCATTATTGAACCTGTATGCACATTCTTAACAATATGAATGCTGTTTCTTACAGCTTGGCGATTGGTTCGATCTTTGGTCATGCCACCTCAAGACATGAGTTGAGTGTTTTATGGGTGGACGCACATGCAGACATAAACACACCTTTGACCACGCCAACGGGGAACATTCATGGACAGCCGGTGTCTTACCTCATCCATGAACTGCACTCTAAGGTCTTTAATCATTTCAGCACCTTGTGTTAAAGTTTGTGTAATATGTTACAAAGTCAACTCCAACAGAGATGTTTGACTGTAACATCTTAACTTCCTGACCATGGCTGATATGCAGGTGTCAGGATCTCTGCCTTTAGCGCACTCATAACTAATAAACACTAACGACTAACTTCATAGAAACAAATCAAAGAAAATGTAATTACATTTTCATAAAAGACGAAAAAGCAACCATATGTCACATTTTAGCTAGAAATCAGACAGAAAATGAACCCTGTTTGTTTGTAGAACACTAATGATTCCTTTTTCACTAGACATTATTTTTTATGAAAATTTAAGTTCTCCTTAAATCCCATTAACGGAATGTAACATTTTACTTCTGAGTTTTTCTATTTTATGATTCCCATTAGATTCTCATTACTCATTCTCATTCTCATATTTACTGTACCACATTAATATTTATTAATCAGTGTTTTCAAAGGCAGTACAACAGATACTACCATTGAGTATTTCACTATTGAAATATATATATATATATATATATATATATATATATATTTTTTTTTTTTTTTTTTTTTTTTTTTTTCACATTTGCAGTAAACTGAAAATTAGATTTTTTGCTTTGTGCATTAAGAATGTATTAAGAATTTAGGATATTTTGACTTTTGCAAAATATCATTCATTCCTTTTTGGGTAAAATCTAAAAAATGTAAAACCTAAAAACATTTGTTTGCATAATAATTTCAGAAAGGTCTTACTGTTCACATAAAAGAAAAAAAGAGAAATGAACTGCATTATGTAATTTAAAAGTTAGCTTAAAAATTTGCTTTACTTGAGCTGACATTTTATGATTTGAAATGATAACATTTTGTACGCTTTTTCTAATGTTTTCAGATTCCCATAATTCCAAATTTCTCATGGTTAAAGCCTTGTGTAGCAGCTAAGGACATTGTCTACATTGGACTCCGAGATGTGGACCCAGAAGAACAGTACGTTTCTATAATGTTATTAAAAGTGCAAGATAATACATATTTTAAGTAAAACATAGTGCATTATATCACTATTTCTTTGTTCGTTATGAAGTCTAACTCACTTTTTACATTACAGTTATATCCTGAAGTACCTTGGAATCAAAACGTTCTCCATGACAGAAGTTGACCGACTTGGAATAGCAAAAGTTATGGAGCAGACATGTGATCACATGTTTTCAAAGTAAGTGTGTTATTTTGGGAATTTTTCCTCCTTTTTTGTATTTATTCAAAATATCTTCATAAGAGTACATATTTATTGTGAAAACATTCCTGTTTTTTCTGGATCAGGGTGAAAAAACCTATCCACCTCAGTTTTGACATTGATGCACTGGACCCATCAGTGTCACCTGCGACAGGCACACCTGTAGCGGGAGGACTGACCTATAGAGAGGGGATTTACATCACTGAACACATCTGTCAAACAGGTGAGAACATGAGGATATGCAAGTAGAAAAGTAATTAATAAGCAGTGTTGGGGAAAGTTACTTTTAAATGTAATGTTACATATTTGCATTACTCCCAAAAAAAGTAATTTATTGCGTTAGATACTTTTTATGGAAATGTTTTTTGTTTTAATAACAAAAAAAGTTATATTTTTAAAAATTCTGAAGGCCCTTTCAAAGCAAAAGTGAAATAAATAAGCCTCAGGCTGAAGGAAATGCAAATTCACACCTGTACTGTAGAGGGCGCAGCTCAAACAAACCTGTCAACTGTGCTGTCATTCTGGATTAAAGAAGAATAGGATGAAAGAGAAGTTCAACACTCTTACTTCAGCCAAAAATGTAAATTATCCCATGATTTACTCACCCTCAAGCCATCCTAGGTGTGTATGACTTATCTTCTTTCAGACGAACATAATCTGAGAAATATTAAAAAAAATATCCTTAGTCCTCCAAGATTTATAATAGTTGTGATAACCAGGGGGTTAATAAAGGCCTTCTGAAGCAAATTGATACGTTTGTGTAAGACAAATATACTTATTTTGTGTAAGACAAATATACAAATATACTGTAAGACAAATATACTTATTTAAAACTTTCTAAAGTAAGTTAATGAGCTTCCAGTGCGACAGCCATACGCATTTGGCGTACGGTCAAAAAACGTTAACTTCCACGACATGGTACACAATGCCATGACGTATTACACGTTATAGCATAGGACATAGCGTAGTACGTCGTGGTGTAGTGTAGAACATCATGGCATTGTGTACCATGTCGTGGAAGTTAACGTTTTTTGACCGTACATCGAATGCGTATGGCTGTTGCACCGGAAGCTCGTTATTTTACTTTATAAAGTTTTAAATAAGGATATTTGTCTTACAGAAACGCATAGATTCGCTTCAGAAGGCCTTTATTAACCCCCTGGAGTTGTATGGGGATGAATGCATTTTTTATCTTCAAAATGTGGGCAGCCTTTCACAACCATTATAAATATTGGAGGACTAAGGATATTGTTAATATATCTCCGATTGTGTTCATCTGAAAGAAGATAGTCATTTACACCTAGGATGGCTTAAGGGTGAGTAAATCATGGGATAATTTACATTTTTGTGTGAACTATCCCTTAAGAAGAAAAAAAAGAAAAAAAAAGTGATGTTTAACTAAAGTCATTTTTGCTTATTATAGTGTGGTTGAATTGGATAATTGAAGACAAAGATATTGGTTAAAGTGAGATTAGATAGATGCATTTGTATTATTTAACATATTTCAGATTTGCGTAATATTATGAATTTGCATTTCACTGTTTTTATTTATTTTGAGAAATACTGAATAATATTTTTGTGCAAGTGAGATGAGTAAATGGGCCCACACAACGCCTCTACACCTTACTCCCAATTTCTCTCAACATGAGGACAGGAGAGGTGTCAGTCAGTCAAAAAAAGTAAAAAGTTACATTGCTTATTTGGAAAAGTGACAGGCCAAACAGTCCACGGAAACGGTCCGATTTTGTAAATTTAAGTGATGCATTACTTTACTCATCACCTGAAAATGTAATCTTATTACATAACTCATGTTACTTGTAATGTGTTACCCCTAACACTGTTAATAAGAGACCTATATAACTTCCAGGCTGATAAATATGCATTTTTTTTGGGCTTTCTGACATTATTAACCGAAAACTGAGCTCACTTGGCTGTGTTAGCACCACCTTGTGTAAGTTTCAAAACATAACAACAGTAGAAAAGTGAATTTAATTTAATGAATTATAATACATCTACATTATGCCCTACATTCTAGATATCAGCATCAGCTATTAAAAAGCCATATGACCCACTAATTAGAATGTTTCTGTGTTTGGCTATTGCTATAGCAATTTCATTACCATGATCATTCTTGATACTTTTCCATGGACTGTTTGGCCTGTTGACTTTCTTCTTGACTTTATTCCAGGGCTTCTCTCTGCTGTAGACATGGTGGAAGTGAACCCAAAGCAGGGCAAAACAAAGGATGAAATTAAATCAACAGTAAACGCTGCTGTGGATCTGTTACTGGGCTGCTTCGGACAGGTTCGCGAGGGCTCTCATGAGCCAGATTATAAAATGCCAAATCCATGAATCCGAATTTTTTTTTTTTGGTTTCTTTTCTATTATAATTACTTATTCACCTTTCATGTCTTTCTGAATTTAAAAAGACTAAATTGTAATTCACATTTATTTTATTCTTGTATAAAAATTAATTCCAAAGATATATGCAAATTGTACCACAGTATATTTCTATAGTGAATGCAGAAAGTAAAAAAACGTACACAAAGTATGTTTGTTTTTTCCAAAATAAATAAATAAATAAGCCATTGTTTAATGTAAGAACTAAAACAAGTAAAAAATATATTTAACCTTATAAAGCCTATATATACCTTATCATATTTGATATGGAAATTTCTCTAATTTGTCTCTAAATTATCAACATGATCAAAACTTTGCTGAAAAAAATCTGTACACAATCTAGTACATGCCTTCTGTTAAGTAAAAGGCCTTTTACCATAATTCTAAAAATGCTCCCTACCCCTCAAATGTAAGCAAGTGCAACACATTGTATATTTTTGCTCAGTTTGGGGATCTGAATAAAACTGGGTTGTTGTTTTTTTCATTGAGTATGAGCTCCTTATTCTCACTACTTAATACTATATGCAAACATAAAAGCCTGATGTATCAAATGATACTGAACAAAAACACAACAAAAAACTTTTTTTAGGTTATCAATTAATTAAATGATAAGCTATTTCCACACAAAAGCTGTTTAATCACCATAGTGAAGCCTCTCATCCATTGACATCCATTCAAAAAACAGCCTCTGGTCTCCTTCCCTGTGTACCGCCAGGGGCGGGGCGTTAGCATTAGCCGTTACGCTTTTTTGGCTTAAGGTTGCAGGCTTGCCTTCCAGTGGCTTTGGCCAAACTCCCTCGTGGAAGAAGAAAGCCGTCGTGTAAACTTACAACTTTGTCCATTGTTGCAGTAAACATGCACAATGTTCTTAGATGCACGCCAGTCTGTTATTGTAGGGACATTGACTTCACATTTTCATGCCCCTAAACATGACGCGGAACAAAACAAACTGTGATTGGTTTGGTTAGAAGGAAATAAATAGAAATAAATAAATGAATTTAATTATAATTCTCAAATTCTGTTGATTAATCTTGTTGATCCTAAATATTCTAGTAGGAGATCCCAACTCTTGTCACCAGCAGATTTTTTAAAGAATATCATTGATATTTTGCTCTCCATTCTCTCTTAGTGCATTCTTTAAAACGTCCTTCTCTGAATCATACTTCTGGCAATGTAATAAAACATGGTCCACTGTTTCTTTCTCTCCACAATATTCACACTTTAAATTATTATGCTTTCCAATCATGTAAAGAGAACTGTTTAGACCAGTATGACCATTCCTTATTCTTGTAATAACCTTCTCCTCTTTTCTATCCACCTTATTCCTGACTAGCCTACTGCGTTTCGAATCATGGGTTGCACTTCCGGTTTGAAGAACCTTCCATTTAAAAAGACTTCAACTAATCGTTTCAAATCATAAGGTTGCCCTACAAATAAAGCGTATCCGTCAGTTTGACTGAATGAGCTGTCATTTTTTCTTTCATGTATCATTTTCAGACATCATGAGAATAACGTAACGCTTGGTATTTTAACGTAACGTGTTATAACAAGAATTTCAATGGCAAAAGCTATTTTCAGCCGCTGCTTTCTATCCTCGTGATTATTTTCTTTTGTTCCTTTGCATACCGCTGTAATAGTATGAATAAGAACAACATATACTGCACAACATACTGTCTGTTCTCCCGATATAATTTACGATATATCCCATTAATAATTCACTGGAATGTACGAAGAATCTCTCGTTTTTCTCCTTAAAGCCTCACGTCTCTTTCCAAGTTTGTTTTCACAGGTAAATACAATTTATTATCTGTAAAAATGATAGAAATCACTTTGAAATAGAATTTCGTCCTCCAGACCCTGTATTGTTTTTAAACAGACATCTTCCTTTACTTTCTTTGTTCCATTGATTCTGCCACATCTTTTTTATTTGTCCCTTAATCACCACTTTAGCTTCTGACTTACTAATATTTACATGTATGTGCTTATTCTCACACTTTAAAGCCCTTTATCTTCCTTTTCATTTCCATCAATTCCAACATGTGCAGGGACCTACACAAATCTAACAAACAATTGCATTTGATGAATTCTGAATAATGATTGTAGTATTTCATACAATATCCTCTCTACTGCTGGAGTTGCAAAATTTTAAACCCATTAATGCTGCACATGAATATGATGCAATTACCACTCTCTCTGGCCTTACTTTCACCACCCATTGGGTATGCTACTTCCGCCACCTCACCGGAAGTTGTACCCACGTTCTTTTTTACAGTAGCGCCCCCCGGAAACAGGTGGATAGAGTCCGGGGGCCTCATCTATAAAGCGTGCGCATGCACAGATTTGATCTTAGAGTGTGCATACGCTTAAATCCACGCCAACGCTCAATGTTTATAAAAACGGCCTTTGACGTGGAAAAGTGCTTAAAGCCACGTCAGGGTCTGAGCAGACGAACACACTTTTCATTGTCAGATTACTGAAGGTTTTTGGAAATCTAAGCTATCCTTGCAGCTCGTTAAGTATTTGGACGATGACTGTTGATCTTTTATATGTAAATGATCTGAGAAATTATCGTAAGATCAAATTTAGTTTCTGCGCAACATTTTATAAATGAGGCCCCAGACCTTCTGCCGTCAGTCTGAAGATCTGGCTACGCGAGACTAAACAATAAGTATTGTGCTCAAAATGTTTCCAGTTTGGTTAAAAGCCATAAGTATATTTAAAAGTAAGAGTATTCCAGCTATTTGCGTTTTCTTGCTTAGTTTTCAATGTAAATAATAGAATTTATATGATTTGTACATCAATATACTGCCTGGCCAGACAAAAAAAAAGAAAGAAAAAAGTCGCTGTTTGGATTTAAATAGGCACATAGAATAGAAGAGTCTATGATTAGATCATTATTGCTGTGATTATTATGTTTCTAGCATGTTATATGTTTGGGAATAGATCTTTTAACCCTAAATGATGGAGTGTGTAGCTTTTCATTTCTTAAATGTAGGAAGACGTATCATGGCCATATTCCAGGATGACAAAGCCAAGAATCATCAGATTCAAACTGTGAAAAAATGGTTGGGAGGGAGCATGAAGAATCATTTATACACATTGACCAAAAATTAATGGAAATAAATGTTGTGATTTGAAAAAATTTTGGTCAAGATCTTGTATTGGCAATGTAAGAGTCAAGCACTCTACTCACTCACTCTACTCACTCTACTGTAAAGTCTACTCCAGCACATCCCAAAGACTTTCAATGAATGGACTTGGAGGTGCCAATTCATGAGTGAAAATAATTCTTCATGCTCCCTCCCAAACATTCTTTCACAGTTTGAGCCTGATGATTCTTGACATTGTCATCCTGGAATATGGCCATAATGTGTCTTCCTACATGGCTGTTTAAGAAATAAAAAGCTACACACTCTATCAATTAGGGTTAGAAGAACTGTTTCCAAACATATGAAATGTTAGAAACATAATAATCACAGCAATAATGACAGTCATAGACTCTTCAATATTTGCCTATTTAAATCCAAACAGCGATTTTTTTTTTTTCTTTTTCTTTTTTTCGTCTGGGCGGTGTAAATTAGCATAATTAAGCATTGGCATACCTTTTTTTTTTTTTTTTTTTTTTTTTAAACCTTTGTCATAATAATGATGGAGGATGTAAAAATCACTAGTAAGGTTTGAGACATTACCACCTATTCAGCTAAAAGGAATCTATTACAATTAAAATTTTGTGACAATTTCCATAGACATGGTGAGAAGCAACGCCACGGGCACTCATATCAATAATTGCATTTAATTTTGTTATAATTATTAATAACACATTTTACTATTATATCGTGTTTTTTATATTTATATGAACAGGAGAGGTGGATACAGTGCTATTCTGCAGTTTTTATAAAGGAAACTGAGCAGCGCAAATGAAGCAAAGAGACTCACTTTGGAAAAATCTTTTTTATTAGACCATTCCCGATCATTCTATGAATGCTGCGAACATACATTCTGTGCATTTTCTGTTATGTGTCACTTTGATCTGGCTGTCAGTCAGAATAAGTATTGGAGATATGCTGTCACTGCAGTGCTCTGATTTGATGCTATTGTACAGCTCAATAGCTAAAGGCCTGTTGTAATGGAGTGTTGTCAGGAATAGTTGCTTCCTTTGAAGCTTTAGTGTGCAATGACAAAAGGCACTAACAGAGGTAATGTAATCCAAAGGCTGGCTTACACACACACACACACACATACTCTTCGATTAAAAATAAATGTGACTGGTCACATGTAGGCTGCTGCGGACACAGTGGACATGAACAGCAGGGAGGATGCTGCGTTTTCAGTCTGTTCAGAGGAGGAAGAGGAGTGCATGAGGAAGATGGTTGAAAGCTTTGATCAATCTGTCTCTTGCAGGGTGCATGGTCTCCTGAATTCCTGACCTCTCTCGTGAATCCATTTATTTGACACTAACGGATAGGCAATGAGAGACAGAAAGAATGAAAAAGACATTAGATGGATTGTTCTATGAATTTTCTTTAAGAAATTCATTGTGCCATCTCAAGCTACAAAAATATTGATATATGTCGACTGTCAATATATTTACAACCATGCCTTCAGAAAAGTAACAGCGTTGAGAGTTAATAAAAGTTTAGGAATCTTTAGAAATTAGGGTTGATAGTTTAATTTGAATTAAACTAACTGTTTGCTCAGGTGAATTAGAAACTGAACTCATGAATTATGATGGGAACAGGGTTGACACAACACGACTTTGGGACTTTTAAATGATGGATTATTTCAACTAAAATGTGCTTAAATTGTAAAACAGCAAGAAATACTAGTAAAATAAAAATAAAAGTAAAGAATTGATAGTTTAATCTGACATTACTAAATATTTGCTTAAGTGCATAAATTATTTGATAGACAATTTAATGCTGATGGTAACACAGTTGACAATTTACCACAGTAATACATTATATAACACAATTAAGTTATTAAAAAAGAGAAGACTTTTGTGTTTACTTACTTATAATTATTTGCTAATACAGCAGGTAATACGTATGAAGAAAGGAAAGTAAAAGGGTTGAACGTTTAATTTGCCATTTTTAACTAGTTGCTCAAGGGCATAAATGATAAGAAAGAGAATTTAATGCTGATAGTAGCAAATTACAAACCTAAAACAACAAAAGAAAAACTCATTAAAAAGAGCAAACGTTTATGTCTTCACTTTCTGAAAGGATGATGAAGTCATTTTGAGTTGTTTATTTATAGAATAATACAACATTTTAGCGATAATTATGATTGCAACAGGGTTGACACATAACGCAACTACAAGTTTTTTAAATGATGGATTGTCAAATAAAATCTGCTTGTTTGCTAATACCGCAAGAAATACAGGCAATCCTCATAAAGAAAGAAAGGTAAAAACATTTTAAAGTCAAATAAAGTTAGAGGATTTTGCTGAAAAAATGTCTGTAACACATAGTAAAAACTGGTGTCAGCAATTCATTGTTAAAATCAGTATATACACAAAGGCATCCTTTTTAATAGAATTACCCAGATTTCTAAAACAAGTATGATGCATTTAGAGCAAGAAGAAAATCTCCTGATAATACACTGTGTCAGAGACACTCACCCCACTTGTTTCCCACCAGTACCGGGCAAGCTGCGTGTCTCGTGCTGTAATCTCCTTCTCCGCTGGGAAAGAGATTATACCAGAATACAGCTGTACCCTAAACACAGACACAAAAATGTTAATGATAATTCTTTACAGAAAAGGCAGTTGTGTCAAGATACAACCTATTATACTGGCTATTTAAAAAAATTAAAGCAACATCTATGACATCTTTTCTGTACCTGTTTCTATGGCTGGGTGGTATGACACTATATACTGTGGAACAGCAGTAATATGTCAAACTGCACAGTTTAGTCACTTATGATTACAGAGTAATGTTGCATACTAATATAAATGAATTGTAAAGCATTTAATACACATCAAATTATCTAAAATAGACTCTACTACATGGTCATCCATCAATGACATAAAAGGCCACTTGTGTGTACTTAAAGAGAGTACACTTTAATGACTGTTACTTAACACACTTAAGTAAACTTTTAAAAATTGCACTTTGCAATAGTCAAATTAAAAGTTTGACTTTAGTGTACATTTTAAATCATTATATTTAATAATCTTTTGTTGTGCTTTAAAAAAGTACACTTATTTTGATGTGCTGACAGTAAAGCATGTCAGGTACTTGATTATAATTTTATAATTTAACTGTAGTGTGCATTTTGATATTACATTTAAACTGACTTTATCACATTAAATTATAAATATACATTTTTGACATTAATGACATAAAAATTTTAATAGAAATTACATTAAAGTAAGTTTACCATAAATGCTAGTACATTCAACAGTACACTTCGACCATATTTCAAAGTCAATAGAAGTAACATATTATAAATAAAGATGTACTTAAGTCCAATAAGTGGGTCGAAAATATCTCTTAGGTTGCATTTAATTTAAATTGAAGCTATAGTTGTAAATAGCATGTAATTAGGCATCCATTCAGTTCTCACCTAAGTATATTCTTTTAGAGTATATTATGTTTGTAATAAGTACTCATTTTAATAAGTACTCATTATAAAAGTATACTAACTTGTACTTCTTTTTCAAAAGGGCAGCTAATATATAAATCATTTTGGCATTGAATTTCTATACACAAACAAACAGCACCTTCATTGGCTTAACTGCAGCTCCAACTTCTGGAAAGACAGTGGCGCCCCCTGCTGTTACATCACTCATCTGCAACAAAGTGGATGTTTTACAGGGAACATTATACCAAGTGATAGCAATAGCAGAACCAACCCTGACAGGACAGTCACTACAGCAATAATCGATCAAATCCTACTCACGTAGAAAAGCCAGGTTGCTATTCGATTCCCTGTGCCCAGCTCTTTAAAAGCATCTGGTTCATCTTTCTGGTGGAAAAAGCATATTAAAATGGTAGATTAAGCCAGGCTTAGGCCTTAGTTCAATTAGGACATGTAGCTTTTAAAAACGTGCCTTAGAAAAAAACATTACTGATGTGCATCTTGAGACAAAACAGTGGCGTTGACATACTTTAAGAAAGAAAGTTTCTTTCAGTTAAAACAGCTCAAACATGCATTTCAGTCTAGGACTAGGCCTAAAGAAATAGTTCACCCAAAAATGAAAATTCTGTCATCATTTACTCCCCCTCAAGTTGTTCCAAACCTGTATACATTTCTTTCTTCTGCTGAACACAAAGAAGATATTTGGAAGAAAATATATACATTTTTCCAAATATCTTCCTTTGTGTACAGCAGAACAAAGAAATGTATACAGGTTTGAAACAACTTAAGGGGGAGTAAATGATGACAGAATTTTCATTTTTGGGTGAACTATTCCTTTACGCCTTGCCTGGGAAACCGGCCATTAGTGTAACAGGGTAACGAATAAAGAGCTTTGTATTTACCCTTCCAAAGTCAAAGTGGGGCTCATATTGTCCTCCAACACCATAATTCGCCACCTAAGAAGAGAGAAAATTATAAATTGAAAGAAACAGAACTATTTTCAGTCTCATGCATTAAAGGCCTCATGAACACGACCTGTAGTTCTTCTGCCGTTTTGACATCGAGGCCTGTGATGTCTTCTATGCGCTGATTTATGCGATCCACAACCGGATGCTCATAGGCCGCCAACCATGCGCTGAGAGAAAAGACACTTAATAACATATTGGCTTGCAACAGTATAACTTTTTTTTTTTTTCTTTACTGTTTTTACATAAAAACAAACAAATATAACATGAGTTGTCCAGTGTAAAGCTGCAGGATTAGTGTTCAGCAATGAAGTAACGCAATGTTTAGTATGTGTTTGAACTGTCAGTATTGTTAGTAGTATGCAGAATGCAGGTAAAAAAGACATTTTGTATGAAAATAGATTTAAAGTAGCATTTGCCCATGCAAAATTTACGGATGCTTGTTTCCGCCAAGGAATAAAAAAAATTAAAAAGTACTTGCGAAACTTTATCTCACAAATCTGACTTTTTTCTTTTTTTTAGAATTCTGAGATATAAATGTGCAATTGCGTGTTATAAAGTCAGAATTGTGAGATATAAACTAGCAATTGTGAAAAAGAAGTCAGAATTGTGAGATAAAATGTCACAATTATTTATTTATTTGGCAGAAACAAGCTTCCATAATTCTACCACCAAGCATGTCAAAAGTGCCCATCCTTCAAATTAGGTTTATAAGATATATGATATATACATGAACTTCTGTGAGTTATTGACAGAAATGTTGTGTTTCACATCAGTGTTTAGCTGATGTATATGTGAGTATGTGTGTGAGCAATGGCTAGGGTTACTCAAAAACTTTAAATTATTTACAAAGGCAGCATGACTTTAAATAGTAACCTGTCAAGTAGAATTCTCTCTAATGAGAGACACCCATGCAGTCCATAGTCTCTTTTCATCAGATATGTAACTATCATGTGTTTTCTCAATTAATACAACAGCGTGTTGAATAAAATATAAAATATAACACATTAAATTAATATAGATATGTCATGATCCCTGAAGTATGGAAGCTTGTTTCTGCCAAAAATAAAAACTTTACCTCACAATTTAGACTTTATAATTCACAATTGTGAGTTTATATCTTAAAATTCTAAAAAGTAAGAATTGAAAGTTATAAACGTACAATTGTGAGAAATAAAGTCAGAATTGCGATATATAAATTCGCAAGTGAGAGAAATACTTGTTTAGAACTTGCAATTCTGACTGTTTTTCTCAGATTTGCCTTTTTTATTTTTTATTCCGTGGCAGAAACAAGTTTCCATACTGAAGTGTGTAATTTCTATAGTTCCCAAGAAAATTAAACTCACTCACTCATTTACTCACTCTTATGTTGTTCCAAACCTATATGCAGTTTTTGTATCTGTGGGACAACAAAGAAGATATTTGATTTTTTTTTTTTTTTTTTTTTATCCATACATTGAAAGTCAGCATCTAATTTTGACTTTCATTGCATATGTAAAAGACTCATCAAAAAATCTTCTTTTGTGTTCCACAGAAAGTCAAACAGGTTTGGAGCTAAAAGTAGCAATAAGTAAATGATGATTTTTGGTGAACTATCCCTTTAGATCCTAACCATTGTTATTCGAGCTTTTTGTGCACATACCAAAATATTCTGTGAATCAAGATAAATATGTCTGACTCTGAAGGTCACACTTATTCATCGAGATTAACTAAATGGTGTTCAACAGATGAGATGATACCGTTTTATGGACTGAGGTCCACAAAGAGGATTCTAGGTAAAGAGAGAAAGGGGGAGCAGACAGATGTGAACTCTGCACTGTATCTTTGACCCCTTACCTCTTGGAGACTCTGTACTGGGCGGTGGTGAGTTTGCCAGTTTGCGGGTCATGCACGGTGGCACGCCTGAGCTATAGAGCCAGCACAGAGAAAAAGAGAGGAAATAGAAGAGAAAGGTGAAAGGTGCTGTTACTATATGCTGTTGACACGGCTTAAACTGAACTACACCAACTGCGGACTTGGACTGCATGGGTGGTTTACATGTTGTGTAGTTTCTGCTTGAGTTGAACTGCGAGAGTTAAAATGTATAGGTCTATGTTGTTCACTGATTATGTACCTCTTGTGCGTAAAGAAGCAGTGGAAGAGTAACTTTCACAAGAACAGCAAAACAAACAGGGATATCTATTTATTATGCATGGTATAAACACAAATTTGTAGGGCTGGTGGCTGATATGATGGTATGCACTGTGCAACAGAATGCCAATTTATATATTGTGAAAGCACCATGCTCAATAAGGCTGCATTTATTTGATCAAAAATACAGTAAAAACAGTAATATTATTACAATCTAACAAAACTTTTTCATCTGAATATATTTTAAAATGTAATTTATTCCTGTGATGGTAAAGCTGAATTGTCAACAGCCATTAGCATGTATAATCGGCGTCGGGCCTTTGTCAAGAGAAAGAACTCTGATTGGCTGCTCAGTTTAGTGAACGAGTTGAAGTGCGAGAATAATAACAAAACACTAAGCAAGGCGGTTCAGACAGAAGGCTGTTCAAATTTTATGTCATGTACCTGATGTTCCTGGGCTAATACTTAATATTAATGTGAGTTAAGTGGTAAGCACTTTGCTGCTTTGTTTACGGTTTGTGTATCTGCAGCCTGCAGTGCCGGTTTTG
Organism: Elopichthys bambusa; assembly: GCA_037101425.1. Lineage (NCBI taxonomy): Eukaryota > Metazoa > Chordata > Actinopteri > Cypriniformes > Xenocyprididae > Elopichthys > Elopichthys bambusa. The sequence continues at coordinate 23,395,756 of CM074449.1, forward strand.
TGATGAAATTCAACCACCTGCCAGATTATTACCCCCTAGTACTGATAGGTTTAGGAGTAGGGTAACACTGTATAGTAACAGCACGCTATGAAGCATTAGTTAAGCATCAGTAAATAGTCAATTCATAATTTATAAACCATTTATAGACATTAGTAAGCAGTTTATATATACAGCTATACTGCTTTATTCTTGATTTATAAGCATATCTATAATGTGTTTAATAATTGTATTTTCATACTTTATTAATGATCAATTTATCATTTCTAAACTATGTATTACATTATTTACAAACCAGTTATTTAGAAGTTGTCAGTGGTTCATAAGATCATTTAGAAACTGTAAGTAAATGATTAATAAACTATTTAAATGTACATTTATGAATCTTATTATTTAGACATATAGTAATAGTTACTCGGTGTGTTAATAAATGCTTTATTAACACATATTCCTACTGTAATTCATGTTTAATTCAGGTAGTTATAAAACATTTAGTAGTTGTCAGTTAAATATTTTTGTGAGCTCATCTAAAGTGAGGACTATTTATGCCTCATAAAGCTTTTATAAAAGAGATTTAAAGGATACAGACACAGAAATATTTATTTCAAGCAAAAAATGAAACTTTACGACAGGTAACTTGATATAAAATTAAAAATAAACCTCTGCAATGTCACAGAAAATAAAAAATCCTGTACACCTTCAGAAAACTGGGCAGTAAAATGAAACTAAGCCTTTGCAATCTGATATAAAAATACATTTGTGTAAATTGTAAACATTGCTGAATAAAAATTTACCACTGCCAACACTGGATTACAGTGTCAAAATACAACAAAAAAAAAAAAATATATATATATATATATATATATATTTAATAAAACAATAATATAATAAAATATTTCAGTGTCAAAACTACCTCAGTACTAACTTTAAAACATTAGAGAACAGCAGTGCAGAAGATCACTGAGCCTTTAAATCTCCTTTGTAAAGCGTTACAAGTCCTCACTTCAGCTCACAAAAATAGTTAACTGACCACTTCTAAATGTTTTATAACTACCTGAATTAATCATGAATTACAGTAGGAATATGTGTTAATAAAGCATTTATTAACACACTGAGTAACTATTACTACATGTCTAAATAATATGTATGTTTAAATAGTTTATTAATCATTTACTTACACTTCCTAAATGATCTTATGAACCACTGACAACTCCTAAATAACTGGTTTGTAAATAATGTAATAGTTAATTTATAAATGATGAATTGATCATTAATAAAGTATGAAAATACAATTATGAAACACATTATATATATGCTTATAAATGAAGAACAAAGCATTTATAGCTGTATTTATAAACTGCTTATTAATGTCTATTAATGTTTTATAAATGATGAATTGACTATTTACTAATGCTTAACTAATGCTTCATAGTGTGCAGTTATTATAAAGTGTTACCAGGAGGGGGTGTGGGGGAGGGGTTATGATTAGGGGTGGGGTTAAGATTAGGCAATCAGGTAGCGACTTCAATAAGGGGAGTAATAATTTGATAGGGGGGTCGAAATTCGGCACAACACCGGTCTACCTTTCTGAATTACGAATATAGACAAATATATATGAAAAAATAGACAGCGATCTCCTTAATCCTTGCTGATGAAAGTTCAGCTTTGCCATCACAGGAATAAATAACATTTTAAAATATAATCAAATAGAAAACAGTTCTTTTAAATTGTTATAATATTTCACAATATTACTGTTTTGCTCAAATAAATGCAGCCTTAGTGAGCATAAGAGACTTAAGAAACTAAAATCTTAATTATTCCAAACTTTTGACTTACTTCTGTTGTTTTACTACCTTCTATGTACCTGTATGTATGTATGTATATATATGGATGACTTTGGTGTTTGGTCCACCCACCCATAATAAGCACAATATATAACATATCCCTTTGTCTTGGCTCTTGTAAAGTTGCTTTTCCAGCATGCAGTAGGGGGAACTGGTGTGTTGGCAGTTCTACAGGTCAACAGGAGCCTTACCTTTTACTGATGCGATAGTGGGCCGTCTCTAGGACACCAGTAATGGGGTTGGAGATAGTGGCTCGGCGCAGCTGTTGAGCCAACCGGCCAAGAGTATACAAGTTACACAGCAGCTGTAGTCTTAATGACTGACCACATGAGCTTGGGCACCAGTCTTCTTACTCTATTTGAGCCCTTGATTACACTCTGGACTTAAGGGGCCCTGAATAATGGCAGGTCCGGGGTTACGATACTCTGAGGAGTGTTATCCTAATAGAAATACTCCAAATATAGGAGACTTTATATGCTTAAAATTATTCTTCAAAAAACTAATACCAAAGAAGTGAAAATGCTTGAACCAGTGTGTTTATGTACCCTACAGACCAGACAAATTTATAGGTGCAGTAAGTCAATTTTGGTTTATGCCTTAGAGTTGTCTTTCACTTTATATTGGAACCTACTAACATGGAAGAAGCATCACATAAAAGCAAAGGTTTTCGCTTCCCAGTGTCATTGCAGAAATACTTTTTATCCACAGGCATATTTGTCATTGTTACTGAATGTGTCATATAACAGGAAGGTTGCCAGGATGAAATGAGTTGCGTTGGGCTGTCATCTAATTATGGTAGCTGCCATTAAAGGTCAACCACCATTGTGGAGAAAAAACACTCTTGATCACTGATATTATTGGAGTTTTCATCTCATTTGAGCGGACAACATTTTAAACATATTTGTCAAAAATATTATTAATTTCTTTATAGATGGAAAAAAAAAAAATACTTGTGCACCTTTTAAATGGGTTAGTTCACGCAAAAATGAAAATTCTATTATCATTTACTCACACTTATGTTGTTCCAAACCCATACGAGTTTCTTTATTCTGTTGAACACAAAAGAAGATATTTTGAAGAATGCTGGCAACCAGACAGTTGATGGTATCCATTGACTTCCATAGTATTTTTTTCCTACTATGAAGGTCAATGGCTATTGTCAACTGTTTGGTAACCAACATTCTTCAAAATGTCTTCTTTTGTGTTCAACAGAAGAAAGAAACTCATACAAGTTTGGAACAACATGAAGGTGAGTAATTGATGACAGCATTTTCATTTTTGGGTGAACTATCCCTTTAAATAATTTCAGGTATTCATGTAAACAGAATGGTAAATGCTATTTCAAGTATATTTTGGTAACAGTTTACAATAAGGTCTCATTTGTTAATAGATGCCAATTTTGATCTTAAAAATGTATTATTAAAGGAGACATGAACTGCATTTTTTAAATATTTTATTTCCTGAGGTATACTTATAATGTTAATATGATTGTTACATTAAAAAATGTCACAATTTAGTAACAAAAGGCCATTTTCTACCCTGATTTTAGGCTTCTGATTTGAACACAAAGGGGCGTGTCTGCTGTGAGACTTCAATATAAACGCCCACTGCTATGATTGGCTAGCATCTTGTATATGAAATAAGTATTACAAGTGAAACTCTCTCGAAAACTTTTATTACCTTTTTACTATTACATCTATTGAGATTAACTAACTGTGTTGATTATAGCATTATATTTAGATCTACTTGTGTCGTATGTAGGGTTGCAGCGTTGAGCATTGTAGCCAATGACAGGCATGTCTGTTGAGCGCATGAATGCAGTGATCTCGTAATTGCAACTCGATTTCTGCACTCTCACAAATGCTTTCATCATAACTAATATGATGTAAATAAGAGATGCAGTTTAGACAGCATCGCTGATTATAATGGGAGTTTTGGCCAGAGTCCAGAACTCTGTCACTGATAAACTCACGCTGTAATTGACAGCTCCAGCGATTATAAAAGGAGGGTTCTTTGATCACTTTCTGTATACAATGTAATTACAAATTAAATAACAGATTATTTTCATGCAACTAAGAGAAACAATGTGAAGTTGATCGTTTAGTCACTGACTTGATTTACTGATGCATAAAACAGCAATAAATGATTTTGAGGCAATAAAGAACTGTAAATAACTGTACATGAATCATTACATATCAGAAATCATTTATCACAGATTAGGCATTAGAATTAACACGGTTACTTACATGTTCTAGCACTACTGTCAGGTCCATATCTTACAGTAAAAGTCTGTTTGCAAAGCCAGCGGCGAAATTGCGACTGATTTACCAAAAAATCCACAGTGAAATCCTCAGCTCTTCCTAGCATTAAGATCCTCTGGAAGGAGAGAATCTCTGTTCTCTCCTTCTCATCTCACTAACGCGCCAGTAGGCAGAGCCAAAGATGCGATGATGTAGAAGTAGGCATTGATTTTCTTTTGCAGAGGCGGTCTTTGATCGTACTATTACGTCACAATGTGACAAAATCCAAAACGAGTCCTTTTCAGAGCGTGGTTTCAATAAAAGCTGTTTGGACTCAAAAAGTTCTGAAACTTTCAGGAGGTTTTTATAGTACAATGACCTGTTACATGTCAAAAGATCAAGGAAAATTCGATTTCCCAATTCATGACCCCTTTAAATGTTAAAATTAGCATTAATAAAGTTGAATAAATGCTGTAAAAGTATTGTTCATTGTTAGTTTAAATTAAATAATGTAGTTAACTATTGTTAACAACTGAAACCGTACAGTAAAGTGTTACCAAAATTTTTACACACTCACATATTCTTGAACTTACACACCGATGCGACTTGTCAGGGTTTTTTATTTCTCTCAACAATGCAATTTTGACCCGGTGTGATCTTTTTCCAAAAAATGCGGTGCACTATATAAACTTCATGGCCAAAAGGATGTGGACACCTGAACACCACATCCATATTCTTGATGAACATTTAATTTCAATACAAATAAGGTAAACAAAAGTTCAACCATACTTGCTCGACGTGCGAAAACAAACATCATTGGTTTTCTTACATTAAGCAAGCATGTTTGAGCTTCCAATTGCCATATTTGATGTGCTCTATGTATGTGCGTTGATCAAGTTTAATATGTAAAGTAAAGCCTAAATTAAATCTGTTAATCATGTAAAGTGATTGTGTCTCTTCAGAAGACTTGTATTTAACATCTCAATTCATATAAATCCTTTACAATGTCTTTATGAACTTTTTGATACATGAAAGTCTGGGTTGTGTGGACTTTCAATGGATGGACAAAAATTATCAGAGAAGAATTCAAAATATCTTCATTTTTGTTCCTAAGATGAACAAAAGTCAACATGAGGGTGAATAAATTATGACAGAATTTTAATTTTTGGGTGAAGTGAACATCACAGAAATTATTGGACTAGGAGTGTAGGTTGTCCACGTTTTGGCCATTAATAGTGTACATATTTATAAACATTTTAATGTGTATAAAAGTTGAACTCACCCGCGGTTTGGCCAGTTCCTTGACCTTCTCCATTTCTTTTTCTGTTATAATGTCATGGTAACGAATGATACGTGGGCGGTCCCATTCGTCCTCCTGTTTCACCGGGCCGAGCATATAAAATGGATGTCTGTTATTGTTGTAGTAACGGCAGAACAAACGGCTCTGTCTGCGAGGGGTCTGTAAGAATGAGATTATATATATATATATATATTATGTAGGTACTGTCATAGAAAAACCCATTCACTGACTGAAAAAGCAGTCGGTCAATCTGATTGGGTGTTTTTAATGTGTTTTTGTATGCAATATGCATTCAGCTGTGGTGAAATGAACAACAAAAATACAGCTCTGTGTCATGGCCGCATTACCATGTGCATAAATAATTAAATGTCCTGTCTTTAATAATTACTTACCTCAAATACAGAAACCACTATAAATAAACATATCAGTTTACATCAACTCAGTAAAAACAACTGAAACTGGCTGAAAGAGATGACTGGTTCCACTTTATATTAATTGTCTTTAATTACTATGTACTTATGTATAAAAAATAAATAAATAAATAAAAATTTGGTTCTGTACAATATACATATTGTGGTAATGTTGTATTGAAAACACTTGCTGCTATTGAGGTGGGATATGGGTTTAAGAATGGGTTATGGGCTAAGGAAAGGGTCAACAGTGTAATTATAGATGTAATTACGTGCAGTTTTTTTAAATAAGTGCAATTAAATTAATTATTTAAATGTTATCACATAGTAGTTAAAGACACTTAATATAAAGTGAGTGTGATATATTAACATCAGCTAATTCACTGGCATTTCATGCTCAATGTGACATCCCAGTGAATATTAATGTAGCAATTATAGTATTCTAATAGTCACCATTCTGAGTCCTTCTCCTCTACATAGCTGCTCATATTTCCTCTTCTCAGGCAGATATCCCTTCTTCCCAACTGTCTCTTCTTGCTCTTTCTTACTCTCTTCCTTGGAGCTCTGCTCCATCTCAGCCTTCTTCTGTTTTGCTAGCTGGTATTCAAAATACTTCAGGTTCCCAAGTGCTCGCTGGTGCTCAGGATCTAGACAGCAGAGATAAATAAACAATTTGTAATAGTTTGGACAGCTGCTGAATGTCTCAAATGGCTCAAAAATAACAAGAATTAAAGTCAGAATCATGAGGTATAAAGTCTTTTCTCTTTTTTTCCTCACAGTTGCAAGTTTTTATCTTGCAGTTCTGACTTTATTTCTTGCTATATTTAAGACATTTTCAGATGTTTCAGTGTGGACGAGCAACTTTTGGAAAAGATCCTAGAGTGAACAGAGACCGTTTTGAAATGAAAATGCTGTTTTCAAATATATCTGGATGAATGTGGACATAGCCATAGTCTTGTAGACCAGACTAACCCACAGTAAGCAGTCTCTTGGTATGTTCCAGAGCTCTCTCCAGCTCCCCCTGCTGGTAGACTGAGTAGCTGAGGTAGTCCAGCACAGTCACAATGTCAACAGTGGATTCTTCTCCTTCATCTAGTTGCTTGAGTGCCTGGGCCATCCATAGCTCTGTGTGGTAGTAGTCTGCATCAGAGTAGGCAATTTTTCCCAGCTCAAAACAGTCCTCTACCGTCAGGGTACTTTTAAATGGCAAGCCTGTTGTAACACCTGCAAGAAAACATGCAATGAGATGTCATGTTTGGAAAATATCTACTCTAAATATTTAGTCTGATCTTTTATGTTGGTCACACTCACCAGGCAGGTTTCCAGAAGAGATGGTCTGTGTATCCAGTTGATATGTGTCCTGCAGTCGGAGGAGAGCTTTGGCTGCACCGTTCTGGTCTTCATCGTTAGGGAAATACTGACGTTGAATGGTCAGGTTTGAGATAAAGCCTAGAAGAAAATGTAGTTATCTTTTTGTAAGAAAAAACATATCTATAAGAAGAACATCTGTTTCAATTGCTAGAACACATTTCTCAATACTTAGGTCACTTTTTCCCTAGTTCCCCTAACCTTTAGCTTGGCACAGCAATAATTTAAACATGCATTAAAACTACCAAAAAACTCAAATCAAGTAATTCTTTCATAACTTTAGCAAGGTTTTTCAACCAACAAACACACTCTGACAATAGGTTGCATTATACAATATTTTCTTTTGTAAATTTTCTTTACAAAACAAAAATGACACTTTTCTAGTTAAGAATTCACTGTAGTATATTTTACATAGTCTATTTTTCATAGTTTACATTAAAATATAAAATATTCCTGATTTCTGAAGTTTCTTTTGTATAGATGGTAATGAAACTGAAATACTAACACCTGTTTTGACAGTATTTAATTTTTTTAGATTTGGAATATATTTCTATATGGAATTATTAAAGAAATGTAGAAAATTGCTGTTTTATTCAGTTTTGTACTATGTTAGGTTTTATACTTAAGTTTAACATTTTGTAAAGAGTATACAAACATGCAAACTGGCCTGTAGGTACACAGAGTTTTGGCAGTAGTTGTGTTGGAAAAGAAAAAGAAAAGAATATATGTAAATTTAAAAGTTGTCGAAGGCATTTTGTGCCAAAGCAATGATAAACGACCCACAGTTTAGCTGACGTAAGTCCAGTTTCACAGACCAGGCTTAGATTAAGCCAGGATTAGTTCAGTTCAGTTCAGTCCCATGACCTGGTGTTTGCGCTGTTCTTGCTAAAACTTCGGGTTTTGACCCCTCTTCACTGATGATAGAGCCCAAATATTTGAAACGACTCAAAGTTTACAGTTTTCTCCTCTAATTTCAATCTTGGTAGTGATTTGCTTGTCACTATTTGTCCTCAACTTCGTCTTTTCAGCGCTTATCTCCATGCCAAACCTAGAAGATGTTTTATCCAGTTTTTTCACTAAGGTGCCCAGCTCAGCTTCACTACCAGCTAGTCCATCAATGTTGTCTGCAAATCTGAGATTGGTGATGATTCTTCCTCCAATGCTGATTGTGCCACAGTGGTTCTCTTGGGTTCTCTAGGGCCTCGCTCATATTGGCTCTAAGTACATTTCAGAAAATGAGGAGATGGCTTATAGGGAGGAGGTCCAACATCTGATCCAGAGGTGCATGGACCATAACTTAATGTGTCAGAGCCATAACTTAATTCTGAGTACTAGGAAAACTAAAGAGATCATTGTAGACTTCAGGAGGTCTAGAAAGACCACCCATCCACCCTTATGTGTCAACGGCGAGGAAGTGGAGAGGGTAACAGACATCAAGTTCCTTGGGGTCTACATAACAAAAGACCTCTTGTGGTCCATCAATACTTCTTATCTGGTAAAGAAAGCACAACAAAGGCTATTCTTCCTCCGAAAAATGAAGCAGCCAGGTTACCCACACAGTTATTAGTGAATTTCTATCATTGTACTATAGAGAGCATACTTGCCTATGGGATAACTGTGTGGTATGCTACCTGCACTGGGAAAAACCGCAAAGAACTTTGCAGCTTAGTCAAAACAGCGCAGCGGATCATAGGCACTGAGCTTCCGAGTTTGCACTACTCGGTTACACACAAAGGCCAGCAGTATCATTATGGATCCCACCCATCCAGGATATAGACTGTTTGTCCCTTTACCGTCTGGGAAGAGGTACAGAGCCATTAAGGCTAGGACAAATAGGTTAAAGCACAGCTTTTTTGCCAAAGCTGTAGCTGCCCTTAGATCTGCGACTCCTTCACAGCCCTTTCATTCTTTATAGTAAAGAATTGTGGACTGTTTGTTTTTTATGTTGAAGGACATTCAATACATGCACTATAACACTTTTTATATAATGTGCAATATATTTATAGTGATTTTGGTTATATATTTTTAGTGATTCTTTTTAATCTGTATGGCTATATTTAATGAGTAAATGTTTAAATTTGTCTGAGAGTTGCCATCCTAAATTTCGTTGTACTTGTACTGGTACAATGACAATAAATTATCTTACTTACTATATGTTGAAGAGCATGGGCGACAGAAGGCAACCTTGCCATACACCTACTGTTGTGCGGAACCACTGTCCCATAGAGCCCTCGGTGACTACTGCACTGCTGGCCTTATCATACAGCTGTCTGATAGTGTTGGTTATCTTTTGTCCCATGTTGTACTTCTTTATTGTTGCCCATAAAGCATCATGCCAGACTCTGTCAAAAGCCTTTTTGAAATCTATGAAGACATGATACAGGTCTTGCAGGTGTTGCGAGTACTTTTCACACTGGACTCTGAGATTGAATATTTGTTCTGTGGTACTTCTCCCTCTGCAGAAACCAGCCTGTTCTTCAGCAATAATTTCTTCTGCCTGAGGCTGTAGTCTGTTCAAGATAATCTAGAGCATCACTTTAATAGTGTAGCTGATCAGACTGATAGTTCTGTAGTTCTGGCAAAACTGAAAATTAACTTTTCTTGGGTAGGGTTATAATTAGTGATTGTGTCCATGTTTCTGGCCATTCACCTGTCTGCCAGATCTTGTTTCAGATTTTTGTTAGTATCTCTATCACTGGATCCCCTCCATTTTTGATAAGTTCAGCTGGGATGTTTGCTACTCCAGCTGCCATCCCACTCTTCAGCGATCTTACTGCTACCTCAACCTCTTCTTTGAGAATGGGAAATTGTCATAATTTAAGAACTCTGGTACCTCAAGCACTTCTAGGTCTTCTTTGGTCTGATGGTAATAGAGTTCTTGACAGTTCTCAGTCCATCTGCCTATAATGTCACTTGCTTCTGTGAGGCATTTCCCATCTTTACCTAGTATGGTACTGACTTTTGATTGTTTTTGTTTGGTTAGGTCTTTCACAATCTGGAATGCTTTTCTGCTGTTGTTCTTTTTCAAACTATTCTGTTTCTGTGCACTGCTGTTCTATCCAATCTTCTCTAGCCTTCTTCATGCTTTTTCTGATCTTTTTATTGATTTCATGGTATTCTGCTACCCTAGTTGTGTGCCTACGGTTTTTGAGATCACTCCGGATGTCACACATTTCGAGAGTCTCTTCTGTAACCCAGGGTTTTTTCTTTGAGCGATGGAGGCCAGTGATGTCTTTGGCAGTTTCTCTCATGACTGTGTTGAAGGTAGTTGTCATAGCTTCAATGTCCTCATCAATCATTAGGAGTGGTGTTTTCCTCCAATTGTGGCTCGAAAGATGTTTGGGTCAGTCAGTCGTTCAAGGTTGAACTTAATCCTGCTGTTCTTTGGCTTAAAGATTTTCTTCAGCCTCACTCGGAAGTTCATTATCACCAGATCGTGGTCACTCCCAACATCAGCCCCTGGGAATGTCCTTGTTTTTGCTCTGTTGATGCCAGATCGGAAACGGCTTTGAACCAGTATTTAGTCAATCTGGTTGTGATGGGCTCCATCAGGCGCGTGCCATATCCAGCGTCGAGAACCTTTATGTTCACCTAGGGTACTGGCTAATACCAGGTTGTTGTAGCTGGCAAACTCCAGCAGTCGTCTCCCTCTTTCATTAGCAATTTCTTTGCAAGAAGGTCCACAATGATCTGTCCAGACTTTCAGTGCCTCTTTGCCTACTTTTGCATTCCAGTCTCCTTGGATGATGAGGATGTCTGTCTTGCTGACCATGTTTGTGATATTCTGGAGCCGCGTGTAGAACTTCTCTATTTCTTCATCATCATGATCACTTGCCAGGATTAGGCCTTAGTTAAATGAGGACATTTAGGTAGCTTTTATAAATATGCCTTAGAAAAAAAAACATGACTGGTGTGCATCTTGAGGCAAAACAATGGCATATTTTAAGATATGTCAGTGCAAGTTGCTTTCAGTTAAGAAAGCTCAAACATGCATTTTAGTCTGGGACTAGGCTTAAGCCTTGTCTGTGAAACTGGGCAATAGACTGATAACTGATAAGAGTTTTTAAAAAGTGACCTATGTATTAAGAAATGGGTCCTAGTGATTGTAAAAATAAACAAATAAATAAATAAAAAACCAACAACAAAAATAACTATAAAGGGTTAAATTACAGTGATACTAACCATCAGACATGTCCTTGAGCACTAGGTCTTCCAATTCACCCCACTCTGTGTTTAGTCTCTTCATGAGTTTAAAGGCATTGACAGGGTGACCCAAAAACCCCTCTGGGTCCTGTGTGGCTGTGGCTGTTAAAGCATCAAGCTTCTCAGCCCACCTGATGACACACACATACACAGTGTGAGAATCAGAGTGGTTTTATTGTCACTTCATTAATATACAGCTTGTACACAATGAAATGAAACATTGTTCCTCCAGAACTGTGCATAAAAACAACACCAAACTATGAGACTGAACTAGACAACACAGTTTAATCAACTAAATTAACATTAAAAGAACTAGAACTAAGAACTAAATTAAGTAAGAATTAAATAATTAATTTAAGGGCAAGATAAGAGTACATAAACACACAGAAATACAAAAAAGTGCATGCGTGCAAAAGTGTCATGCATAATGCTAAGATCATACAGCACAATCCAAGATAAATATCTATTGCTTTACATGGAATATATGCCTAATGTGAATATCTGCTCCGCACTGAGTGTGATGTAAAATTGTGCAAAATCAGACACAGTTAATGGAGGAGATAAATCACTTCGTAAAGCTTAATATGGCGATTAGCAACTATAGGAAATGACAACCCACCTTTTAATTAAAAATAAGATCACACAAAGTAAAAAATACAGTTTTAGTTTATTAGATCACTATAGGTGTAAATGAAACGTTTCATCACAATACGATCTGACATCCGAATTTGCCAATACCTCAAAACATAGCACAATACGATAATGATTTGATTAGATTCAGAGGCCTGTGGTTGATATATCGATATTACAACATTATGATCCATTTTTACACAACCAGATCATCTATCATCGGATGACAGCTCATCATTGGCTTGTGCAATGGGACAACAGTCTAAATGGCTTTCAGTCTTCTGTGTGCAAATCTAGTATCCACATAGAGACACAACAATATGAGAGAAATACATTTATACAGTAAATAGTCATTTTAAAAAGAAATTTAATAAATAAATGTCGACAGACATTTTGTGCAGATGTGGCTAACAAGGGAGTGTCAAAATAAAGGTGTACTTTAAAAATCGATATATTGATTTTACTGTCACGTTGACTAAAGAAGGCTGAAGACTGATGACTGGATATAAAAATAGCAACAAGGTTTATAAACACAAAGGGCAATAAGGCATAAAAGCGTGAGTAAAAACACAAACAACAACCGTCAACTGAAGACTGAGACAGAGCAACTTAAATACAGGGCAAATGAGGGAACTAATGAATAACACCTGTGATGATAAATGAATGTCCATGACAACAAAAGAGAAGCGGAAAAACAGAAACATCAGGAACATAGGAACTACCGAATACAAACTAAAAGTCCATGAAAACGAAACAAAAACAAACATAACTGAATATGTGTGACGGATACATCATATTGTTAGTCATTGATGCATTGATCCATACTGATGTATCATTACGCCCATAAATATTGTCAGATTTTATTGACATACATAATTGGAATGTAATAGTCCTGTTGATACTGTTAATAGATATTACTCACTGTTTCACTTGCTCCAGTTTGCTTTCCTCTGCTTTGATGTAGTCTTTCAATGACGTCACCAGGTCTTTTTCTGTGAACAGCAGATCTGTCATGTGACCTGCAAACACAGGTTAAACAGAGCATCAGTGATCAAGTGAATGACTTGTTTTCCACAACACCTGTCAGATGCTTGGTAAATGTTAATGAACACACAAGTTTAGGGGCATTTGTTGCCTGTTAGAACATTTCAAACATAAATTTATAAAAAGTTGAAAAGGTTGCATACCGATGGAAGTGAAGAAGTCATTGTGAGCAGAGGAAGGCTTTAGCAGAGAGATGAGTAAAATACAGCACACACTCCTAACTCCCATCTTTATTCTGTTCCACACACAGCCTAAAAGAGAGAAAATTAGATTTACATTATTAACAGTTACACTGCTCTCTGGAATACTTTATTCTGATTGGTCAGTTGTGTCATTGAGTGGCCAAATATTTTTGTATAATGACTGCTAAACTGTATATTTGATTGTGGCAGGGTTATTATTGTTAACTAAAACTTAAACTAAAACATTTAAAACATTCTGTTAATTGAAATCAAGCTGAAAAAAAAAAGCATATTACTAAACAACAAAATTACTAAAAAATAAAAAGTACACTATGTAACTTAAATTTAAATAATAGGATAGTACATAATCAATCATCCTTACAAATTAGTTTTTGTCTTACATAGTTTCACTATGATAAGCCTATTATAAGTGTTTATCTTTTAGATCTAGCGGGATGGTTTTCATGGGTAGTTGCATATGTCACTCGCCCGTGTGTGTCTCGTCATATCTGTAAATATCTCGTTATATCTCATCATATCTGTATGGTGTGGGAGAAGCATAGGTTAGTTGTCACAACAAGCAGGAAAGGCTGACATGGAGCATGCTAAATCTTGAAACTCCAGGGAATCACCCATTTTAAACAAACAACGAACAGAGGACAACATGACAGAGCTCGTAATAAAATGAGAATCAACATTGGTTTGGCTTTTCAGAGATGGCAAAAACTGAGGGAAAGAGACATGGAGATGGCATTTTTATTACTTAACAGGTGAGTAAAGTATTTTATTGAAAAGATAAATTGCCATATGTAGCTCTCTAACAGAGTTCATTGTAAAGCAGTATCTATTGTGAAAGGTAATTTCATTATGGTTGTTGTAGCACTGTGCTGGAATTTATTTTAATTTTTATTGTGTCTATTAATGGGTTAAGGTAATATTCATAGGGTAATATACCATATTCATCCGCAGAGTCACGCAGGGCTGAAGCACAACCAAAACAATGTTCTTCCGCAAAATGCATGCAGTTTTGTTTTTTAACCGCTAGAGGGGCTAAAGTTACATTGTTTACCTTTAAACTAAAATGAAAATGAAAATTGAAAATATAAAAATAAAAGCTAATTAATCATTAGTAATCAAAAACTATTAAATAATACTAAAATAACATGGCAACATGCGGTTGCTACTTTTCATGACATAAGTTTTCAATCTTGCACATTCTGTTTGGATAGATGGATCAGCATGTGTGCAGTCTCATCGCTCTAGGCACTTTTATTATGCGGTGTCTGTAGTAAGTATATTTGTATTTGTTATATTATTCATATTGTTAGAATTTTGTGCTCTGTTTGGTAAAGTGTAGGGTTTGGGTATCTGACTTTTAGCGATTCCAATTCCGATTCCCAGTTTCGATTCCAAAATGGTAAAAAAAAAAAAATAAAAAACCATTTAGATATCAAACATATTTATTCTTTTTGCAAAACATTCTGCTGAAGCTGAATACCATGAACAAAAATCAGCAGCCTAAATAACTAACTAACTAACATTAAAATGTTTAACATTATTAAAGACAATTACAGTCAGTAATACAATAAAAACGAATAAGCAATACAACCGAATAAAGTTCAGAAATTGAAATCAAATGTAAAATAATACTGCATAGTGCTACGGAACACAGACTCACAACGATGTGGAAATGAATATGAAAGTTTATTGGATGACGCAGGTAATGTAAACAAGCATGTAAGTAAAGCAGTTTTAAGCAGTAATGCAATAATGGATGGAAATACTGACAGTTCTTTGTATTGCAGGCAGTTGAGGAGGTTGTGGACGAGAGTAGCTGAGTACACACTTTGGTGAGGAGAGTGGAGCATGGAAGGAGACTGGAGAATGAAGACGCTATGATCAGGGAGACGCTAGAGACACAGTGGATCAGGGAGACGCTGGAGACACAGTGGATCAGGGAAACGCTGGTGACACAGAGGATCAGGGAGACGCTGGAGACACAGAGGATCAGGGAGACGCTGGAGACACAGAGGATCAGGGAGACGCTGGAGACACAGAGGATCAGGGAGACGCTGGAGACACAGAGGATCAGGGAGACGCTGGAGACACAGAGGATCAGGGAGACGCTGGAGACACAGAGGATCAGGGAGACGCTGGAGACACAGAGGATCAGGGAGACGCTGGAGACACAGAGGATCAGGGAGACGCTGGAGACACAGAGGATCAGGGAGACGCTGGAGACACAGAGGATCAGGGAGACGCTGGAGACACAGAGGATCAGGGAGACGCTGGAGACACAGAGGATCAGGGAGACGCTGGAGACACAGAGGATCAGGAGAGACGATGGCACAACACCACATGGAGGTAAATAGCACAGGTAAGTGAGTCCTTACTCATGAACGAGACCAGACAAAGTGCCAGGGTGAAGTGTGTTCTTATATAATGCTGTGGTGATGAGGAGATGATGATCAGGTGCAGGTAATTAGTACTCTGGTGACAGTGATCTCTGTGACTGGGTGGTGATGGGGTCTGGCCGATCTCTGACATACTTTATGATATACTTGATATACTTTATTTATAAAAAGAAACCTATCTTAATCCTTATTAAAGTTACAAAAATTATTCGATCAAGATCAGTGAGTGATTTTCTTTTTCTTTTGCTCTTTTTGATTTGATTAACAGTAATGACACTGTCACAGGTTTTGAGGGAGACATTGAACACACAAAGAAAATAAAGATGATGAAGATTAACAGGCTTTAATGATCCAACGAGGTACATCCAAAACACAAATGCACATAGATGAGATCAAATGAATTACTATGACGACAAACTAGGCAGAGAGAAACGGTGCAAACGAAAACAAACAGTGGTATGACGTGTGTCTAGTGGTATGACAGAATGGCCCCTCCCGGAAGGCACGTCCTCACCCCGTAGAGAGGAGGTGAGGAGGATGACGAGATGACGAAGGGATGGTGAAGGGCTGGCAAAGGGTAGGCGAAACCAGCAGAGGATACTGGAGCAACCGGGAGGAGACAGAACTGAAGGATCCAGGGTGGTGCTGAAGGTGGTGAGAGCCAGGAAGGAGCCTTGAGCAGGGGTATGATAGCAGTTGCCCAGGCCACAGCCAGAACTATGCTCCATAGCGACTATGCTCCATAGCAACGGCCAATGATGAAGGGCTGGCAAAGGGTAGGCGAAACCGGCAGAGGATACTGGAGGAACTTCAGGAGCAGGACAGCTGACCGGGAGGAGACAGAACTGAAGGATCCAGGGCGGTGCTGAAGGTGGTGAGAGCCAGGAAGGAGCCTTGAGCAGGGGCATGATAGCAGTTGCCCAGGCCACAGCCAGAACTATGCTCCATAGCGATGGCCAATGATGAGGGCTAAGTCCTCTAAGATGATCTCATGAGGTAAAGGGAGAGGGAGGCAGGGTGGGACTGACGGGACCGAAGAAGAATCATCTGATTGAAGAGCTGAAAGTGGTGCTGCCAGTGTTATGCTCTCAGTGGCAGGAGGATAAGCAGGGCTCTCCTCTTTGCCCTCCCATTCCACGAAAGCGTACCTGATCAGTGAGGATGGCGATGTTGTGCACACAAGCCTTCGACGGCGTGGGCTCGCAGCGGAGAAGAGCTCGAATTCTGTGGTGGGCTCAAACTGCTTTGTTCCGACCAGAGGGTTCTGGCTGGGCACTTGATCTGGAGAGGGGCTGATTTCCCTGCTCAAGGCTGAGCAGCTTGACAGCAGGAGATTCCATAAATAAAAAATGGGGAGAAGGGGTGGAAGGCCGAAGCGCAGCGGACAGCCCGCAAGTCCACAGCGCAGGTGTGGCGAGGTTTGACCAAGGTGGAGCAAACTGACTGAGGGAGCCCGGCGAGGCCAAATGGCCGATGGTCCACACTGAAATCGAGGGTGGGAGGAGTGTAGGTGAGGAAGTCTGGGAGATGGGTTGAGGAGGAGTAATGTCCACCGAGGTCATAGGCAGAGTTACAGGCTCCTCTTGCTCAGGCGAAGATGGCTCCCAGCTGGCCAGAGGTGGATCCGCGCCACTGAGAGGTGGATGCAGAGGGACTGGTGGGAGATGGTGATGAGTGGGTAATGGGAATGGATGAGGGCTGAGGACAATGGTGGAGAGAAACAGTCCAATGATGAGGGCTAAGTCCTCTAAGGTGATTTGATAAGCTGGAGGGAATGGGAAGCAGGGTGGGACTGACGGGACGGAAGAAGAAGAATCGTCTGATTGAAGAGCTGAAAGTGGTGCTGCCAGTGTTATGCTCTCAGTGGCGGGAGGGTGAGCGGGGCTCTCCTCCTTGTCCTCCGATTCCATGAAAGCGCACCAGACGGGAGGGTGATCTCAGCATCTCATGCTCCATGGCGATGTTGGGCACACACGCCCTCGACGGCGTGGGCTTGCAGCAGAGAAGAGCTCGAATTCTGCCGTGGGCTCAAACTGCTTTGTTCCGACCGGAGGGCACTGGATCTGGAGTGGGGCTGATTTCCCTGCTCAAGACTGAGCAGCTTGACAGCAGGGAATTCCACAAATAAAAAAACAGGGAGAAGGGGTGGAGGGCCGAAGCGCAGCGGACAGCCCACAAGTCCGCAGCGCAGGTGTGGTGAGGTCTGACCCTGTTGGACCCAACTGACCGTGGGAGCCCGGCGAGGCCAAATGGAGTCAAGGGTGGGAGGAGTGTAGGTGAGGAAGTTTGGGAGACAGGTTGAGGAGGAGCGATGTCCACTGAGGTCATAGGTAGAGTTACGGGCCCCTCTTGCTCAGGTGAAGACGGCTCCCAGCTGTAGAATGTAGAAGTCCTCTGCTTGAGAGGATTCCGGAGAACGCAGACAACAAATTGCTTATCTGGAGAAAATATTGATAAATGTCATTAGGCTTAAATACAGTGGCACATACAGCTATGCCATTTCAGACATAGCATGCAAACAATGTCAGACACCTTGGTCCACGCAGAATTTTTCTTATTTATGTCTCTGTACGCAAACAGGGACACGTTGTATATTATTGGGAAACCCACCACAGCAATTATCAACCTCTCCTCCATTTTGCTTGGGAACTAATGTTTGGTTGGAACCAAAGTTTACACGACTGCGTTCTCTGGAATCCTCTCAAGCGGAGGACTTCTGCATTCCAATTGGTTGCTGCCAAACCGTGTCATAGCTCATTACCATAAAGTTGACCTGAATTCAACTCTCCTCGACGCCCACACTGTCCAAGACGCACCATGCCGCTGGCTCATGTTGAAAATGAATGACTTCCTTTCACTTTGAACGCACAGTTACTTTCACTTTGGGTCGGGTCTTCTGTCACGGGTTGTGAGGGAGATACTGAATACACGAAGAAGAAGAAGATAATAAAGATTAACAACAGGCTTTTATGATCCAACAGGGTAATCCAACGAGGTACATCCACACACAGTTACACCAAGATGAGACCCGACAAACTGAACTGAACTTAAATAGGGGAGATAATGAAACAATCACATCAATTTGATCAAAGTATTGGTTTTAGATAAAGTACAAATATTGTCTAAATCTCATTACAATTACATTATGATGGTGCATGTAAACTTAGTTTGGAGAAAAAATATCTTGTTTTATGTTCAATATAAGAAAGAAAGGTTTAGAAAAACATGAGGGTAAGTAAATGATGAAATAACTTTTTGGGTGAACTATCCCTTTAATAAACTTCTCACAGCTGCTGTATGTAGTTCAGCAGTTGTTACTCAGCAGTGAGGCGTACAAGAACATGAGGCACGATGAGCTATTCTGTGCCAGACAGATTGTCCACTCAAATCCCCGCTGGCACTGTGAAAAAGGAAAGGGCTGCCAGCTCACTGCCCTCAGCTTGACAGCATTTAGTTAGCCTGTAACTTCAATTTATAAATAGGGCAGAACAACCTAGTAGATTGCACAATCTTCTTCCTTCCCCTAAAAATGTGTCTGCCTTTTTGTTTTTTGGAAAGCAGCTGCATTCATTGTGTCTTAATATGCATCTTATCCATCCTAAATAATATGCAAGATTAGAAGTAGTGCAGCCTAAATCAAGTGCAGTGACAATAACATGCCAAAAGAAATCTGGATGTTAGGCCGGTGGTTCAGGTTTTTATTTACCCTGCAAAAAAACAATATTTTTTCATATAATGTTTCCTCTGCCGTAGAAAGATTGGTAACAGCCCTTTAGTGTCTTATTATTCTAATTTAATTTATTGATATAATTTAAGAATTTGACATGAAAGATGTCACATATATACATTAAATAAAGTTAGGAAAAAAAGTCCTTAATAAATGCCCTGGAAATCAGTAGTAGCAGATATCACAAATATGCTTATATGAGATTGTTTACCCATATATCTTTAGAATATTAGCTTATTTCGCTTGCTGTCCACTAATGAGGGGCTCAATAATGCAGCTTCAACTTGAGCTCTAATATACCCCCACAGCGACTATATATAGAATATGATTACATAGGGCAAGGTACCTAGATAAAGGTGGAGTTTGGGGAGGTGGAGGGATGCTGGAACACAGAGGTACGCAGCAGCTTATAGCAGCTCTGGGTGTTGATTGAAAGATTTGATGGGCTCGCTCCTCCCTAACTTACGTTAAGGAACTTCATTTAAATAAGCTGACAAAACACTGATGATGATATTGCTTCAGAATAAATTACATGAATCGTTTTTTCCCTACTGGACAAGAAACTTTTTTTACTCTGACATGTGATCAACTGATTAATGAATCCTTACATGCAAATGCAAAAAACACAATGAAACAGTGAAGTGCATACTTTTAGTGTGTACAGGTGCTGGTCATATAATTAGAATATCATCAAAAAGTTGATTTATTTCACTAATTCCATTCAAAAAGTGAAACTTGTATATTATATTCATTCATTACACACAGACTGATATATTTCAAATGTTTATTTCTTTTAATTTTGATGATTATAACTGACAACTAAGGAAAATCCCAAATTCAGTATCTCAAAAAATTAGAATATTGTGAAAAGGTTCAATATTGAAGACACCTGGTGCCACACTCTAATCAGCTAATTAACTCAAAACACCTGCAAAGGCCTTTAAATGGTCTCTCAGTCTAGTTCTGTAGGCTACACAATCATGGGGAAGACTGCTGACTTGACAGTTGTCCAAAAGACGACCACTGACACCTTGCACAAGGAGGGCAAGACACAAAAGGTCATTGCAAAAGAGGCTGGCTGTTCACAGAGCTCTGCGTCCAAGCACATTAATAGAGAGGCGAAGGGAAGGAAAAGATGTGGTAGAAAAAAGTGTACAAGCAATAGGGATAACCACACCCTGGAGAGGATTGTGAAACAAAACCCATTCAAAAATGTGGGGGAGATTCACAAAGAGTGGACTGCAGCTGGAGTCAGTGCTTCAAGAACCACTAAGCACAGACGTATGCAAGACATGGGTTTCAGCTGTTGCATTCCTTGTGTCAAGCCACTCTTGAACAACAGACAGCGTCAGAAGCGTCTCGCCTGGGCTAAAGACAAAAAGGACTAGACTGCTGCTGAGTGGTCCAAAGTTATGTTCTCTGATTAAAGTAAATTTTGCATTTCCTTTGGAAATCAGGGTCCCAGAGTCTGGAGGAAGAGAGGAGAGGCACACAATCCACGTTGCTTGAGGTCCAGTGTAAAGTTTCCACAGTCAGTGATGGTTTGGGGTGCCATGTCATCTGCTGGTGTTGGTCCACTGTGTTTTCTGAGGTCCAAGGTCAACGTATACCAGCCATATACCAGGAAGTTTTAGAGCACTTCATGCTTCCTGCTGCTGACCAACTTTATGGAGATGCAGATTTCATTTTCCAACAGGACTTGGCACCTGCACACAGTGCCAAAGCTACCAGTACCTGGTTTAAGGACCATGGTATCCCTGTTCTTAACTGGCCAGCAAACTTGCCTGACCTTAAACCCATAGAAAATCTATGGGGTATTGTGAAGAGGAAGATGCGATATGCCAGACCCAACAATGCAGAAGAGCTGAAGGCCACTATCAGAGCAACCTGGGCTCTTATAACACCTGAGCAGTGCCACAGACTAATCGACTCCATGCCACGCCGCATTGCTGCAGTAATTCAGGCAAAAGGAGCCCCAACTAAGTATTGAGTGCTGTACATGCTCATACTTTTCATGTTCATACTTTTCAGTTGGCCAAAATTTCAAAAAATCCTTTCTTTGTATTGGTCTTAAGTAATATTCTAATTTTCCAAGATACTGAATTTGGGATTTTCCTTAGTTGTCAGTTATAATCATTAAAATGAAAAGAAATAAACATTTGAAATCTATCAGTCTGTGTGTAATGAATGAATATAATAAACAAGTTTCACTTTTTGAATCATCAACTTTTTGATGATATTCTAATTATATGACCATATGTGAACTAGGATAAAGCCACTGCTGCCTCTTTTGAGTATTTGCTTTCAGAAGTGATTTAAGAGCATGCTGAATTATTTTGCACTAAGAATCTTGAAACAGATGATTTTGTTTGCTGAGGCATTTGAACAAAACCTAAACCATACATATAACTCATGCTATAGCACATATAGTTTTGTACATGCAAACGTAGCTCATATATCAGTTTCAGTTTATTCCCCAAATTAGTATGATCTCAATTCACAATACGTGGTTTGAACCATAATAGAGACTGCAGGAGGTTATTTAAGAACAATTCATTGTGTTTTAATAGGTTACACAAACAATGGGTGTCAGGGTGGGTTGAGCAGTTCACTTTGTTCACATTCTCATTTTACCTGTTCAAAAAGAGAGAACAGAACTAGAAACGAACAGCTTTATCCATCAGCAAGAATATAGGCTTAAAAGAAAGTCCGTTTCGAATTAGGAGTCTAACCAAAACCAGACAAAACTGCTGTTCCTCAATCATTATAACAAGATTAAAAATTGTGCTGACCGTCGTTTGACCTAAATTTCCAATAACTTTCTGGTGTTAAAATATCTCAGAAAACCAAAGCAAAACAAAAAAGGTTGCTAACGCAATTCCCAACAGCTTCTAAAAACGTGCCCATCTGTTGGGGCAAAAACAGCTGCTAAAACAAGCGCTACAGGAATTTACACAAACACAAATAAGACCTGAAAACAGTAGCATTTGAACCATTTTAGATTCCTCCAGTGAAAACAAGTGGCTGTTAAAAATGTTGTGCTTTATCCTAATTCAAAAAGAATGTAATCAGAACATATGACTTGACTAAACATTTGAGGAACTAGTATTAACTTGTAGAGAAGACTTGCCTAAAATCCTGCAGTGAATACACTAAAAAAGCAATAGCCCGGGGTCACGTCAGGGAAGCTTACCAAATGTGGTCACTCGTAACAGAGAAGGACTACACCCCTTGGAGTAAGGCCTTTTCCTAACAAAAATATTGTTTTAATTATTTACATTTTAAATTATTTTTTAAAATACAATTATGATAAATATATAATAAGTTGTAGCAATTTTTATAAATCTAACAATTGATTAAAATGTGTTTTAATAAAACTTTAGAATTTCCTTTAAAGTTTTCAAAATATCTGTGTTATATCTTTTTTATAGCAATAGTGCTGTTGTTGAAGTTGGTAGTATTTTGATGGAAACTATGATTACCATAATAACATTTTGTCTTTACATTTGGATTATCAAACTTAATTTCATAACCACGCACAGTAAAAATGTTTTATCAGGTAAGCGGGAATTTGGTGCTTCATATGGTAACAACTAAATTAATAGTCAATAATATTATGACTATATCAATCTTTTTAGGGTCCGATTTTAAGGGTCAGTCAGATAGAAATACAGTTTCAGCGTGCATTACAGTGACAAAAAGTACAATGGTATTAATATAGGTGCCATGTTTTGTTTTAAAATGTACCATGGTAATACCATGGTATATGATTCCATGCTACAACAAGAGCCCTTCTAGTATGTAAGTGTACTTGTGCAAATAGA
Source organism: Elopichthys bambusa (assembly GCA_037101425.1). Lineage (NCBI taxonomy): Eukaryota > Metazoa > Chordata > Actinopteri > Cypriniformes > Xenocyprididae > Elopichthys > Elopichthys bambusa. The sequence goes on from CM074449.1 coordinate 23,418,939, forward strand.
ATAGTCTTTTCTAATGTTAACCCGTGTGACAAAAGTACTTACATTATAATAATAGGATATATTAGACGGGTGACTGTTATTATTTCCATGTTTTACATTAACCAGGATATTTGTAACTGATGTGGATTGAGTGCCACGTCCCTTCCCCTCCCCCAGTACAGTACATGACCCAAACTTTACTATACTATACTACTTTACTACACTTTACTATGTAAACGCGTTTTGTGTCTCTTTTTACCGCTGCAAATGATCTTTGACTGTCTTTAGCATGTTCATATTTTCAAAACAGATCTACAGAGGCTAACCTATTATTATAACGCCAATGGATTATATTAATATTAATCCAAATATTCTTTTGGTGATATGTTTTAGTAAATATGTACACACTTGACTTTCCCATTCATATTACAATCAGCTATTGCTTGTATACTGTAGGAATCTCTACTGTAGGAGTGATGGCTGTGATTTTATAATGATCGCAACGATTTTTGAAATCATAACGCAACAGAGTTTTTCATCACCTGATCAAATCCACTAGAAAAAAAATAGACATAGGAAAATGTCTTGAGAAACGGGGTTTTACAAGCGAGAAATTGCAATACACAGAACGGGAAAACTAATGCAAATATGCTGCGAAATTTCTAGAGTGTCTTGAGCCTGTGTCAATGATATAGAGTATGTTTACTGAAGCGAGTATGTTTACTGAAGCATAATAAGCAGGTCAACTTACTGTTCCTCACTGGAATGGGTCGATAAAACAAAAACGAAAAATGTTGTTTGGTTAGCTTCTCTCGGTCTCCCTCTCACTCTTCAGCGGTTCGTTCGCTATTCGTTCGCAGCTGAAATGTGGAAAGATCTACAGAGGACAAATGATTGGGCTGCAGCGCCATCTGCTGTTCGTACATACCAACTACAGTCTCCCACAGTCGCATAAAACCACATTCCTGAAATTCACATTTCTTCAAATTTTGTATATACATGTAGCCTACTGTATATGCATGCATTACTTTGTATCCAAGTCTCTCCTATCTACTTAGGACTGATGCTTTTAGCCCTGCATAGTAGGTGACATCTAATTTTCAGCATGTTAAATAAGTACACTAATTTTTAGCGAAAGCGTTGCAAAACATAGCATGGTGCTTTTTTGGTACCTGTTGTTAGTGTAATCATAAAAGGCATAAATAATGTAAATAAAAAAACTCTTTGTGTAGTCACACTTCTACAACGACAGAGGGCGCTGTTTCCACACATAGCCGCTGGCTGCAGCCTGCAGCTGCTCTTTATGACGTACAGACGTCGTAATATTTTGCGCATGCGTCGTTTGCAAGAGTACAGAAGCGATCACATTTGTTTGTTTATATCAGTATATTATTATTTAGGGTGCTATATGTTATGTAAACGGAAAGCTTCCTGAAGTGGAGAGCGAAAGAGTTTTACGAAACACTTTCTTTGAATTATTTGCGGTGTAATACGACGGTGTGTTCTGTTACAAATACATATGTATTTTTGTGTCATTCATCGGGCAACTGTGCATTTCCACGAACATAATCAACGAAACTGCCCTTTAAAGGATATCGTGATACTGAAAGAAGAGTCTCTACTCCCAGTTTACGTTTGTTACAAAGTTTCAAGGGCAAGTTCAATCTCTTACGCCCTGCATGACTCTTTAAAGTTACATTTGGGTCGAGCAAATGTTAAAACCTTTATACTGAACACACAGGCATTATCTTGTGGACCTTTTAGACATGCTGAAGTCATTCAAGCTTCTCTTCAACTGTAACCTGGTGTTATCACGCTCCTGCTCTGGATATGTGTCTCGAATGAGGTCTGTCTTCTTTTAAATACAACCATTTATTTATAATATAAAATAGAATGCCATTGGTTCTGGAGTTAATAAAATGGATTACATTATTTTTAATCGAAGAATATTTGAATGATTCTCACAAAACCTGTCAAGAATATGTCCAGGTCATATTTCACATTAAAATGAAAATAAAGAAATAAGAAATTATATTTTCCATACCGAAAATGAAGATTATTACTAAGAATTAAATTAAGAATTTGCATTGTGGCATTTGAATTAATTTATTATTATTAAAAATAATTCCCATGAGTTTACATGAGTCTTAAAACTTTTTTCTGTGTTGATTTTCTGGGTGAATGACCTAATTCAATTAAAATTTCATGAAACATTGATTGTCTTGATTTCATATGCTGTTTTTGGTATTAATTATAATGTGGTATCTGTAGCTAATAATTCCCAGTGTGAATTTTGGGGAAATATTGCTCAAGCAATTCTTTCTTAACACCTTAATATAAAATAAAATATTCATGTTTAGGTACCTCATGAGATTAAAAGAGGATGATGAGGCATGTCGAGAAGCACTGAAGTCTGGAAACGTTCTGCTGTATCATAAGCTTGCTCCTCTACTGCAGAAGACCAACAGCGGCGTTTACAAATTGGCTTGTCTAAAAACCTCAGGTCTCAGTACAACACCACTTGAACTCTTCCGTAACATAAATGAAGACATTTTGGATGTAAGTTTGTATGTTTGTATGCCAATTCCTCTAGATTTGGAACACATACTGGAGAAGGTTGGAAAGGACAAACACTTTGTTAATGAATCTTTTCTTCTGGGATGCACTGATAAGGGTCAACCACAATTCTCCCTAGAAGTGGGTCAGTTAATACAGCCATTACTATACAATACTATGAATATATTTTAAAACAGAACACACTGCTTGGAAAAAAATTATCACTATAAAATTTAAGTTAGGCTGCATTTATGCAATGGCAATGTTGCATCCGTTGACTTACAGTACATTGCTTTGGTTTTGCTAGCTCCATGCTCTACTGTTTCAGATACAGGAACGCTATAGGAATGGGAATGTGAGTGGTGTTTGATTGCTCCTGGAATTTATGACATTTTAAGTTCTTATTTACATTATTTTCCATAAGTATTCCAGGCCCGGAAAACAGGTTTTCTGTGACCATGCGAACCTTTATATTACTGCAAACACTATATATATCATCTCATGGAGATCTCTTCTCACTGTAGGTGATTTAGACCGCAGTGCATTGGAGCAGGAGTGTAGAGGTATGTTTGTGGACCTCAGGAAAGCTTTCTTCATGATAACTGGACCAGAGTCTGCTCAAGTGGCCAAAGTATGTACTTTAAGTTTCTAAATGTTGTTTTTGTGCCAGATGATATTTGATTTCAGAAAACGGGGTAAGCAAGCAGGTTGCAGGTTTAATCCCAAGGATCATCTATGAACTGACTAGGAACATGTTCCCACTCTGTCACCATTACTACTTAGGCAATAGTTGCTGATAAACTGGATACTTACATTTTCTTAACTGGTAACATGCGAATGATGTTTGCTTGTACAAATCATCCTGACATGATGTTGGAAGTTAACCTGACAATCCCTAGTATGAACACTAATATCAATTGATTCTAAAAGGTTGTGCTCTGTACCTGGCAAACCTTATGTATTATGCGTCTTTCTTTTAAAGGTGTTTTGGGGATGTTTGTTGGTTGTTACATGATCTATGAATACTGACATAACTTACTGAAAGTCTGCATGAAATTAAAAAATTCACCTTATCTATTTTCTAAATGCATGTTATTGATCTTATTGTGAACAATTCATCCATGCATATGTTTAATTTCTTTTAAACTAATCAAAATGTCGTAACGGTGAAACTACAGACTACTTTTGGTGACGTATGCAGAACTTCTTTAATCATTTAGTTTGCTTAAAGGCACAATATGTATGATTTTTGGATTAAAATATCCAAAAACCATTAGAACAATGTTATATATTTTGTTGACTTGTGTACTTTCAAATGTTTCCAAGAATGTTTAAATCCAGAGAAATAAGCAATTTTAACCAAGACACCGACCATGTCCATGCGTCGCATATCAGTGAGATTACCCTCGATTTTTGGTTTTATTTTGTAGAAACCATGGAAACACCAAAGATGCTTTAACATATTGTGTTATATTAGACAGATGAGCAACTGTTTGGATACATTCATCAACAGAAAACTAATCATTGTTTTATAGCTCAACACAGTAAGTCTTATAGTTTAAATCTTGTTTACTTGATTTACTGCGAGTACCATGTTTTACCATGCCTAATATTGATCTAGCTTACTGCAGTGTGCAACAAGTCTCATAATAGCTGCCGAGCGAACACACAGAGTAGCATTATAACACACAAATGTATCTAATATCATAAAACATAGCTGCGTTACCCCATATACACAAGACCGGAAGAAGCGGACGTGGTCGTCTGCGGCATAATAGCTTCACTGCTCTAGCCGTGTGTCGCACTCGTCTCTCATTAGGAATTGTCCAGCGGCCTCGTTCCGCTCCAACGGCTTTCAGCCACACCCTGCTTCATACTACAGTAATGAAGACAACACCTCCCATGATTCTGCGAAATCAAGGCGTCATCAAGCTATGCCTTTGTTTTTAATAAGCGACCTCTAGTTGCAAAAAATTGCATATTGTGCTTTGAAACTGCTCTGCAGTTTTTTACAATCGACTGCAAGCTTATATTCAGATCTGCCTCTATTCTGTCAACAACCGATGCATAGAACCAAGTCCTGCCCTGCATTTTTTCTTTTTCGATAATCGGCGTATGTCACAATATGGAAGAAAATATCGGTTGCTATGCTATAAGAAGTTATTCATGTAAATGTTTGTTTTAGGGACAGGCTCTCCTTCGATGGCATCAGACCAATGGCTTTTGTAGTGCTACGGGTCAGCCTACCATCAGGAACCAGTCAGGAAGTTTCAGAGTTTGTCCTAGCAGTGGCATCACCTACTACCCCAAAGTAAGCAGGTGCTTTTCATGATGACACAATATGCACATACATGTCATCTGATAGAAAGGAGTGTCAGATTTTTCAAATAATTTCAGTTTTTTCTTATTTGTTTCACTGATGCTGATTCGAGTTATATAAATGTGCTGTTCTTACCTTCTCGATATACACTTTATTTTAAGGGTTCATAATCATGCGGTAGTTAAGCATTAACACACCAGTAGTCAATGATTAACTGAACATATAGTAAAGGAACATCAGCCATTATTTATGCGGTAGTTAAACACCAGAAATTGTCTTTAGTAGTACTGTATTACTGGGAATTTAGCCATAATTACTGGCTTATTTTGGTGAATAAACAACACTCAGCGAGTGTCATACAAATCAATAATTAATGTGTGGATATATTTTTCACTTTAGAACTTTATTCTTTATCACCCAAAACTGTAAAACCAACACTAATCAAACACAATGACGCATATTGTTCAGTTTGGCCTAATGGTTAGAGAGTCGGACTTGTAATCTGAAGGTTGCGGGTTTGAGTCTCAGTATCAGGAAATGTAGGTGGGGAGAGTGAATGAATAGCGCTCTCTTTCATTCTCTTTATCCACAACTGAGGTGCCCTTGAGCAAGGCACCTAACCCCCAATCACTTCCCGGGCATTGCAGCAAAAAATGGCTGCTCACTGCTCCAGGTGTATGTTCAATACTCAGTGCTGTGTGTGTGCACTTAGATGGATGAAATGCAGAGCTGAAATTCTGAATATGGGACACCATACTTGGCTACACATCACGTCACTTACTTAAATTTTTACTTAAAAATAAGTAACTTTGCAACTATATGTCAACTAGCAGTGATTAGAGCATTAGGCCCTGTCCCAAATGGAACCCTAAGCCCTCACAGTCTTCCTTTGAGTCCACACTTTCAAAAGAAGAAAGGGAAGGAAAGAAGGAAAGAAAGAAAGAGAGGAACAAAGTGAAAGAAAAAAAGCTTGTTGGCTTGAAAAAAAGTGTGCATCGTGGGCACATTTCGGCCACAAAGGGGGTGCTTATCAGCACCCGTCTGAAACCTGAAATGACAAATGGGACACCTTACAGTCTTGTGGACTTAACAGACACGCACATGCAACAGCCATTGTAAGTTCACAGGACCGCAAGTGCACACGAAGTGTGCCATTTGGGACAGGGCCTTAGTAGACTGTCTGCTTAATATCTGCTAAAACTTTATTTTGATGCTCCCCAAGAGACATTCTACTGACTATAAGTAACTTTGCAAGTACATGTCAACTAACTCAAACCCTAACCTAACAGTCTACTAGTTCTCTAATGAGAGTTAGTTGACATGTTGTGGCAAAGTAATGTCTAAAGTGGACTATAAATAAAGTGTAACCCTAAAAGGCATTTACTGTACATTCAGTTAACCATTAATTATTGGCTTATTTGTCATTCAATTGTTTGATAAGTAAATAATGCCAATATGCTCTAAATATATGTTCAGTTAATTTGTAAATACTTGTTTGACTACAAGTAAACTACCACATAAATAATGGCTTATATGTCTTTACTATATGTTCAGTTAATCATCAACTAGTGGTGTGTTTATGTTTAACTACGGCATGATCATAGACCCTTAAAATAAAGTGTTAAATAATGGTATTTTACCATTTTGCTAGTAGCGAAGTAGCTATTTAGTCATTGTTTTAAGCTATTGTATGTAATTTAATAGTATGGTCACTTATTACAACCAAATTCCTGTTGGGTTTAAATTAGTTCACACTGAGAACATTAACATAGAGCTGTTTGTACTTGACTTGCAGATGGCACCTGTAGTGATCGTGCTGGTGTCTGATGGGAGCAGATGTCTGCTAGCGCGGCAGGCCATGTTTCCTCCAGGCATGTACAGCGCACTCTCTGGCTTCTGTGACATGGGTGAGTCACACTTTTTTACTAGCTGCTGTCCATGCCATATCAGTCTGTGGGGATACTTAACCATTTTGTTATTTTACCAGCTCTATTTTATCAAAACATTTTGTAGGAGAGTCAGTGGAGGAAGCCCTGCACAGAGAGGTGGCAGAAGAGGTGGGTCTGGAGGTGGAGAACCTACAGTACTCTGGATCACAGCACTGGCCATTCCCACAAAGCTCCTTTATGTTAGCCTGTCACGCAACTGTCAACCCAGACAAAACGCAGGTGAGACTTGGATGATGCCAACTACTTTTTATAGTGAGACAACAGGTCAAACACATAAATTCTATTATTAAAACAATTGTATTCAAAAAAAAAAAAAGAGAGAGAGAGTTAATATCACAAAACATGTCAAGAAGATTACCAGGTGATGTTTCACCCCAAAAACAAAAAAGAAAGTCACATTTTGGTGAGAAAAAAAAAAACATTAATGCTATTTTAGCATGAGTAACATTTTTGGCATTATTTTTATGGTTTTAATCACATTTTCATTATTATTATTATTATTATTATTATTTTGTTTTATTTATACATAATTGTGTTACCTTTGTATTGCCTTTAAGTTACTAATATATTAGCTTGTTTTTTTATCCTGCACGTGCTTAATTGTAAAGAAAATGTTAATGCAAAAAATAGTTTTCTTTGTTATTTTTATAATTTCTAATGAAAAATGTTTTTTAACGGAAAATAAATAAATAAACAAACAAATAATGCCCGACCAGAATTAATATTTGCCTTCAATCACAGTCTCTGTTCTGAGTCTCTGTTTTGCTACACAATTATTTTCTGGTGGTTTTTAATACATTTGGTAAAATGTATATGGGTCAATGACGTGACGGGTAATTTCTTTGTCCAAAGGCCTTAATAATAATAAAAAACAAAGATATGACATCCAAAGTATGTAAGGTAGTACAACTAGATCTCTTTTTTTGAATCCAAAAGGATTTAATTATATTTTGCTACATTTAAAGGTTTTTTAAAGATTTTGAAGTGTCAAAAGGTCATTCGGTTTAACCGTCCAAAGGCCAATACAGCCATTTCATTTGTGATTAAAATATCTTAAAATTAAATAAATGTTTTGTATTTTTTATTCTATCATGATTTTATAACCCCATATATCAACATAGCGCAAAATGGTATTAAAATTATGTGTAGAAGTCGTTGCTTTGTTATAATAAAAAAAGAAATGTCCGGAAAAATGAATTTCATTGATGTCATTCAGAGTAACCAATAAAAGGGACCATTTTGGATTAAGTCAATATCATGTGACAGGATGTGATATCATTCAGACACCTGCAAAGGACCACATGGTCATGAAGCAAAGTAACTAACTCTCTCTTAACTATTTGATAAATTCATGTTTTCTCTTGCTCATACGCATGTCCCAATACATCAGGTCATTCGGTACAACCGCTATAAAACATGGAAAATGTTGTAATACTTTAAAAACTTGTACTAAATATAAAATGTTTGATTGTCCTTTTGTTAGCTAGCTAGATATCAGTCTGTTAGCATTGTTTGAAAATATCATTCGGTATAACCAAATGTGTCATTCGGTAAAACTGAAAACTGAAATTTTGGTTAAACCAAATTACTTTTTTGGTGACAAATTTTGTCCATCTTGTAAAAAAATTACAAAAGCAGTGTTAATTGATTATAAAAAACACAATCTCATTGTTAACACTTAATAAAACTTCAAAATTAATTATATCTCTTATGTTTCATTTTTAAAAAAAGTCAATGACCTATATACAGTATTTCTCTGTCAATTATAGAACTTTGTGTTGATGTGAATTGGTTCAATTATTAAAATGTGAAATGATGAATTCTATTTTGAGACCCTAGAAAACATTCAGGTATGTCAAAATAAATTTTAATACATTTAATTTAAACCAGCACAGTAGAGGCATTGCTGTTGATATAACCTTTACCTGCTTTAACTGTGTTCATGGATAGGTGAATATAGACACAGCAGAACTTGAGGATGCTCGATGGTTCACTTTTGAAGAAATAACAGAAGCACTACAGAACCCTCCACGCAACCCTAAAAAAGAGCCACCTGTGTTCTGGGTCCCACCTTCTTATGCCATAGCCAATCAACTAATTCAGGAATGGGCCAATCAGCAACAGCTATCAAGAAAATGACATGGACTAAAGTAACCATGCAACTATATGTATGGGTTACCATTGATATAGGAACTTAAAGATAAAATAGACATAAAAACCAAAATGCATTAATTGTGATAACCTCAAGACACTGAGAAGGACTACTTGTGAAGGGATCTTCAGTAACAGTCAAAAAGGGACTGGAAAAAATTTGATAAATTGAGAATAACTATACAATGAGAAGATAATTATGATTGTAATAATGATTTCATAGAATGAAATATAGTTGTAAATGTTGATGGATTGCATCAAGAACCAACTGCACATCTACCTCAGTTATGCACTGTAACTGTTTTTACAGAAAACATTTTAATAAACTTGTGTTTTTAAAATTATTTTTATGAATTTTACTACAATAAGGAGAATACCAAGAAATAGTAACATACTACATTTCTAACTTTTCACTATAGAATTGTCCCTAATAATGTTTGAATGTTACTTCATGCAACAACATTTGGGCATATTCACCTCAATTTTTTAAAAAGGTTATGTTGAAAAACAGCATTGCTGTTTTTACATCATCTGATGAGTTGTTTTCCCCTCAGGTAGCCTCTTTTTTTAACCAAGGTAAAGATGAAGTAAAACAACTTTCATTTTCTCAGTTGTTGGAAGTTAAATGCAATTTTTTTTGTATATTTTTATGTAGCATATTTAATTATGTTCTTTAAAAAGGGTCTAGAAATAAACTGAAGGCAAAGATTCTATCTTTTGCACCACGTGTCCAATCCGGCCTCTCCTGCACACATGGTGGCGCTGAAGCACTAAACCCTGTACTAATTCGTTAGAAGAAGAATGGTAGTCAAGATGGATGCGGAGCTGTTGTTGTTTTTGGTTTCTGAGAACAAGGAATTATTTGATAAAAACCACAGTGAGTACAAAAATACGAAGCGGAAAGAAGTGCTTTGGCAAGGAATAGCAGACAAAATGGGAGTCGATGGTGAGTTTTATTTGTGTAGCTTGCTATGTAGCGTTACTGTCCGCGCGCTTAACCACCATCATCGATGGCTGTGTGTTTGTATAGTGGAAGAGGTGAAAGCTAAATGGAAAAATCTAAGAGACACATACACAAGGAAAAAGCGACTGGAGCAGGATGGAAGTCGGAGTGGACGGGCAGCTAAGAAAAAGAAGCAATGGAAATATATGCGAGTGATGGACTTTCTCGATCCCTCCACAGAACACAGAAGGTATTCGAGTGTTATTTTGTATGAAGCCTGTCTTACACCCACAGCTGTACTATTATATCAGTACTTGAACAGTTTGAAAAAAGTTTCCCATTCAGTTCATTAAATGTTCAGTATTCAAAATTCAACTAACAGCGATGACATTATTGTAACATTATGTACAGTTGTGCTATTGGTACTTTCTTTCTTAAAATATTTATATACTGGATTCTGATTGGTTCTTTCTTTCTTGCATCATTTATATATCAAATTGTATAGTCTTTGAGTACATTGGAGGTATTAAGGGATAGTGTACCCAAAAATGAAAATTCTGTCATCATTTACTCATTTACAAACCTGTGAGACTTTCGTACATGTTCGGAACACAAATGAAGATATTTTTAATGAAAGTCTGAGAGCTTTCTGTTCCTCCATAGACAGCTACACAACTACCACTTTGACGCTTCAAAAGTTCATAAAGAGATCGTAAAACTAATCCATATGAATTGAGAGGTTTAGTCAAAATTTTCTGAAGAGACACGATTGCTTTATATGACGAACAGATTTAATATAGGCTTTTTTCCCCACATATAAACATTCATCAACTCACACATCAGTTATGGTAAAAGGAGGCTCAAGGATGCTTGCTTGATGTGTGAGAACCAATGAGTGAACCCTTGTGTGTTACGCAGCAACCAATGAAGTTTGTTCTCTCGTGTCAATCAGGTACGGTTGAGCTTCAGCTTATGTTCCCTGATGAATGTTTATATGTGAATAAAAGCCTGTTCAAAAATCTGTTCATCTTATAAAGCGATCATGTCTCTTCAGAAAATTTGGACTAAACCGCTCCATTCATATGGATTAGTTTTACGATCTCGTGATTTTTTTATTTTTTTTTAAAGCATCAAATTGGTAGTTGCGTAGCTGTCTATAGAGGGACAGAAAGCTCTGATTTCATTAAAATGATCTTCATTTGTGTTTCGAAGATGAACAAAAGTCTTACAGATTTGGAAAGACGTGAGGTTGAGTAAATTATGACAATTTTCATTTTTGGGTGAACTAATCCTCATGCTACTCATGCTATTTCCGCAGTATAGCATGTACACTTTATAGTAAGTGATCTTCTAAACACAGAGCAGACTGCAATACAATGCACACAAGTTTGACAAATGTATTCTGTATGTATAACTGTATGTATTATTTGATTGTACTGGCAAGACATTTTCGTATAAAATTGGATTAAACTTTTATAAATGAAATACATTTTAATTTGGAGATGACAATTGGATGCAGCTCACAGAATTAAACAAATTTCACACTACATGAAAGATGAACTACGCTAATAACTGTGAAGACTTTTTACATCAAGGACTATAGCTATAGAGTTGTAATTCTATGAGTATAGAATAGTTGTAATATTGGTTCTTTTTTTCTTAAATGACTTACATATTGGATTTGATTTGTTCTTGTGTCATTTGCATATAAAATTGTCATCTTTCACTATCTTGAAGGCTCTGGTATATTTAAGCAATGCTAAAAGTAGCATTTTCCATACTACTCATACTATTTCAGCAGTATACCATATACACTATTTATAGTAAGGGAATTTTGTGAATAATAAAAGCATGAATTTCATGTTTTTTGTAGTGTGCACTATTAGATATACTTTTAACATAAAACATTATCCGGAGTCTTGATCTTCTTGACTGTATCGGACAATTAAAATCACAACATTATTTGTTTACATGCACACATTTGTCAGTTTTTGTGTTACAGCAATAAACATGTAAATATGTTCTGATTCAAGTTCACCTGGCAATCATTCCTCTATTTAATGAAATAACATATCTCTAGCATGGTGAGAGAATTTAATTTTAGGGTACATTTAGGCGACAACAATGTAATATTTTGCGTTTTTCATGTACTGACGACAACGTTGTCAAAATAATCCCCGTTCACACGGATCTGTCTTTGTAAAGAAACGCTATGTACCTAAAGACTAAACACGTAATACACATGCGCATGATGTCACCATTTTCACAAAAAAAATTTTTGTAGTTTACACTGAGGGTACGTTTACACGACAACGATGAACTAAAAGCAGAAAAGTTTTCTTTGTACATTCACAAGGATCGTGAAAACGATTAAAAAACTGTATTATTCATGCCAGACCAGCAGTTGGCGATGTCACTTTGTAAAGACTGCGCACATACACGTATATGCTGCCACTGTTTTCACAGATTTGCGTTTTTGTAGTTTACACAATAAAGATAATGGTATAATTTGAAACACTTCAGAATTTTTTTTTTTCAGGCCCCCAAAACGGCATTGTCATGTAAATGAACGGCCAAAACGCACAAAGTTTTCAGTTTTTAGCCGAAAATGGTGTAACATAAATGGCCCCCTTAATTTCATTTAAATTTCAGCAATGGGTTGTATCATGCATCTGTTCTGTATTGTAATGAAGCATCCAAAACCTCAGGGATATTCACAGTGGTTTTTACTGGTGTACAGTGTTATTTTGGACAGTGTTCCCGGCAAAATCGAGGATGACGAGCCAGATGAAGACAGCGGGGCTGAACCAGCCAGCACCAGTACGGGAACATCCATGACAAGTCAAGGAGCAATCCGGTCTGGCATTGTAAAGAGAAGGCGATCAGAGACACTAGAGCTGTTGGAGAGGTATTTGGCATCTAAAGACTCAAGAGACAGAGAGAAAGACGAACAACAGCAAGATGAAGTCGATTTATTTCTACGGAGCTTAGCACCTGCGTTAAGACGCTTACCTGCTTCAAAGCAGTCATTGGTGAAGCTTCAGATCCAAAAAATACTTCATGACGCAGAGTTTGGACAGCCAAGCTTTCCTCAGATTTCCTCAGTGTCACCAAGTAATCAGTTGTTACTACAGTGTAGTGTTGTAAAACCCAGTTGAAATACTTTTTTTATTGAAAATAAATGTGACTTTAAAATAGTGACTTCAAGCTGGTTCTTTTCCATTTTCAATGTTGAGTGTTCTAGTCTTTATGAAAAGTGTACAGATTTGTCAAAACGAATCCTTAGACTTTATACTGATCAATACAAGTTTATTATAATCAAATGATCTACTTAAACAATAATACATCCAACACTACAGAACCAGATAACGGGAAAACATATATACAAAAAATGTTACTTTTCATTTGATTCACAAGCTGGTATGAGCATGAACACATGGAGCAGATTCACACTAATGCACTGTAATAAATGCATGAGTGTGTGTTACCTGTTATTAGCCTCAATATGCAGGTGTTTTATGGCTGACAAAGGGTGAGTATCCATTATAAAGTGTCCTTTGATTATTATTTACATTTCTAGAGTAGATTACAAGATGAATGATAACATTTGGTAGAAATAGGCAAGTCTGGTGAAACTTTACTTTTTCTTGCCCTTCTTTCCTGTCGCTGGTTTCTTGCAATATTTAGCCTCCAGATCGGAGATGAGAGAATTGAATCCATTTTCTTTGGACTTCTGTCTTTGCTAAATAGAAAGTCAGAAAGAAAAAAATATTCATGCTTCTTAATAGGTTGTAACTTCAACACATCTGATAACCCCCCCCCCCCCAAATATATATAAATATATAAAAACTCTATATAATGGTATGTGATGATATGAATGAGTACGATTATGAATAATTAAAAGATATTTCCCTCTAAATGAGATGAGCATGGCTTTTCATTTAAGAAAATCCATTATATTAATAGATATTGATTCATTATTTGCCTTTTTAGCTTGCAGCTTATGGTTACATACTGATTTCTAATAGTAATAATAACTACAGAGTACATGAAATGACTTACATTAACATTCACTGTACATGAAATGAAAGATGAACTACACTAATAACTAACTCAAATGTATCTTAGAAAAAAGAATCCCACTCATGGTTCTTCAGTTGCCTCTGTACAGTTTTGTTCATACCTTACCTTTCAAAAGTTTGGGGTCAGTAAGTTTTTTTTTTTTTTTTTTTTGAAAGAAATACATTTTATTCAGCAAGGATGCATTAAATTGATCAAAGGGGCATAAGCTTTGACATAACAGGAGTAAATTACTATTTAAAATATAGCTGCAAGCAGAAATTACGGGGTCAAGCACAAAAAGGCATGATGAGTCATGCAAGTATGGCTGGGAGCATCAGACCAAATGCAACAATGAGTAATTAAACATTTTTTTTTTTTTAGATAATTTCAGTCAAAACACCTGAAAAATCATAAATACAATCACTTGGGATACAATTTAATTGCTTATCACTTTTAACCACTAGGTGGCATGGTCAGTGTAAGGTGATGCATTCAAAAGTTTGGTGTCAATATATCAAAGCTTTGCAGAGTTACAGCCTCAGAAACAGCTTGGCATGATTCTGGGAAGCAGTTCAGAAGTTATAAGTAATAAGCCTTTTTTTGTATCTCCTGACCAGTAGGTGGTGCTGTGCCAAAACATGGCAAGTAGCCACAGGTCATGCTTGTGATGAGATGTACCAAGGTTCGTCTCGTTACACTAAAGCGTTTCGGAGATATAGCCTTGCGTCCATTTTGATGTACCCTTGGATAATTTTGTTTGCGCAGTTTGGTTCATGAAAAAGCTTTTAATAACTTTTTGTCAGCACGGTCTGAAGATGATGTGAGCCAATTTTGGTGAAAATTGGATGAACCATCTGGGATGTAGATATAAGTAGATATTAGATTTAAAATCTTATCGACCCCAAAATTTAGAACTGTAGCATAGCTTTGAAGATTTTCAGACATTTAGCAGATTAGGGCAGCCTCTGTTACATCTTCATGTTTTTTTTTACCTTTATCATAGCTACCAGGCTGTCTTCACTGTCCAAGCCCATCTCCTTCTGCATTTCCTCTGCCTCCTTACGTTCTTTTTCAGCCTAGAAAGAGAGGATAACATCATAACAGGGCTTAAACCCTTTTAAACAATGCATTATTTCATATCAAAACTTCAAAATGGTAAAGTGAATCGGCACCTTTCTTTTGCGGTTGTTCTTCTTTTTGACACTCTCGTGAGTGAAGACTTCATAGGCTGGCACCTCTTCAGCTTCAATGGCTTTCTGTAGTATGTCTCTGAGACGTTGCTCATCTTCATAAGTACAGCACAAGGCGGACTCCATGATCAGATCCATGTCACCTTCATGTTGTAGGTACAGTCTCTTTAAGTCTTCTACCTCTTCTTCAGAGCCTTTATACTGCTTCTCAAAGTCCAAGATGTCTTGCAATGTGATCTATGGCAGAGAAGTATGACAATATTGTTAATATTGTTAGCAACTTCCCTTGGACAAACCAACCTAGAAAACAAGCACATGATACAAGAAATACCTTGGGAAACAGTCTTCTCCAGTGTTCCTCCCAATTGCGATCTTGATCGAGGGAGTCTGACTCTTCGTCCACTATTCCCTGTTCGTCATAGACCGCCCTTTGGTCCTTGTCAGCCAACACTGCATACACCTTTCCCAGGACCTGTGGAAATTATAAAAATGTTAAGTTTAAGGATGTATTTATTAGATTTCTTGATTTAATGATTAAGTCATTTGAAGTTTAACCTGGTACTAAAAATTTTACATTTTGATTTTACTACTTAAACAGAATATCAAACTTTTATAGCACTTGCTACTGAACACACAAACAATTGGACATGTTTCACGAAGACCAAATACTCATTACTCTTAGCAGTCAAAATGGCTGCCAATATATGAAAAAAATCATTTATCTAGTTGTTACATTACGTATGATAATCTTCTGTCTACCAGATGGCTCTAAAGGCCCGTTCAAACAAAGGATGATAAAGATAGATACATTTCTAAAAACTGTTCTAAATGTAAAAGAATAGCAGTTCACACCACCACTATAACGGCACAGAGAAGCTGCATCATTGGAATCACTTTCACAATATATTTATCCAGCTGATTAATGATAAAAACAGCCAATCAGAATCCATCTTGCTTTCAGAGTTTGAGCATTTAAAGTGACAGATGACAAAACTGCAGTGTGTGCTTAGAACAAACAACATCACGCACTGGTGTGGACGCTAACATAGTTATCGTTATAGTTCTTGGTGTGAACAGGCATTAATTTGCCCTTTTTTGCATTGGATTTGAAAGTCAGCATAAAACGGAAGTTGCAATAGTCTTTTCTTCCCTATTGTGATGTATATTTGAGTGAAACGGCTTCTCAAACAAGAAAAAAAAAATGTAGGACTTGATTTTGTCCATTGGGAATTGAGTGGATGGTTGTGGTTTGTGATTACTGTGATCTCATTTAAGTGACAGGTTGCCCTGCCTTCACACCAGTAAACATGTCATCAGAGAAGAGATGTCATTGCAAAAAGGAGGGGAAGTTTTTTGTTTAAGGGCACATGAATTTATAAAAAAAAAAAAAAAAAAAAAAATGTGCACAGATAAATCTTTTATAATAAATACAAAAACATTCCATTAAAAAAATGGTTTGGATCGCGTATCAAACTGCCAAACTCACATGAACTACTGACGTTTCAAAACGCTTATGACATAACGAAGCCTTGTTTACTGAAATCATGTGATTTTGGCGCTCTGAACCACTGATTCGAAACAAATTATTTGTAAAGCTTTGAAGCTTCATGAAACAGTGTTTTGAAATCGCCCATCACTAGATATTGTCGAATAAAGTCGCTATTTTGTTACTTTTGGTGCACGCTTTATAATATTAAGATTGAACCACTTTATTCACATGAACTGTTTTAAATATGTCTTTAGTAGCTTTCTGGGCACTGAAAAAGGGAGTGTTATTGCTGGCGATGCAGGACTCACTGAGCCATCGGATTTTATCAAAAATATCTTAATTTGGGTTCCGAAAATGAATGAAGGTCTTACGGGTGTGGAACGACATGAGGGTGAGTAATTAATTACGTAGTTTTCATTTTTGGGTGAACTAACCCTTAACAACGTAGGAGGACAAGTGTGACCCATAAGTTAGGAGCACCAGAAGGTTAATGTTGATTTTGTGGAACACCTCTTGTAGGGCTTCCACCTACCCTACCTTTATCTTAATTACTGGGCAGTAGTGTTGCATTAGAGAAACAGTGGTTACCTGAAACTTGGTGGTGGCTGACTCATCACCAGGAGCTCTATCTGGATGAACCTGCAGAGAGACTTTATAATAGCCGCGTCTGATTTCGGAGTCAGACGCTTCTTTGCAAACACCCAGAACTTCATACAGATTAGAGGTCTTGAAGAGTTCCTCACACTGATCCAGCAAACCCATTACTGTGAGAGAAGAAAAAACACACCAAATCACCCACTGACATGCTAACTACAAATAAATAAATACATTTAAAAAAATACATGAGTCTTATTTTAACGTGACACATTTGACTGAATTTGTTTCTCATTATCAAAAATTTTTCGAAATAGTTTTGTAGACAAATACAACTGTTCAGACATACATTTATTACAAAGGATTTAACAAACACTCTCGTGTGTCTAACTCCTCTTACAAAAACAACCAAAACAAAGCAACACAATTTAACGCTTTATTAACAATCTTACCGGAAACGTTGACAGCTGACAGCGACCAGATACTTGTTAAAATGTGTCAGATAGAGATTAACAACTAAATGCTTTCAGAACACAACAGCACAGGAATCCCCTAGCAGTAGCAGGTCGCGCCAAAATTTTGGCGCGTTGTGTACACGTCACAAAGCGTAATGACGTAGGAATGCTCTTAATATTCCTAAGTATAAATTTATCAAACAAAGATCTGTTTTTTTCTGTTATTATCCAAGTAATTTGAAACTATATAGATACTAAAATTATAAAATACATTGTACAAAAAACAGTGAACTTTTATTATGCATTCTATGACCCGGATTGTAATTGTCGCACGCTGTTGTACTTCCGTGTAATACAGCCCACTGTTTCCTAAAGTATGTTCACCATCGTTTGCTCACTTTAATGAGCTGTCAGTGCAGAATCGTGACTTATGTTTAGTTTTCAATTAAACACAGGGCAACAGCGCGACTTCTAGAGGTGTGCGTTTTAGTTTCAGGCAGAATGTCTCGCTGTGTTGCGTTACAGACTCATCTGGCGTCTGTGATGGAGGCGTTAGTTCATGCCTCGATTGCTGAAATGTACAAACTTATGGAAGAGGAGACGCTGTCATTTCTCAGAAATGATATTTCCAGAGATCAATGTGAAAACGAGGAGGCTAAGTCAAGAATGAAGAGGGAAAAGGAGGAGAGAATGGTGAGATTATGAGATGATGTTGTTTAGAGATCTGCGGCCTGTAACCTCAAACATGCGACGCGTTCACAGCCCTATAAACGCGTGTGTGCATATAGTATAAAGATCAGTGCGCAGTTAGCGCAAGTCTCAACGCACGTGAACGCATCATCATATCAAAGTTTTGAAGTCACCATGAAACAATGGACAATTATTTTTTTATGCAGTATTGCAGTGTTTGTTATAAATTATTTATCCATGCAGTTGTTATTATTATTTTTAAATGAATGTGTCTTTGTAATCTTTAATCAAAATAACTTCCCCTCCCTCTTGCAAGGGCAATCTCTTCTCTGATGATGTGTCTACTGGCGCGAGGTCGGGGCAACCTGTCACTCACATGACATCACAGCAATAGCAAACCACAATACTACAGTGTTACACCAAGCGTCCTGATTTCTAAGCAGAGATAGTATTAGAATTCATGGCAATACAATATACTTTACTTATATTTAAGACATAGTTCATTAATATTTAAAAGTTGACCATTAGAATTCAACAGCTAAACAAATCATATCAGACTCAAACCAATGTCTAAAAAATGTTGTTTTTTTTAATTATTATTTTACAAAAGAAAAATTAGGAAATTATTAGGAACATTTTATGTTCATCAGAATAAATTAGGTAACTCAACCCAGTTTTTAGTTATTAGTTATTAATAACTTGTATTATTGCTGTTTCAATTTGTACTTGTAAATTGTGAACAAAATTATCCTCGGAATTTTTATTTTTTTTATTTTTTTTCCTCGTAATTCTAAGTTTACATCTCTCAGTTCTGTTTTTTTCTTTTTCTTCCACGGATTAACAAAATAAAAAAAAATCTTGTGATCTTACAAAATCTAAAAAAGGGTCTGTCTCAATTCTAGGGCTGTTCAACGATTAATTGCATCCAAAATAAAAGTTTCTATTTACATATGTGTGTGTACTATGCATATTTATTTTGTATTTATAAACACACACACACACACACACATATATATATATATATATATATATATATATATAAATTTTAAATTTAAATTATATATAAGTATTTATTGATTTTTATATTTTTCTTAAATACATACATGTATATGTATGTGTTTATAAATACTAAATAAATATACACAGTACACACACATGTAAATAGAAACTTTTATTTTGGATGTGATTAATCATGATTAATCGTTGAACAGCCCTACTCAGACTTTTCTTCTCAGAATTGCATCTTTAAATCTTGCAGTTGTAAGTTATAAGCTTACATTTAGAAATTCTGACTTTTTTTCAGAATTGCGAGATCTAAACTCAGAATTGCAATAAAGTTTTGCAAAGTTGCATTTACCTTTTTTATTTATTTATTTTATTTTTAATTTGTGGCAGAAACAAGCTTCCATACATTAGAGACAATGCAGTTTGATATATAAAATAAATATAAATAAGTAAAAATGGTTAGAATTAAATTACCTTTTTTTTTTTTAGACAAAACTAAAAATATTCCAAAACAAAATCCATTGACAAGGCTGAAGATTTTGAAACTGACTAGGTGGAATGACCTTGCCAATAATCTCAAAATGGCTTAATGGTGCCTGATTAATCAGCTGGTATATTGGTCTATCACTATTAATTTGTAATTATTTATTCTTTCAGAAGCAGTTTG
This sequence comes from Elopichthys bambusa, assembly GCA_037101425.1. Classification (NCBI taxonomy): domain Eukaryota; kingdom Metazoa; phylum Chordata; class Actinopteri; order Cypriniformes; family Xenocyprididae; genus Elopichthys; species Elopichthys bambusa. The sequence goes on from CM074449.1 coordinate 23,438,989, forward strand.
CATCAGTCATGGAAGTATTGGGCAACGAGGCTCTTGGGAAAATAATCAAACTCGTTGATGAAACCAAATTTCTGTTGGACCTGGAGTGCAAAACATTTTCAGGCAAGAGGGCAAAGCGTCCTGGCAGTATCTTGAACATTCTGTCTGTTGGAGGACTTGGTAAGAAATCATTCTGTCTTTACAGGCATTAAGTATTATTAAATTTCTGTCCAAGGGTTTAACATTTAATAGAATTTTTTTTTATTGTCACTTGTACACTTTAGAAGAGGAACATTCTTATGATGGAAGTGCAAGAAGCCTAGAGATAAGAACAAGAAATGAGGTAAAGTGAACAACGTGTACATCGTGTACATCACATACCAAAATGTAAAAATAAGGGCATGTAGGTGAGCCAGAATATTTTATCAATGGAAATCTACTATCAACAGAACACTGTTCTATGATAAAGGATAATATTTGTTCACTACATAATAATAATGTTCATAGCTAGGATTTTTTAAAATTATTTTTAAGTTCTCTTGACTTTTATAAAACTATTTGCATAGCTCATGCATAGTAATTTTTTGAACTGATACTGAACCAATAATTACCAGTATTAACTCATTTTATTAAATTCCTTTGAAACCTACATTTTCTTTTTCTAACAAAAACAACATCAAAATAACATAAATATTACTCTGGAATGTTTTTGTATTATAAATAAACTTGGTAACACTTTACAATAAGGTTCATTAGTTAACATTAGTTAACTACATTAGGAAACATGAACTAATAATAAACTGCACTTATACAGCATTTATTAATCTTTGTTAATGTTAATTTCAACATTTACTAATACATTATTAAAATCAAGAGTTGTATTTGTTAACATCAGTTAATGCACTAACATGAACAAACTATGAACTGCTGTATTTTTATTAACTAACTTCAACAAAGATGAACAAATACAGTAACAAATGTATTGCTCATGGATTCGTGTTAGTTAATACATTAACTAATGTTAACGAATGAACCTTTTTGTAAAGTGTTACCATAAACTTTCACTTTCACTTTCAGATAAAAAAGACGATCAACAGCCTGAATCTGCAATGCTTCATTAAAAGATGGCAGCAGAGTGAAATTTTGACTTCTGTTCTTTCAACTCTCTTTACTTTTTTTAATTTACACTATTTGGTCTTTGAACTTTTTCTCTACACCCCTTTGGGCTGTAGTTCATTAGAATAGCTTTGGCTTGGTTTACAATAGTTCACCCAAAAATAAATTAAAATTTCTGTTGTCATTTAGTAATCCTCATGCCTTATTGTCTTCTGTGGGACACACAAAAAAAATAATTTTCCTGAAGAATATCCTGAAAAAATGGAATATTCAATTCACTATGTTCTTTATGCACTATATTTGAATTTTTATTTGTGGGTAAAATTTTGCTTATAACTTATTCAGCAATATATTTTATAAAAACACAAAACAGAAACTGTTATAAGTCTATAAGAGAAAAGTCACCAAATTGCTTGGTTATTTTATGATTAATTGCATAACTACTTTATGCTCACAGTCTGATGAGGTCACAGAAGACCGTCCAGAATCCCCACTGACGTTGGCTGTGACGATCAAAAATGAATTTGGAAAAGTTGACTTGAAATCCATCACTAGTGGTACGTTAATAATGTTAAGTTACAAATTAATGTGAAGTCTGTTAAATGAATCTGTCCAAAAGTTGTCAATCTAACGAATTACATGCTGTATCCATTAAAGGATTAGTTCACTTCAGAATTAAAATTTCCTGATAATTTACTCATCCCCATGTCATCCAAGATGTTTGTCTTTCTTTCTTAAGTTGAAAAGAAATTAAAGTTTTTGAAAAAAAAATTTCAGGATTTTTCTTCATATAGTGGACTGTCGACAGTTACCAACGGGTTGAAGGTCCAAACTGCAGTTTCAGTGCAGCTTCAAAGGGCTCTAAACAATCCCAGCTAAGAAATAAGTGTCTTATCTAGCGAAACGTTTGGTCATTTTTTTCGTCACTCTTGACCTTTCCAACGTGATTACGTAATGCGTGGTGCATTGCAGAGCAGTGTAAGATGAGCATTTGTGGTTAAAAATGATATAATTTTTATTTTTTTTTAGAAAATGACAGATTGTTTCGCTAGATAAGACCCTTATTCCTCGTCTGGGATCATGTAGAACCCTTTGAAGCTGCACTGAAACTGAAATTTGAACCCTGTTGAAGTCCACTATGTGGAGAACAATCCTGGAATGTTTTCCTCAAAAACCTTCATTTCTTTTTGACTGAAGAAAGAAAGACATAAACATCTTGGATGTCATGGGGGTGAGTAAATTATCAGGAAATTTTAATTCTGGAGTGAACCAATCCTTTAACTTCTGACTGATCGGATATTTATATAGTTTATTTTACATTTTTTGCTGCCAGATATTTAGCCACTGACAGTTATTTGATTGCTCTCCTGTCAGGTCACCTAAACACTTCTTCAGAAGACGGAGTAGCATCTGTTTTGCTGGAAGACAGCAGTGAAGATCCTCAAGACGCTGTTACACTCTTCGGAAAGAGATCATTTATTTGTTCAGAGTGCGGCAAGAGTTTCTCTTCTCAAAGCAACCTTAAATCACATCAGCGCATTCACACTGGAGAAAAGCCCTTCGGCTGTGTTCTTTGCGGCAAGGCTTTCGCCCACAAACAGAGTCTGTCTGACCACCATCGAGTCCACTCAGGAGAAAAGCCATTTGTTTGTAAAGTCTGTGGCAAATGCTTCGGCAAAGCCGCACATCTCAAAACCCACGAAATAATCCACACTGGCGAAAAACCATTCGGCTGCAATGTTTGCGGAAAAAGATTCAACATCGCTCAAAATCTTGCCAGGCACCAATTTACCCATACGGGTGAAAAGGAGTTTCGATGTTCAATATGTCAAAAAAGTTTCACACGGGCCATAACGTTAAAAACGCATCAACTTATCCACACAGGTCAGAAACCGTACTCTTGCGTCTCTTGCGGGAAAGCGTTCCGGCACGCGGTAAACCTTAAAAACCACGAGCGCATCCACACGGACCAGCGGCCGTTTAGTTGTGACCTGTGTGGCAAGACCTTCCGCCAGGCTGTAAATCTCAAAATCCACAAACGGATCCACACGGGGGAAAAACCTTTCAGCTGCAAGGAGTGTGGGAAGAGCTTTAGTCAGCAGAGTAGCCTCATTTCACACGGCCGCACTCACTCTGGAGAAAAACCCTTTGGCTGCAATTACTGCGATAAGTGGTTTAATAATACGAACAGTCTAAAGCTGCACCAGAGGGTCCATACCGGTGAGAAGCCGTACAATTGTGAGTATTGTGGCAAGTGTTTCAGTCAAGGTAGTCACCTACGTACTCACAAACGCCACGTTCATGGAGGGGGGAAGCAGTACATCTGCGATAAATGCGGAAAGAGATACGCAGATCCACGTAATCTTAAATTGCACAAATGCGTTTATGCTTAAACTTGCGTAGGTGATCACATTTGTCATTATAGAGATATTTTGAGCCCATTTTTTCTACGATGGATAAATTATTGGAGAAGATTATCTGAAGATAGCTATAATCACATAGAACTTTATTATTTTGAGTTGTGAAATTTAGATATTTTTTTGGTAGTGTCACAGACTGTCAAGTGGCCCCAAATGATAAATATATAAATAGTTGTGACAAGCATTTTTCTTCACAAAATATTATGGTTTATATCATAGAATGTTTTTGAGTTAAATTATAGGATTAGGTAAAAGTTAGTTAATAGTAATCACAGATGACAGTTTATTTTGAATTATGACATTGGTTTGTACCTTTCTTTACATGTGGATCGTAATTGAAAATCTCATTATATTCCAGTCATATTTATGTTTGATGTAACACAAGATCAGAACCACAGAAAAAAAATAATACTAGCGAGAGTTGGTTTTGATATCTACAGTTGATCATCTATAACATCTATAACCCCTGATTATGAAGACCGTAAAGTGATGTCTTATGCAAAATATACCAATGTTAATTATTTATTTTATTTAAAATTTAATATTTAAAGAATAAGATCATGGCATCCATATGGTCAAATACTTTATTACTGTTGTTGCCCTGTTTTCTGTCAAATAGTTTATATTTGATTTATGAAAATGTTGCCAAATACGGTTTTCAATAAAACATTGTTATTGAAGATATTGTGTGAGTATCTTCATCTACCTGTAATTATAAATTATAATACATTATGTTGGTGAAGACTGTAAAAACCGAGGGGGAAAAATTAGTGTATTGCCATACTGTTACTGTATTGTCTGCAAGTATTTTTGGTATGGAATACACAAGTGTTGTACTACATTTGCAGAGATATTGATTTTGGGCTCATTTGGTGTCATTAAACACATACAAATGTTTATGAATATTTTAGGTCATGTTTGTATTTTTATGTTGTTCAACGTGGGGTGTTCTTTTCCCCCCCATGATCCTAATATCTACATTTATCTTAATAAATGTTTGGCGGTCACAGCCCATAAGTTAAGGAATGCCCTTGAAGAACACTGTCCTGCTGTGAAGAAACAATACTGCTATCATCCATCTGTTATTATGGTTTTTGATATATGACATGATGACTTTTTTTCTCCTTTTTTCCACAAGAAATGTATATCTATATCCCAAATGTTCATTTTAGATTTCTCAATATTTTAGCCACCTTTTTGCCTTCACTAGTTCATTTTAAATGCTCTTGCAGTGTGACAAATGAATTTTTAAAATATAATATTCCATATTATCTCTGCGTATTATATTCCATATTATTAATTTGCGATCATGAAGACTGCATATATACTAATCAAGTTAGAACATTTTTTCTAGAAGTTTTTGATTGAGCATATATTATTTTTAAGTTCTCTTGACTTTTATAAAACTATTTGCATAGCTCATGCAGTTTTTTTTTTTTCAGCAGAGCTACACAAATACAGTCATTATATATTCAGTATATAAACAATCATGATTTGCATTTGTTAAAAAAAAATCCTCCTTTTTAATTTATGAAATAATTTTCGATTTGGATTATTCATTCATTACATTGTCAGATGAATTGTATGTATCTGAGTTAAGTAGAGAGAAAGCGAGAGACATGCGCATGCGCGCTGCATTTGTACTTCCGGGTTTGTCTTTAAGTGAAATGTAACATTTCGCTTGTGATGTGTCTTTGAAACTTGTCCGGGCAGCGAATAAAAGGTGCTTATATATGCTTAAAGACAAAAGACACGGTGGCTGTGAATACTGTCATGCTCGGTCAACGAAACTCTCACTAGACTTGCTCTAATGGCCTGATGTTGCACAGTTGTGCCTTATGACCGGACGGACTGACAGCAGCATGACGCGCCTGATGTTTCTAGCGGCCGCGGTGTTTCTCTTGTTCGCTTCTGCGAGCGCCTCTCAGGGGGACAAAGAGCCCGTCTACCGCGACTGCGTCAAACAATGTGTCCGGACGAACTGCACAGGGGCCCGACTGCGGGGATTCCAGTCCGCTCAACCTCCATATATGGCACTCACAGGTAGCCTACTATACTAACCTATTGTATTGGGTAACACTACTAACCTATTTGAGTATTCTTTCTGCAAACTGCAAATTTCAGTAGAAAATGTCTTAACATTTTTTAGGAATTAAATTATTAGGAATTTGTATACTAAATTATTTAATGGCACATTTTAATAAACAGTAGTCTTCATCTTAATATGAGTATTTATAAAAATGTACAAATCACGAGAAAAACTTTCAAGGGGATTTTAGGGACTTTAGATGGGTTTTGGACACTTGTCAGGCTTTGAGACCAGCTAAACCAGCCATACACCAGCAGGCTGGGAGACCAGTTAAACTAGCTAGGACCAGCCAACAACCTTAGGCTGATTTAAAAGCACAATATGTAATATTTTTGGATTAAAATATCAAAAGAAAAACCCACTAAAACAGTGTTATATATTCTGTTGACTTGTGTACTTACATTATCCCAGACAAGAATGTTTAAATCTAGAGAAATAAGCTATTTTAACCAGGACCGTGTCTGTCAGTAAGGTCATACCTGCGTTACCCTCGATTTCTGGTTTTATTTTGTAGAAACCATGGAAAAACCAAAGACGCTTTAATATATTACATGTTTTATTAGAAAAGGGAACAACTGTTTGGTTACATTAATAGGCAGAAAACTATTTATTGTTATATAGCTCAACATTTTTAGTCTTATTGTGTGAATCTCGTTTTATTGATTTGCATGTTTTTTTACCATGCCTCAGAGTAAAACACTATTTTGTTAAGTGGCTATCATAGCATAATCAGATGCAGCTTTATTTTTAATAACAGTAATACAGCATTTCTCCGTCATACAATATGTTTTAAAATTAATTGCATGGCATTTATCAACACAAGCCATCCAGCATTTATTAATATGATATTCTAATACTGATCGAACTTACTGCAGTGTGCAACAACTGTCTCACAGCAGCGGCCGAGCGAACGCTCAGAGTAATGTTATAACATCATTTTTAACACCGACAAATGTATCTAATATGATAAAACAGCGCTGTGTTACCCCACATACGCTTGGATGCGGCGGCTGCGGCATAATAAAAGTTCCGCTGCTCTCAAGCCACGTCAATCTCTTCAGCTGCCTCGTTCAGCTCCAACATCACTCGGCCCAGCTCTGCTTCTTACTACAGTAACGTTAATTATCTCATCCATGAACATGATTTCTGCCGAAGTCCCATCCCGATTTTTTTCCACCGGCTGACGACGACTCCCAAGATTCAATTTCAGCGTCATCAAGCTTTTGTTTTGAATAGGTGACCTATAGCAGCTTTTTTTTTTTTTTATTCTCATTTTTTGTTTGTTTTCCTCTTGGGAGTAGGGTAAGACGAACTCCCACCTTCATTTTTTCTCTTGACCATAGAGCACAAAATCTCATTTCAACACATTTGATGAATGCTATGCTCTTCTTAATTTTGTAATTTCATCTGAATATCAACATTTGTAAGATTTAGTCAGTTGAAAGAAACAGTTTTGAAGTTAATTGATCTAATTTGGTGTCTCTGGAAAATAGTGATCTTTGACTTTCTGTTAAATTGAATGACAATGTTTTTTGGAATTCAGGGTTATTATCATTAACTAAAACTATTAAAACCATTCTGTTAATTGAAATAAACCAAAATATAAATATTTGTTAACTTTAACTAAACAAAAATTAGAAATGTTGCCTTGGCTGAAAAAAAAAAAAAAAAAACGGAAAAAAGTTTAAATTATTGACTGAAAAACTGAAAAAAGTTTAAGTTGAAGCACTAAAATTATTAAATTGAAATAAGTAAAAACTAAAACTACCTAAAAATAAAACTAAAAACTGAAATAAAAATAAATTAATCCTAATAAATATTTCCTAAATAGCAATATTAAAAAAAAAATGAAAAAAGCACAATGACATTATTAATAAAACTAAAATATATATATTATTTGTGTGTTACGTATTGTCTGTATGTCTGTTACCTTCTGCTGCAAAACTATTTTCCCTTATGGGGGACAATAAAAGTAAAACAAACAAACAATTAAAAAACTTAAACTTTGACACATTAACCTTTTTAAATCTGTGGATTAAAACAAAAACATTGTTTTTATTTTTAAGTGAAAAGATGAATTTAGAGAAGAAGTGACACAGAAAGCCCTGAACGCATGTTGTTGTTATATCTTATTGTTTGAATCTTGTTTTCTTGATTTTCCGCAACTGCATGTTTAAATTTAATACTACTTATAATTCATGTGGTTTTTATTCACTTGTATTTAGACATCTTTGGTATTCATTTAAACCTATAGGCTTACTGAGTAAAAATATTCTTTGAATTCATATGTATATATTCATATATATAAGTAATGTACCTTTCAGATTAATCTCTTCTACTTTGTCATCAGTTATTCAATAATTCAAGTAAATTATTAAAAAATATGAAGCAGCACAACCGATTTCAACATTGATAATAATAAGAAATGTTTCTTGAACAGCAAATCAGCATATTAGAATGATTTCTGAAGGATCATGTGACACTGAAGACTGGGGTAATTATGCTGAAAATTCAGCTTTGTTTCACAGGAATGAATTACATTTTGAAATATATTCAAATAGAAAGCAGTTATTTTACATTTCAATAATGTTTATTACTGTTTTTACTGTATTTTTGATCTAATAAATGCAGCCGGGGTGAGCATAAGAGAATCCCAGAAACATAAAAACTTACCAACCCCAAAATTTTGAACGGTAGTCTGTTTAAAAGTTTTTAAAACACAGAAAACAAACAAACAAATAATAAAACAGACAGTTCTGTCCCTTCAGAAAATACAGTGTCCAGCTAAATCCATGATTGTGTAACAGTTCTGATCTCCTGTTCACCATGTCACTGCACAACTCCAATAGCAGATGGGGATTTTTGTTGCATAGCAACATTCTCTTATGTCAGGAAGTATAACTTTTAATGTAGGGGTCTTTAGCCATTTAGACCAAGAACCCATTTCTGGATAGGGAGACCCCCCAATACATATGGCATAAAATTGAGTTGCATTTAAAGCCTGACCTGTAATATCATGTGCATAGTACCTTATTAATGTACATTCATTGTTATAATGATTACATTACAAATCATAAAAATAATAATTTGTACATAGTCATATACTTTTGCTCGACAGTGAAACATTGAGCTGAACTTTGTTAGCTTTGGATGTAGTTAACTTAAAGGGTTAGTTCACCCACAAATAAAAATTCTGTCATTAATTACTCACCCTACACCCATAAGACTTTCGTTCATTTTCGGAACACAAATGAAGATATTTTTGAGGAAATCTGAGAGCTTTATGTTCCTCCATAGACTGCCTGCACAACTGACGCTTTAAAGTTCATAAAGAGATCAGAAAACTAATCCATATGAATTGAGCGGTTTAGTCCATATTTTTTAAAGAGACTCAATCGCTTTTTATGATGAACAGATTCAATTTAGGCTTTTATTCACATATAAACCTTGATCAAACCTCAGCATGTTTGAGCTTCCAGAGAAGGTTTGTTCTCACGCGTCATTCAGGTTCGGTTCAGCTTCTGTTAATGTTCGCTGATCAATGTTTATATGTGAATAAAAGCCTAAATTCATCATAAAAAGCGATCAAGTCTCTTCAGAAAATTTGGACTAAACCGCTCAATTCATATGGATTAGTTCTATGACCTCTTTATAAACTTTTTGAAGCGTCAAAGTTCCAGTAGACGTATATTTGCTTACAAATATAATTTTAAGCATGTAAGCATAAGACAATTTAAGCAATTTATAAGAGCATGAATCACATAAATTTAATCTTCTGACTAATTGTGCATGTATAGTATAAAAACATTTTAATGAGATTTGGTTAGTATTGTAAATTTATGTATGATATGTCAGTGATTTATATGTCAATAAATGTTGTGCTGCAACCTTTCCTGTGCAATGGATCATTTGAAGTGTCTGGTCTTTTAGGCTGGACGTGTCGTGATGACTGCAGATATCAGTGCATGTGGACCACCGTGGGTCTGTACCAGGCAGAGGGCTATAGTGTACCACAGTTTCACGGGAAGGTTAGTGTCAACCAATGTGAACCAGTTTTAATGATCATCACTATGAACCTTTAAAAGAAATATGTACTTTTTAGCTTGATTCTACATCTTTTTTCCTATTTGTGACGTTGTCTAGTGGCCATTTGCTCGTTTCCTGTGTTTTGAGGAGCCTGCATCTGCACTGGCGTCTTTGCTCAACGGTCTGGCATGTCTTCTGATGCTGCTGAGATACCGTAGCGCCGTCCCTCGTCAAAGCCCCATGTACCACACCATCACCGCCTTCTCACTGGTGAGATAGTGTCTGTCTACACTAGTACACTATTTTTTTGCTGCAACTGAAAGACAATGATTTTCGTTAATGATTCCAGAATTTCTGCATTCTTGCGCTTAAGGAAGTCACAAGGAACTCCGTACTAAAATGCTCTGTTTCCTGCAGCACTATTCAATGTAATGGGGGAGAAATAGTAGGTGGTGTGTTGGGCTGCACTATAAATGATGTTTCATTAACAAAGCTCAGGAGGAGCATGTTCAGATAATCAACCTAATTAGCATGAGAGGAGGTATATATAGCCAACCTACCTCTATCCCATAACAGTTTTCCAGCACCCAAACTCCTCACTCTTAAATATTTTCTATCCCAGCCAGGGATGGGGGGAGTACTCTGGGTTTGGGCCAAATTCTGAGCTTGAAGCCCTCCCCTCGGACAGCACGCCAAATGTGCATACTTTTTTCTATATCCGATTATACTCGAGAATGGTTAAAAAAAATTATAATCGCGATTATTCTCATTTGAAAAATTCCTTTTTATGTTTTATCAAAGTTATTGCACTTTCACATAAGCATAACTCAATAGATTGTAAACTTATATGCAGGTCTTTTTTTACCTACTCATTTTTACCTCATTTAGTTTGCTGTATTATATTTATCATATAAATTAACAGACTTTCTACATTATGAAAACTAGTAAAACTTTTTAAAACAGTTTTTCTCAGAAGCTAAAACAGTGAAATTACAATAATTCCAAATTATGTTAATGTTTTCTTTTTAAGGGATAGTTCACCCGAAAATTACTTTTGTCATGCCCTGCTTGAAATAAATTATATAATATATATAATTATATTATATAATTTAATTGTTACTGTTATTTTAGCTGTACTTAAGGCTTGTGAAATATAGTTAGGACCAATTATTCTTAACAACATTTTTTTTTAGTACAAATTGTTTAGGAGCCGGGGCTCAGTTGTAACAAACCCCTTCAACTATGCAAATTCTCACTACATGCATTCTTAAAGGGGACCTATTATGCAAAATTCACTTTTGCTTGGTGTTTGGACATAAATGTGTGTTGGCAGTGTGTGTACACAACCACCCTATAAAGATAAATCCAACCACTCTTTTTTTTTTTTAATCCCCATAAATCATAAGCAGTGTCTCAGAACAAGCCGTTTGCAGGTTCCTGGCATTGTGACGTCACATTAGCCACAGGCCCCGCCCACGAATGTTGACAGACACTGCCGTTTTAACATAGAACCGCCCTGAGCGAGTTCACAGCGAGTTGTACACAGTCCGTCATTGCTGCACTTACAAGAATGTCTCCCAAGCGTTTTAGGTGTTCTGTAGCTGGATGGATTAATCCACATAGCTCTCTCAATATACTCCCTGAATCTGAGCCGCTGAAGACGAGGTGGATTCATTTTGTTTTAGAAGAAAATGCTCCCTCAACTCTACCGAAATTCGTTTATGTCTGCGCAAATCATTTCACACCGGACTGCTTTGTGAACGAATGTCAATACAAAGGGATAATACAAAACAGAGGTTGTGCTAAAAGTTTGTTACTCAAGAATAGATCAGTACTGTTCGTGATCCAGCTTACAGTCTCCAGAGTGATACTGGATACGGCAGTAATAAAGGTGAGGGCACTTTATTACAGTTTATTGGAGATATACGGATATAAAGTTTACTAGTTACCAGCACCACCCGAAAAGGCTTAAGGTCTTTATATATTTGTTTACTGTTAGTTGTAACGAGTGTTTCTGTGTACTTCGCTATGTATGTTGATGATAATGTAAGGGAGAGAGAGAGTTTATGGATAATATTTTAATGCACACACACATTACAGTGATTTATTTAGAGTGAAAACAGACGCTTCATATTTTGTGTGAAGTACAATAAATGTTTTAAAACTCATCGGTAAACAGGCTTGTACTAATCTAGTGGATAAAAACAAGAAGACAATATAAGTAATAACCGTAATTAAACTAAACTATAGGGTGAATTTAGGTTGATTGGGACACTTTTTCTAATTCATTTCAATGGCAAAAAGTGTCCCAATCACCCTGAATTCACCCTACCTGTTCTACCTCCATGCAGCATATATTCGCAGTTTCTGACATTATAGTGACTCTGACTCCTGACACCTGACTGACTGGAGAACGAGCTCTTGAAGCTCCACCCTCTTAGGCCGAGCGCAGCAGCTCATTTGCATTTAAAGGGCACACACTGAAACGGTGCGTTTTTGCTCAATCGCAAAAAGTGGCGTAAAATTCTTAATTTTCATTAATAATTAATTAATAATTACTCACCCTCATGTCGTTCCACACCCATAAGACATTCATTTATCTTCAGAACACAAATGCTTTCAGTCCCTTCATTGGGAGCAACACTATTTATACATTCAAGGTCAAGAACTGTAGTAAAGACATCATTAAAGTACTCCATGTGACGCTAGTGGTTTAACCTCAATTTTATGAAGCGACACAAAAAAACATAATTTACCACTTTATTTATGAGAATATTGACTGTAGGGGGAGCACTACAACGCATGCGTGTTGTGTTGACTTGAGACCGGAAGTTGTTCCGTGAAAGCACTTTGGATAATATTATTTTGTAAATCTAGAAGTAAATTATGTTTTTTTGCGCAAACAGAGCACTCGCATCACTTCATAAAACTGAGGTGAAACCACTGGAGTCATATGGAGTACTTTAATGATGTCTTTCCTATCGTTCTGAGCCTTGAATGTGTAAATTGCGTTGCTCCCAATGAAGGGACTAAAAAAGCTCTCGGATTTCATCGAAAATATCTTCATTTGTGTTTCGAAGATGAACGAAGGTCTTACGGGTGTGGAACGACATGAGGGTGAGTAATTAATGACAGAATTTTTATTTTTGGGTGAACTAACCCTTTAACTGAAGGGATTTTGTTGCAACAGGCTGCAAACCCACTGGAACCAGTATCATTAAATTCCTTACAATGTTCTACACCTCTGCCAAAAAAAAAAAAGTAATCCAAAAGTCTGAAACCACACTGAAAATGTAATATTTAAACTCTTATTTCATTAATTCAATTTTAAATGTTTATGCCTTAAATAAAAGGAAAAGAAATATTAGGATTTTTCACTATTTCTAGGTCACTAATCAAATTAGTGACATTGATCATGTGACTCTTTGATCATGTTATACAGATGGTCAGATACTCTTTGGAACATTCTGAAATCATGCTGGATCACATGATCAGTTTTGTTCATGTCATCTCTAGTGCTGCTGTCTAGAGCTCAGAAATTCCAAACTTCATTATATTTATTTTCCAGTTCATATTGTTATTGTTATTAAAAAATATATATATAAAAATTTAAATCTACCAGAAAAATACAAAACACTTTTTCTTCAAGTGAAACTGGACCCCACTGTAAATGTAAGTGGTGCTCAACCATGTTTGTGTCTCTCTGCAGGTTTCACTGAATGCATGGTTCTGGTCCACAGTGTTCCACACGAGAGACACCTATCTAACAGAGGTAACCTTTCAAGAAATGATTCAAATTCTAAATACTTTCTTACGTTTTTTTAATTAACATTAATCGCAAAAATATTTATGTTCAAAGCGATTAATAGAGATTTTCTGCCTTTGTTTCATAGAAGATGGACTACTTCTGTGCATCAGCTGTCATTCTCTACTCTATCTACTTGTGCTGCGTCAGGTGTGTGAACAGGAAATGCTCATAAACGGCCGATTGATAATATGTAGTGCTGTTGAACTCTTCGTTCATGATGGTGATTTGAGGATTAATATTTGTTTTTCAGGACGTTGGGCTTGCGTAGGCCTGCAATTTCCAGTATGGTAGGAGTTCTGCTCATTCTGGCCTTCACGTCTCATGTGTCTTATCTGACCTTCGTCAGTTTTGACTATGGGTACAACATGGCTGCCAATGCCACCATAGGTAAGGTGTTGTTAATACCACAGTGAGTGTATTAAAATGCATGATTTTAAAGTGACTACGATATGCTTATAATGTGTAAGGTCATGTAAAAATGGTGTGTGTTTGTTTGTTTTTTGGGAAAGGTCATGAATGGATTATGCTTTTTCGGATATTACCTTTCATGTAGTGTGTAATAAAGCTGGTTGTGAATGTAAAAGCTCTAAAAAGCTTTGAAGGTCAAAGTGCATGATAAAAGGAGTTATTGTCTCCCAAAAGAAAGAACCAATGCTGAACTGCCTAAAACAAGGCGCCAGTAAATCTAGGCTTACTTCCTGCACAAACCTTTGTAGTTTTTTTAACAAATTTGGCTGCCCGTGAACAACATCTGTTTTGACCGGCCTTCAAACGCTGTAGTTGTAGCTGAGGCCTAGAAGAGTTTGGTTCATGTTGTCAACATGTTGAGAAGACGCTGTTTTCTGCGCTGCAAAAGCAAATCTACTTTGCATTCACTTCCAAAGGATGAGGACTCAGGCTCAAAATGATATGGTAAAACCAACGGCATTATTACTGTTTATATTGCTGTGTATACAAGTGCTGAGGAAGCCTCTGGTGCTAAATTCCAGATATGGGTGTTTCGTTTCCGACATATGCTGTAAGAAATAGCCAATCACAACAGCCTGGGCCATCTGACCAATCAGAGCAGAGTAGGCTCTCAGGAAGGAGGGGTTTAAAGAGACTGAATCCTTTATCAACCCATTTCAGACCCTGTGAGAAAAGAGGTCATGCTGCAGTTTATATTATGAGAAAATTCAAGTGTCTTTTGACCATAGATGCATGTAAAGACCTCCAAAACAAAATTAGGAACCTTTAAAATAGCATAATAGAGGCACTTTAATAAATTCTTAATAAATATTTTTGGTCTTATTGTGATGATTCATCAGTGTACATTATTCCAAATAAAAAAACAAAAAAGTTTTTTTCCACAATCCACTGGAATCAAATAGCTGCTTTTCACAATCCAGTCAATTCCCACTGAATAAAATCATCATGAATTAAATCAAGTCATGACCTATATTTTAAAATCCTTTTTCATTTAGAAAAATGTCACATTACTGGAGTAAAATGGTGTTTTGAATGCTGTTTCATATTGACTGTAATCAAAGCTCAGTCAATTTACTGAACAGTGTAGATCTTTGCATGTAATTGTTCTGTCAGCTTTGTAACATTTTTTTACTGAATCTATCATTTCAAAAACTCATGTAAACATACAGTTTTTTTTTGCAGTGTTAGTTTGATATTTACATACAAACTGTAAATATAGGTGCTTATTTTGGATCTTTTTTAAGCATTTTGTTGTATGTAAACACACTCAGTTTTGTGTAAACACAAGAAGGTCTTGACATTTTAGATTCAGGTTCAATTATCTTTATTTGCATTTGAAAAAAGCTTTACATTGCCTTTAAATTATACCATACTTTTTTTTTTTTTCAATAAAATAACACCGTGTCTACACTGGACGCAACTGTTGTCGCTTGTGTCGCAACAGCTAAAAGCTGTCTACACAACGCGACAAAGTTCCCATTTCAAAGCATTTGTCCTTCGTATCAGTACATCATAAATAGAACGAGGCATCTGTTTACTATCGGAGATTTGTCGCTCATGTCGCGCCGCATCCAGTGTAGACAGCATCAATGATTATAATTGATTCTACTGTCTTTTTTTGCGTCGTATTGCGCCACTCGCGTCCGGTGTAGACACGGTGTAAGAAGGAAAAGTGAAAACAGTTCACAATATTTTTTTTTATTACTCTATGCAATGATTTGTTTTATTATATATGCACTTTTACAATGTTTGTTGTTATTTAACCTTTTACTGAAAACATGTTAATAACAAAGATTGGTCGCGTCAGCTCTGTGTCATAAACTATGTATTAATAAGCACCACACAAATATGATATTTGTGAAAAAGGTGTTAAATATTAAATGGTAGCGTAAGTGGACAATATGACTAAAATCATACTGAAAAAGTATTTTTATATCACAGTAACAGTATATATTACAATATAGTTATTTTTCTGGAAATTTAACTGAAATATGTTTATGTATAACATATCCATATGATAGTGCCTATTTTGATAATCCAGTTAAATTCTGTACAACTAAAATTTCATTTGATTTATATAATTTTTTATTTGGAGCCTGATGAATGCAAACCAAAAAATAAAATTATTCATAACACATGAATGAGTCTGGCATCAGTGCAAAACCAGCTTTACATTATGTAACACCTAAAGTATATGTTTAAAAACAAGACTCCTACAGTAATGGGATACAGTTGGTATTACCCATTTGTCTTTCCCTCTGATCTTATGCTTCTGTCACAGGCATGATAAACCTGTTGTGGTGGCTATGCTGGTGTTGGCTGAACCGGAGGATTTTGCCGTACTGGTGGAAGTGTGGTATGGTGGTGCTCTTACTGCATGGCCTTGCCCTGCTGGAGCTGCTGGATTTCCCTCCACTCTTCTGGGTTCTAGACGCTCATGCCGTCTGGCACCTCAGCACCGTACCCGTCCACTTCCTCTTCTACAGGTACACATGCATGGCCTGTTTCACATTTTGTGTCTTTATCTTGTGTCTGTAGGATGTAAATTGCACATAGACCCTCATAAGGGTCAATTTTTTGAAATTGAGATTTATACATCATATGAAAGCTGAATAAATAAGCTTTCCGTTGATGCATGATTTGTTAGGATAGGACAATATTTGGCCAGGATACTATTTGAAAATCTGGAATCTGAGGGTGCAAAAAAAATCAAAATATTGAGAAAATCACCTTTAAAGTTGTCCAAATTAAGTCCTTAGCAATGCATATCCACTCACAAAAATAATTTTTTATATATATTTACGGTAGGAAATTTAAAAAAATATCTTCATGGAACATGATCTTTATTTAATATCCTAATGATTTTTTGCATAAAAGAAAAATCACTAATTTTGACCCATACAATGTATTGTTGGCTATTGCTACAAATATACCTGTGCGACTTATGACTGGTTTTGTGGTCCAGGGTCATATTAATTTTGGCATGCATGTTAAAGGGTTAGTTCACCCAAAAATGAAAATTGTCATTAATTACTCGCCCTTGTGTCGTTCCACATTTGTCCCTCCATAGAAATCCAACGCAACTACCACTTTCAAATTCCAGAAAGGTAGGAAAGGCATCATTAAAGTACTCCATGTGACAACAGTGGTATAACCTCAATTTTATGAAGCGACATGAGTGCTTTGTTTGAAAAAAAAAAAAGAATATATTATTTTATAATAATATTACAACATAAATTTTTTATAATATTATTTTGTAAAAAGTGGTAAATTGTTTTGAGCAAATAAAGCAATCACGTCGCTTTGTAAAATTGAGGTCATACTACTGGAGACCCATGGATTACTTTAATGATGTCTTTCCTACCTTTCTGGACCCTGAAAGTGGTAGTTGTGTTGGATCTCTATGGAGGGGTTAGAGAGCTCTCAGATTTCATTAAAAATATCTTCAATTGTGTTCTGAAGATGAACAAAGGTCTTACAGACGTGGAACGACACAAGGGTGAATAATTAATTGACAGAATTTTCATTTTTGGGTGAATTAACACTTTTAAGGTGGGCAAGGACTGCCAAGCTTCAAAAATGACAAAAAAAAAAGCATAATTGAAAGCATAAAAAAAGTATGACTTGTGCTCTGTATTTAAAGTGAGGAATAGGCAAAAATTTAGGTCATTATTTTCTAATGGTGCTTTTTAGCCCATTTTGGTGGTTAATAGCACCTGGTCAAGGTATGCTTCCATTGTATGGAAAAGAGCAGCATGAACATTTTGTTAAACATCTCCTTTTGTGTTCCATGAAGGGAAGTCATGAGTAAATGACAGGTTTGTCAGTTTTGGTTAAAATACTCTTTGAATTGCTTTAAGGAGAATGTAAAGTCAAATCATCTTTATTTATATAGCGCTTTATAAAATAGAGATTGTTTCAAAGCAGCTTTACAGTAATAAAAAGGAAAGTAATTATCAAAGATGCAAACAGAATTCAAGTCTGCTGTACAGCAGCTCTAAAAAGACAATAGTGGCATTGTTCAGTTGAAGTCAGTTCAGTGTTGAATGACTAGTATCACCACCACAAAGCTACTTCTTGCCTGAATATAAAAGACTGACTTGATCTTTATGTGAAGAAGAGTTAATAAGTGGCATGATATGAGAAAAATATTCTTTTCCTTAGACATGGATTTTTATAGCATGTTTTTTCTCTCTTGCTACTTTATCTTTGTTTTTTATTTCATCACACTTTTTAAATATTTGATCATTTTGTGCTTTATTTTGTTGACACTTTTTCATTTTGATTGTTTGATTTCCTTAAATTAAATTACATACAGTGGGTACAGAAATTATTCAGACCCCCTTAAATTTTTCACTCTTTGTTATATTGCAGCCATTTGCGAAAATAATTTAAGTTCATTTTTTTTCTCATTAATGTACACACAGCACCCCATATTGACAGAAAAACACAGAATTGTTGACATTTTTGCAGATTTATTAAAAAAGAAATATCACATGGTCCTAAGTATTCAGACCCTTTGCTCAGTATTTAGTAGAAGCACCCTTTTGATCTAATACAGCCATGAGTCTTTTTGGGAAAGATGCAACAAGTTTTTCACACCTGGATTTGGGGATCCTCTGCCATTCCTCCTTGCAGATCCTCTCCAGTTCTGTCAGGTTGGATGGTAAACGTTGGTGGACAGCCATTTTTAGGTCTTTCCAGAGATGCTCAATTGGGTTTAAGTCAGGGCTCTGGCTGGGCCATTCAAGAAAGGTCACGGAGTTGTTGTGAAGCCACTCCTTCGTTATTTTAGCTGTGTGCTTAGGGTCATTGTCTTGTTGGAAAGTAAACCTTCGGCCCAGTCTGAGGTCCTGAGCACTCTGAAGAAGGTTTTCGTCCAGGATATCCCTGTACTTGGCCGCATTCATCTTTCCCTCGATTGCAACCAGTCGTCCTGTCCCTGCAGCTGAAAAACACCCCCACAGCATGATGCTGCCACCACCATGCTTCACTGTTGGGACTGTATTGGACAGGCGATGAGCAGTGCCTGGTTTTCTCCACACATACCGCTTAGAATTAAGGCCAAAAAGTTCTATCTTGGTCTCATCAGACCAGAGAATCTTGGAGTCCTTCAGGTGTTTTTTAGCAAACTCCATGCAGGCTTTCATGTGTCTTGCACTGAGGAGAGGGTTCCGTCGGGCCACTCTGCCATAAAGCCCCGACTGGTGGAGGGCTGCAGTGATGGTTGACTTTCTACAACTTTCCCCCATCTCCCGACTGCATCTCTGGAGCTCAGCCACAGTGATCTTTTGGTTCTTCTGTACCTCTCTCACCAAGGCTCTTCTCCCCCGATAGCTCAGTTTGGCTGGACGGCCAGCTCTAGGAAGGGTTCTGGTCATCCCAAACGTCTTCCATTTAAGGATTATGAAGACCACTGTGCTCTTAGGAACCTTAAGTGCAGCAGAAATTTTTTTTGTAACCTTGGCCAGATCTGTGCCTTGCCACAATTCTGTCTCTGAGCTCTTCAGGCAGTTCCTTTGACCTCATGATTCTCATTTGCTCTGACATGCACTGTGAGCTGTAAGGTCTTATATAGACAGGTGTGTGGCTTTCCTAAGTCCAATCAGTATAATCAAACACAGCTGGACTCAAATGAAGGTATAGAACCATCTCAAGGATGATCAGAAGAAATGGACAGCACCTGAGTTAAATATATGAGTGTCACAGCAAAGGGTCTGAATACTTAGGACCATGTGATATTTCAGTTTTTCTTTTTTAATAAATCTGCAAAAATGTCAACAATTCTGTGTTTTTCTGTCAATATGGAGTGCTGTGTGTACATTAATGAGGAGAAAAAATGAACTTAAATGATTTTAGCAAATGGCTGCAATATAACAAAGAGTGAAAAGTTTAAGGGGGTCTGAATACTTTCCGTACCCACTGTATAATAATTTTGGGCCCCATATTAAACTATCTACCTATTTTCATACAAATTTTGGGATATCGCATTAAAAAAATGCTGGACGGAAATGCCAAGTGCGCAGAAATTTTAAAGATGCCCATAAAAAACATATGCGCTCAGTTGAGTCAGATTATTTTTTATGCAATAAGAAGACATGCACATAAAGTACAACGGAAACACATTTACCGAATAAATCCCTCGATGCGCAATGAAAATCTCACATGAAGTTGCCTCAACAGAGGATGTGATTGGATAAATTTACTCCATTAATCTTTGTTTTATTTACAACTTCGAAAATCTTTTTTTACAGTGCATGTTTTCCTTGTTTTTTTTGTTCTTGTAGTTTTCTCATAGACGACAGCCTTCACCTCCTCAACACAGAGAAACCTGGAGTGAAACTGGACTAGGAGGAAACAGTCTCAGAACCCTGACCCCTCCTCTGATATCCTTCCCATCAGGGCAAGTGCCAGCCGGACTGAGCCAGGCCTCAACCGCAGTGGCTTCCGGCACGTGTCCTGGGGCTGAAGTTTTGAATTCGAATATTTTCTTGTGTTTACGTTTTCTTTTTACCATACCTTTTTATTTTTGCATTATACCGAAAGGGTTGTCGTTTGGTCAGGTTTTAAAGATGTGCCACTGTACTGTAGTTGAAACCTGAATTGATGTTTGCATTCACTGAGCTTTGCCTTCAATTAAGAAATGAATTAGCCTTTCTACACCACTTTATCAAAACTCCTTTAAAAAGGTGCACTGAATAATAACAACATAAATATCTTCACACAAGTTGTTCATATCTCGCATTCATATCCGTCTACACTTGTGGTGCGTGATTAAAGGACCCTGCAGTGAGTATATTGCAGAGATAGACAGAGGTAGATTGAGTTTTGCTTTTAAACATCCGTTTACTATAAGTGTGCTCAAGATCAGTACTCAGGAGGGGTTATGAGTGAGTGGTGTGCTCTGTTTCTGAGACGTGTGACGGTTACCTCACTAGGGTGCAATACCAGGAGCTACCAGCAGAGAGCGCAGTGCTGATTAGTTTCCACACTGCTGGAAGTCACTGTTCACTGTTCTCTGGTTTACCAGCATAGACTTGTGATGGACTGGACATTTTGTACTTGTAGCAGTGCATATCAAGTTACCCATTTTTATATAGTTATCATTCACTTTAATCACTGTAGATTTAAATGAATAGTCTACGCCCACATGAAAATTCTGTTAATGTTTATTCAGGATGATTTTCACTGGAACACGTAAGAAGTTTAGCAGAATGGTTATACAATAAAAATGAAAGGTGACCAGGGACTGTCAAGCTTCAAAAATGACAAAAAGCACAATTAAAATGATCAAAAAAAGTATGACTATGATGTTAGTAACGGATCAAAATGTATCTCATTATTTACTGATAATGTTCACTCACTGTAGTTCTTAATGATACTGATGGTGTTATGATGGTGTTTTTCTGATCACAGCAAAAGCAAAAAAGCAGTGGAAACATTCTGCTAAACATCTCCTTTTGTGTTCCATAGAGGAAAGTCTTGAGTAAATGACAGATTTGTCTTTTGTGGGTCAGCTGTTCCTTTAATCACTTTAAGGAAAATGCCTAATATCACCACCACAGAGCTACTTGTTGCCTGAATATAAAAGACTTACCTTAAGACAGGAAGATTAAAAGAGTGGCATGATATGAGATAGCAAAGAAATGACTTTTCCTTTGACATATTATGTTTTTTTTTTTTTTTTACTGTGTTGCTGCTTTATCTTTGCTTTTCATTTCAAATTTCATTTCATTTCCTTTTTGTATATCCAATCACTTTGTGCTTTATTTTCTTGACACATTTTCATTTTGATTGTTAGATTTGAGCGATTTTCATTTATTTTCACCAAGAATGCCTTTGCAATGAAAATATTAGTTAGAATTGGTTTTCCACAGAAGGTAATGGAAAAGGGATGAAGAAGGATTGTGTGTGTGTGTGTGTGTGTGTGTGTGTGTGTGTGTGTGCGTTTTTGTGACATATCAGGACACAAATTTGAATAATGACATACAGAATGAGTTTTTTGAGAAAGTGATGGGTAGGTTTAGGGGTAGGGTTGGTGTTGGGCGATAAATACAGTTTGTACAGTATAAAAACCATTACTTACCTATGGAATGTCCCCACAATTCACAAAAACAAACGTGTGTGTGTTTAATTGCTGTGCAATTTGAGCTTGTAGTGCATCACATTTACACACATTTATTACTATAGCAACCTGCCGGCTACCTTATTTTATTAAGCTCCTTCTCTTTAGAACACTTGTCACACTATGCCTTACATTTTTATCTTTTAATTGTTCATACAAGGCAGCACTTCTCCACAGATCTGTCACCATTCATTATACTCACTTGTGCCCGACTATTTCTCTATTTCTTGTAACATTTTAAAATGAATTCACACAGATTCTAGAGTTATTGTAACTGGAGCCAAAACCACGCTTGATTGCCTGACATATCTTCATTCCAAATCGTCACTTGTGCACTTTCTGTGTGTGTGTGTGTGTGTGTGTTTGTGTGTGCGCGTGTGTGTGTGAGAACAAGAGTGCAAGCATGATCAGCCTGGAGGGTAAATATAGCAGTTTAGAAAGGCTAAAAGCAGTATAGAGGGGGAGGGGACAACAAGGGTATCCAGAACAGTGATGGCGGTACCGCTGATCAGACTCAACAATTCATTGCATCTGTCTTTTGAGAGTCCTGATAAGTAAAAAGGTCGAGGCTGCAGTATTTCTATAGCTATGAGGGAGTTTTACCACTAACTGTTACTTTTTAAGCGACAGAGAAGTCTGTTGTTTTCAACAGAAGGTCCGGTTTGACATATTGATTAAACATTACGAATCAAAATTTCTTTTAAAAAATGAAACGTATGCATGGATGAATTGTTCACATTAAGATTGCATAACATGCATTTAGAAATTAGATTGGATGAATTGAAGGAAAATTCCGGGTTATATACAACTTAAAGGGTTAGTTCACCCAAAAATGCAAATAATGTTATTTATTACTCACCCTCATGTTGTTCTACAGCCGTAAGACTTTCGTTCATCTTACGAACACAAATTAAGATACTGTTGATGAAATCAGTGAGGCCTCTATTGAGAGCAAAGCCATTCAAAATTTCAAGGCCCATAAAGGTACTAAAAACATATTTCAAACAGTTAATGTGAGTTAACTATGAGTGGTTCTATGTTAATATTATAAAGCGACAAGGATACTTTTTGTGTGCCAAAAAAAACAAAATAAAGACTTTTTAACAATATCTATATGGGCCGATTTCAAAACACTGCTTCGGAGCTTTACGAATCGAATCAGTGAATCGGAGCGCCAAAGTCACGTGATTTCAGCAGTTTAGCCGTTTGATAGGAGATCCGAATCACTAATTCGAAACAAAAGATTCATAAAGCTCAGAAGCTTCATGAAGCAGTGTTTTGAAATCGACCCATCACTATATATTGTTGAAATGTTGTTATTTTGGCACACAAAAAGTATTCTTGTCGCTTTATAATATTAACATAGAACCACTGTACTCACATGAACTGTTTCAAATATGTTTTTAGTACCTTTATGGACCTTGACAGTTTGAATGGCTTTGCTCTCAATAGAGGCCTCATTGAACCATGGGATTTCATCAACAGTATCTTAATTTATGTTCCGAAGGTCTTACAGGGGTGGAACAACATGAGGGTGAGTAATAAATGACATTATTTTCATTTTTGGGTGAACTAACCCTTTAAACTCTACGATCAGTATCACAGAATTTTGTATGATGGAAATGTTGCTGAAAATCTATTACACTCTTAGAAAAAAAGTTCAGTGGGTTTCTATATAGAACCCTATAGGGTTTTTGACTAAATTTTGAAGAAAACTTTATGCCAAAAATGTTCTATATAAGGAGAAATGTCTTAAATGATTGCATAATACTTTCATGTTTAATGGGTTATTTAATTTTTTTTTTCTAGTGATAAAGTATGTTTACAAGCTGTTTAATTAACAAAATTGTATTAAAATTAAAATTTTATTGAAACTTAAAAATTAATTAATTAAAGGGTCAGTTCACCCAAAAATGAAATTTCTGTCATTAATTACTCATGTCATTCCAAACCCGTAAGACCTTCCTTCATTTTCATAATGGAACACAGAACACAAATTAAGATATTTTTGCTGAAATCCAAGAGGTTTTTTTAATCCCCTATAGAAAGGTACATAATTACTGTCATTTAAGGTCCAGAAAAGTAGTAAAGACATTTTTAAAATAGTCAACGTTACTACAGTCTTTCAACCTTAATGTTATGAAGCGACGAGTCGGCATTCTGACATAGAACCTGGAAGCGCTGAACATAAACAGTATAAGAGAATGACAGGGGAGAGATGAATTTGTTGAATAAAGTCGTTATTTTTGTTTTTGCGCACAAAAGTATTCTCATTCTGGATCTTGAATGATGGTAATTAAGTTTCTATGGGGGATAAAAACCTCTTGGATTTCATCAAAAATACCTTAATTTGTGTTCAGAAGATGAACGAAAGTCTTACGGGTTTAGAACGACATAAGGGTGAGTACTTAATGAAAGAAAATTCATTTTGGGGTGAACTAACCCTTTAAATCTAAATTCATAAAATGATCCCATGAATGGAACCCCTAAAAGGTTGTACATATAAAGCGCCTGACAGAAACCTTTAAGGTTATATATAGAACCTTTTCTTCTAAAAAGTGTACAGTAACCCATAGACTCCAGTTGTAAGTATCTAACTCAACACATCTTTTTTCTTTATTTATTCAAAGTTAAATTAATTTACTATGGTGATTGACAGCACGTCACAGATTCTCCTGGAATGTTCCATTAATTGAGATGACCAAGTTAAAGCAACATAACTGTTTGGACACAAGTGATACTAACATTTATATAATGCTTTTCAGCTTCCCTTAAAACATGTTTGATATTTTGTTCTATATATTTCTAAAGCAGGACGGTAGTCGTATGTTATATTTTCTGCAAATTCATTAAATGAAAACTTACCATTTGGTATGCTGTACTGTAAAAAAAAAAAAAAAAAAAACCCTGCATGCTGAATGTAAACTTGACCTTTTTTTTACATTAAAGAAACTAAAAAGAAAGGGAATGAGATTTACTGTATGGCCAGACTGGTAATTTGTTGCTTTCTGAAAAGCATTTATTACTTTTATTATTACATTTTTGACACCGTTGTCTGTATGTAATGCACAAGGCCGAAACATGAGAGGTGGCTTCTGGGTATTCTAAATGTTAATGTCCCACAGAAGCTCCAAATTCTCCCTTTTACATTGGCCAGTTTGATTGTGGCCATCTACAGGCTCAACATGGACTTGCCCTGTATATCTCCCTTACCTTCACTTTCTCTTAATTCTCACTCTTTCTGTCCCTTTTTCTTGCTCTCTTTCTTTGTCTTGGTATTGTAATGCACCTTACTTCACCAATTGTACACAGGCCCAAATGTGTATAAAGAAACCTTGAGAAAATTAATAAAATTGTTCTGTATTAATTCTTTTACTGGTAAGCCTTTTTATTTCAGTAACACCACGAGAGGCTGTGCTGTATTTTGAATAGTCATATTAGCACTAAACTGCAAGTGCCTTATTGCTTTTATGAAATGTTTTTGTTTTGTTAAGTCATTTTACTTAGCAAATTCATATGTGTAAACTAAAGATAATAGTTGGTCCTATGGATGCTAAGGTGTAACAAACAATATAATAGGTGTTTCATATCATAGCCGTGGTTCTGTAAATTCCGTATTTTCATATCAGTGGATTAGTGCACCTGCCAGACAGGTCGAAAAACATATACCAACAAAATCATGTAGTGATGTGAGCTAAGCTGAGGGGATATAAGCCAGTGCAGCTTAGCGCCGCACTTCGAAGCGCCTCTCGCATTCCGAGCAACAGGGAATTCTGGCGGTCATCTGGAATTCATAGAACCATGGTTACATGCGTAACCAGCGTTCAGTTTCATTCCTCCTGACTGCCAGAGACTATGTTATATTAGTGGATGACCCATACCAACAGGGTCACGAGGAAAATAACTTGCCAGAAAAAGGATTACTGGCAAAGCACAGCCGAGCTCACATCCTGAGAAACAGCAACATTGACGTTGTAGAATCTCGCAAATTTACAAGGAGAGGACATAGATGCCTGTAAGTTAAACACCCCTAAATGCCACCCATGAAGAGGAAACAGCCCTGGTGGAATGGCAAGTCATGGTCCCAGACACAGGTTGCAGAGACTTCTTGTAGGCCAAAGCAATAACTTCAACAACCCATTGTGACAGCCTCTGCTTAGATAGAGCTCCCCTGTAACAACTGCTCTTATTGCCTTATCAGTGCTGTAGCTTCTACATACATTTCAAAGCTCACACAAGGCACAGGAGCAGAGAATGTTGTTCAAGAACTGTTGGTTAGAAGGAATACAGTTCAATAGACTGATTAATAACTGGTGCAGTATTATTATTATTAGCGACAGCGGTGGCCATTAAGTAAACTGCAGCCAGCAACTTATTGCTTGTGCTAGCAAAATTGGCAAAAACATCCCCAGTCCTTCACATAAAAATCAGTCTATATGCTTTCATAGACAACCTAGGAACTTGGGGAAGGCCTCGTTTTTTAAATTTCATTACAAGCTGTTCATACATTGGCAATAAAAAAGTGATTAACACATGAAAATTCTTACATATAGCCCCTTTAAGGTAAAAAGCAGATTTTGGTAATTCAGGTTTTTTACAGTAACATTATATCACATAATGAAATATTTGGCTATTAGTTGTAAAATATACAGGGACCAATATGCCATACCTGTAACGCGTAGTCCGATGAAGGAAAATGATGAACACTGGAATACGATAGCAAAAGCGTTTACTGGTGATGCACATAGGAAACAGGTTACATAAACCACAGGTTAAATTACCCCAACAATGACTGACAAGGACTGAACAGAACAGGCAGTATAAATACAAGGGTAAATGAGGGAACTAAACAGGAACAGGTGGAGGAAGATTAACTAATCAGGGACTAACGAGGACAGGTGCAGACATGACAGAACTGAGTTAAACAGAAAATACACGTGACAATACCATAATTCTGGAAACATTGTCACAATATTTTTTATGGTGAATTTCTGACCCGTTTTTTTTTTTTTTTTTTTTTTACGGTACATTTATCAGGATACTTTTTTGCACAGTCTATTATTTTTAAAATGGTATGTATTTTTACAAATGAAGCAGGTTATCGAGGTACTCTATGCACACATACTGCAAAAATAGAAGTAGCCTTTATTATATGCTATTCTGAACGTACTCATGCTCTAAGACTGTAAAAGTGTTTGTCTCAAGATAATAAATGCACGCTAAAAATACATTAAATATACAGCTATATGATAAACTGGAGCAAGGTTTACTCACTCTTGGGCTGTATTATGAGGGGTCATGTAGGTGACAAGACTCCAGATAGTTTTGAATGAAAGAAGTTTATTCTTCCTCCTCCTCTTTCTGCCTACTCAGTGTCTGAGCTTGGGGTACAAACACACTCACTATCAATGTGAGGAAAAAAGACCACTTTTGGCAACACATACCATTCTCTGGAATTTTCCCTAAGTCTATTGACTTCTGAGAAAAACAGCCACTGCAAGTAGAAATGCATAGTGTTAACATAAAAAAAACCTCCCAAATAGCAGATTTGGAATTTTTTTTTTTTAAAATAATAAAAAATTAACAAATTTTCACTTTTGTTTAAATAATGTTTTATTAACAAAGTTCAGGAGGAGCATGTTCAGATAATTAACCTAATTAACACGAGAGGAGCGCATTCAGTTAATCAACTCAATTAATGATAAGAGGTATGCAGCAGACTTACCTATGTTCGCTGACAGTTTATCAGCATCCCTCCACCACCCCATCTCCTCACTTCTAGTTCTAACTATTCCTATCACAACCGGGGGGAGTACTCTGGGTTCGGGCCAAATTCTGAACTCGGAGCCCTTCCCCCAGACAGCACACCAAAAACGCATAACCTTTACTCTATCTAATTATATGTAAGTGTGAACTCGTGAAACAGTTAATCTAGATTGAACAGTTGCGTTTTCCAAGGATCAATTATTTAGCCTATTCTTAAAAATGTAAGCAAAGTTATGAATTCTTATTTTTTAAACTACTATTAGCTCATCCAGTAGTGACAGCATCACTAAAAACTGGTTTTCAGTGGTTTTCAAACTGCTTTACTGAAAACTGGTTATAAAATGGTCCTCCTTTACTAAATATTGTATTTTTTTTTTTGGTTCGGAAAACAGCTTTTTAATTGTTACCATTCCAGTTTTTCCAGTACCTATTTATTAGATACTAATGCTTATTCTTTTGGCCTACAATATTTACTCATTTTCATTCTTACAAGATTTTTTTCTAATCTTTTGTAATTACCATAAGTGTTACATAAGTGAAAGTTCAATAAAAAGTCTTACTAACAAAATTATAACAGATACTACTCAGAAGCAAATAGTTCCTGATATCTGAATGACATTGGCCTATAGAATTTAATTAGAAACATAGATAAGTATAGTGACTAGAGTTATAGTCATGAATGCTATAAGTAGGCTAACTAAGGTCAGAAGTCCTTTGACACAAATATATGCTCTTTCTGGCAGCTTATCAGAACCGTCTTAAAATATTTGAATTCTGTCTCTAAAATGTATGTATCATTCTATTTTAAGAGGCTAATCTGCTGTGTAACACACTAACATACATTCAGACAGGAGTCAAGTTTCAAACTGAAATGTTGGAACGTGCTTAGGTAAGGACAGGTTGTCAGATTTTTATTGGGCTAATGGTTGGATATTTAGTGTGTTTTGTTTTAATTTTAATTTATTAATTGTTTTATAATTGTTCACATTTTGTCATGTTTTTTTTTAATTTAAAGCTGACAAGTAAAAAATGTGACCACATAGCTTTGGTCTTGTTAAAACTGCTCCCGACTCCATAATTGGTCTGCATGAATCAAACCAAGACCTCAAAAGACAACAGGGGATAGTCTGGACTGCTGGGGTAGTCATCGGTACACCCCTTCCCACTCTCCAAGAGCTGTACTCATCTAGAGTGAGTAAAATGGCTGGCAAAATCACTCTGGACCCCTCACATCCAGGCCACTTCCTTAAATTGTTGCCGTCTTGCCAGGCTCAAGAAAAGTTTCTTTCCTCAGGCCACCTACCTCATGAACAAGCAATAAACATGAGCAAAACACAACATATATTTATTTAGCATACCATACCTCTTATTCACATTCCCTTGCATTTGTATATAACATACCTGTACATACACATAATGTCTATTGTTTATTTTGTATATTGAGTATTTTTATATATTCACATATTTTATTTTTATTATCTGTCTTGTTGCTTTCATTCTCTCTATGCGCTGGAAACTTCTGTCACCAAAACAAAATGTGTATACTTGGCAATAAAGCTAATTCTGATTCTGAATGTGGCAATAGAGCTGCTGTACTGCTGGGCTGGAGTCAATCTGTACTGCCACTCCTCCGCGGGAGCGCGCGCATTATAGCACACGCACGCATACACACACTGACTAGAGAGTCTGGCGCACTCGCTCATGCCAGGAAGTTGTTGGTATTCGGGGAATAACAAAGAGAAGAAAACAGGTATATTAAACGCATCGAAACTACACGAGGTGGATCTGTGTAACATATTCGGGATCTGGGTATGAATTGGAGGACTATTAACTAATGGAGGACTAATCGATGGAGGCGGACAGAAGTTTTGGGCTTGTCTGGGTCCTGCTGCTGCTGTTGGGTATTACAGCCGCTACAGGGAGAGAAGGTGGGTCATCTCCACACATTCCCAAACTATCCCCAAATTCCCATATTATACTATTACATATTACATTAATCTAAATTTACTGAGCAGAAAGAGAGTTTAACACGAACAAACAGCAGCGGGACGCATTCTTGTGTTGAAACTGCTACTCGAGCGGTTGACACCCCATCTACACTGCTCAAGACGCGACGCGACCGGCGCGCGGGGCCCACTGCATTTTCACGCGACTGTTCGAGCCCAAGGTTTGGAGCTTTTTTTTTTTGTCGCGTCGCCTGCTTGCAGTGTAGACGGAGTTTGAGAAGTTGTTTTACAAGAGTAAACGGCTTTATCATTTAAACTAGGAATAATTTAACTTTAGGATAATTTAAAGTGGTTAAATTAAAAACATATCTCGTCGATGTTTTTTTTTCTCACACTGTTGGCGCAATAGTCGTAGGTGAAGTATGTCGCACAAACTTGATTTGCAACTTCTGTATGACAATAGCGCTGAAACCTGACAGCCAAGAGTACTAGAGTTTAATGGGCACAAGTCCTGTTTAAAAAAAATAATAAAAAAAAATTGCAGACTATGTTTTGAATTTATGAAATATTAATGACATCCTCCTGTGAACCAAAATGTAATACTAATCCAAATTTGTAATAATGTAATCATACAATAACAATTAACTTGGTCAGAATCACAGAACAACAGCAACATGATAATAATAACGCAAGTTATTATTTTTAACAGTAGGTAATAATTCAGTAGCAATAAACTGGGTCATGAACACAGGACAACATTTATAATTATTAATTCATAAATAGTAGTAACAGACACATGCACATGTACAGTGGCAACACCATGGTACAATCATGGATATAGTATTATTATTGTACTTTGATATATACCATGGTACTGAGTAATAACCATGTACATATTTCTATAAGCTAAGTGAAAGAATTCCATGGTACTACCATGGTACATGCTTAAAAACATGGTATTGACATAAACATGTCTGAAACACCAAAGTAGAACCAAGGTATGTTTTAGTGCTTTTTTGTGTGTTATTATTATAATATTATGCAGAGAAGTCCAGTGCATCAGCCCATAAAACAATGGATTCAGCGATCTCACAGAAATTAACAAAAATTGTGTACAAAACTGAATTGCTGGAGGTTATAAACCATCTCATTCTCTGCATAACACACAAATACCACTATGTCATAAACTATTATTGTTTTTTTTTACTTAAATGTATGAATTTCATTTTTCTGTGTGTACTGTACATATACTCAGCGGAGGAAGAATTAGTGTTTTCTTAGGAAATCATATACTCCTTCCTGCTCGCTAAACAAAGTTATTCCAAAGGTCGTTTGTTTTAAAGTACTGTGTAACTGTCAGCTTCTGATTACACACAAATGCGCGTCTGCATGTGAGTCTTTGATTTTTTTCTGGTTCCTAAGGCCTCTAAATTGTCGACATGATCAAAACTTTGCTGAAAAAAAGTTTTGTTGTGCCTTTTAGTCAAATTGTAAAAATGTTCCCCTTCAAGTCATGGTACACATGTCTTTTTGCTAAAGTAAACAGAACAATAATACATTTTTTTTAGTAATATTTGAAGATAAACACTACTGAACTAAAGCAACTTAGGGTTAATTGATTATCCATACATATTTTTTTAGAAAAATAATGTTATCAAAAATTATACATCAGGCTTTTGAGGAACATTTATAAACTGCAGAACTTAGATCATAAAACTATATATATATATATATATATATATATATATACACATATGAGTTCAGTCATGAAACTCTAGATGGCACAGGCTGATGGGTCTGATGATAATTACAGCATTAACTACTTGGTACAAGCTGATTGGTCCATGTCACTTCTGCAACCAATGAGCTTGTTGCTCACACATTTAAATGGCTGGTTACATTCACTATAGCAGTTTGCATCGCGCTTCAGAGTTCCTCTAAAACCCTTCACCTTCCCCAGCTCCACCTGTATAGATCTGCTATGGGTTATTGATATATGCTATTTGTGCAGCTGCAGTATGTCTTTCTCGCAGCAGTGTATCAACGTATGTATTGGCAGTAGCAAGTTCCTGTACTTAATCAGCAGCAGCAGCAATTCAGCAGCAGCGTAGCAGATCTATTCCGCCAAGACCAAATACATTAACATTGTCATATTCATTACCATGCTAAAAATCTTCAGAGAGTTGTCATGATTGAAATATTATCTATCTAAGATGTATTATTTGGAGATATAGAGTGACAACTGCACCAAATTGCACTCTTTGCTCACTTTGGTCAATAAAAATGATTATGAGCTCCATATTGTCCTATACTGTATGAGCCACAAAAGCTTGATGTATCAAATATTGTACTCAAAAAACACATACGCAACATTTTTAAAAAATATTGTTTTCTGACTATTCTTTCATATGTCAGGCTTTAAAAGGTTAAGCATCCTCGAGGTGCTCAGATTGTCAACAGCCTGCAAGAAGCATTCAGTCTTGTTGACAAGCAGAATCCATAAACAATGGCATTGGGACATTTGCACGGGACATTGTTGGCATGGGACCTTGTCTAATGTGACCACATCTCCCATTCTCAAAATCAGTCCCTGTCAAACTTTTGCCATCTGATTCTGCATATGCATAAGTATATGCTGTGCGTGCAGTTACTAAACTAATAGTTGGTTCACTGCTGTGCTCAGTGGGCTTTCCTTGTTATCAGTTGTTGCGGGGTGTACAGAGCTGTCTTAGATATGCTTTACATGTTTCATTGTTGAGTGTTTCAGAACCTGTAATGGGGCTTTTAGCAATGCTGTTAGCTGAAAGTGTCACCACACGTTTACTGGTCTTCAGCCTCACTGTCACATGCTGTATCAATAGTTATTATCAGAGTAAAGGCCCTTTCACACCAAGTACGATAACTATAACTATAAAGTTTTAATAAACGTTCCAATTCAAAAAGAATAGAGACGTCACCGACACAAACATTCTGATATCATTGGAATTACTTTTAGAATGATTTGTTTCAGCTGATGAATGATAAAATCGTTGACAGCCAATCAGAATCCACCAAACTAGAGCATTAAAGTAGCAGAAGACATAGCTGCAGCTCATGCTTATGATAAACAAAACATTATTGTCAGTTGGTGTGAACGCTTATATCTGTATAGTTAAAGTTATCATTATTGTGAAGGTGTGAACGGGCCTTAACAGTCAGATTTGTAACTCATTAGAGCAATGAGAAAATTTCCTTGTGTTTTGATGGAACTCAAGTGTGTGATTTCTGCTGAGTTTCGTTAAGGGTTGTGATAAATTTAAGACTTCAATATTAAAGATGATGAGACTGGAAAAGAGTATGGACAGCCTGCGGTGATTCACTGACAAGGCACAGATGAAACATTTACCGATTTCATTACTGATTTTCTGCTGTAGTTTGTCTTGTGATTGTCGTGCTTTCATAAGCTAATAGATAATAGAAAACTATTTTTCTTGGAGATATTTTTGTCTTAGGTTCTATGTTTCCCCCACAGTTTTAGGATTAAGATTTTTCTAAAATCTTAAAAAAAGGTTGAACCATTGTAGTCACGTTGACTATTTTAACGATGTCTTTACTACTTTTCTGGACCTTGCATGTGTAATTTCATTGCTTTCTATGGGAGATAAAACAAATCCTCTCGGATTTCATAAAAAATTATCTTTATCTTAAGGATGAATGAATGTCTGACAGGTTTGGATCGATATGAGAGTGAGTAATTAATGACAGAAATTAAATTTTTGGGTGAACTAACCCTTTAATAAAAAATAAAATACAATCTTTAAAAAATAAGTTCTTCCAAAAATGACAATTCTGTCTTAATTTAATATCTCATGTTGTTTCAAACAGATTTTGCTTTTTTCTTCTAAGGAACAGAAAAAGAGATGTTTAGGAGAATGTTTGTGCTGCTTTTTTTTTTTTATACATACAATGACAGTGAATGGTGAATACAGACTGCTAAGCTCCAAAAAAATGGTGGAAAAGCACCATAAACACAGTGAATATGACAGAATGTTCAAAATTTGCCTGATACGTAATTCAACAAGAATGTCTTTGGTTCGCAAAAAAGAAAAAGAGGAGAGAGACTTTTTTCCAATACATTTGAATCAGTTGATTATAATTCTCATTTTGGAACAATTACCTATAAATACAGATCAAATAAAAAAGTAAATATGGCACAAAAAGATCCATTACAATTTAATTTACCATCTACCATCACTGTAGATTTTTTATGTATTTACAATCACAGCTTTGGGTCACTATGGTCTCTCTAAACCCATAAGTAGATAAATATTGAATGTTACAAAATTTCTTTTTTCAATAGGGTTTTACTGTGCAAACTGAACAACTAAAGCATCGCCACAAAAGAGCTCAAACCCTTTAGATAAACTAACTAAAGCCATTAATGCATTCATCGACCATCGAGCAAGCAGGCTGTTGTTGTGTTTTGTACGTTGTGTTTGGTTACCTGCAGGAAAGCTTCTTTATGTAAAGTATGTTCAAGGTCATTATCTCGTCAGGAATGCTTGCATGCATTAGTTCAGCATATGCATGCGTGCATCTCATCAGTATTTTGGTATGCATGTAGCAGTGTGTCAGAACGGAGTGATACACGCTTCACAAACACAGAGACACAAGGTCTCGTCCAAATCCTGTTCTTCCTGTCGGATGAGAAATTCTTGTTTGTTGTGTGACTGACTATGTACAAGAGAGCAAGAATAGAATTGCTTGTAGAAAAGACTGTTGCATGTGTATATGAATAAATAAAGAAAAGATACAATATTGTACACTAATTGAATTCATTTGTCATTGTGCACTTAAACATTTACTTTAGTTGAGTGTTTTTGTCACCGCTGTGTTATTGAAAGTTTTATCGATTTTGATGCATTGTCTTGTCCATTCAGCAGCATTTGAGGTTAATGCCCAAAGGACACGATCAAAGTGACAATACCCCATTTGGAGACCCTGTTCCTGTGGCCAGTTATAAAAGGTCTTATTGGTGTTTCTCTTATTATAACCGTGGTCAGGACCTCTTAGGCAGCAGTTGATCTTTGGTCGCTGTAAATGTCAGCTTGCACTCTGTTTTGTATATTGTTGTTGTCTGTGAGATCAGTCTCCGTGACAGCAGCGGTTAACAGAAGTTGGCAGCTGAAAACCTATTGAGTACGTACGCTAGTGAAGTACGCACTCTACTTCCTGTCTGGCCGCACACCAAGAGTAGGTGTGGTGAATTTGCTCACTGCACAGGTAAAGAGCACTGATTTATATTCAATCTGTCTCTCTTGTTGTTGTCCTAGAGACCAAAAGCAGCTCTTACACCGACACAACAAGTTTCCAATGACGAGGAATGTGTCTACACTGTGTATGACACGGGTTCTTGTTTTGCTACTACGTTCATCACTTACTATGTCAGTTTGTTACTGCATGTTTTAAAGCACAGAATAAGTACAAATGTGTTTCTTACAAAATATACTTATAAAATATACCACAAACACAACATTTTAAGCAGAATTTGACTGAAATTTTATTGGAGTACCTGTCATCAGTTACTCACACTCATGTCCTTTCAAATCCATAAGATTCTTGTTCATCTTTGTAACAGAAATCAAGATATTTTTAATGAAATCTGAGAGATTTCTGTCCTTCCCATGAAAGTCTGTTTACCCAAAACTCTGATGCTTCAAAACTATTATAAAGAGATCGCAAAAGAAATCTATATGAATTTAGTGGTTTAAGTCTTCTGAAAAGACACAATCACTTTATGACAAACTTTATGATCGCTTTATATAAACACCGTTCATCAAATTTGGTAGACAAACTTGCTCAAACATGCTTGCTTGATGCATGAGAACGAATGAGGTTCATTCTCATGTGTCACGCTAGCATGCAAAGCCTGCGCCAGCGGAGCACTGAAGAGGACACATCTAAAGTAACAAAAGGGGTCGATGGCGTAATGCAAAGTACCCCCAGTTACATTTTGGTCGGACTGTAAACAAACCTGTCGCAACTACAACTATGACACTAAAGGCTACTAAGCAAATACAGATGGTAGAGCACTGAACAATACATAAAACAAAAAGGGAAATTGCCTAGGCCAATATTTTCAATTAAAAATCATACCTTTAGCCTACTTTAGCATTTGTGTTTTTTAAATAGTCTATTCTATTTTATAATTAAAATCAATTTCCATATTCATCTTGACTGAGAGGGCAGGATAGTCCGGTTGAGGGGGCTATTAAAGGCATAGTTCATCCAAAAAATTTTAATTGCTTGACGCGTGAGAACCATGTCGCCAGCACGTTTGAGTTTCCAAAAGAACCAATAAGGTTTGTTTTCACATCAAGCAAGTATGGTTGAGCTTTCGTTTATCGTTTATATATCATACAATTAGTAATAGTATTGTAATTTTATAGTTGTACTTTAAAATAAAATGATTAACTTTATATTATTTTCTTAAATACTTAGTTAATTGTTACAAATCGGTAATATTTCATATTTTGTTTAATATTTTTATTTAGTAATAATAATAATGATAATAATTGTTTATATATATATATATATATATATATATATATATATATATATATGTATATATATATATATATATAAACAATTATTATCATTATTCTTATTACTAAAAAAAATAAACAAAATATGAAATATTATATATATATATATAAAATATGTGACCCTGGACCAGTCATAAGTCGCACAGGTATATTTGTAGCATCATTAAATCATTAGGATATTAAGTAAAGATCATGTTACATGAAGATATTTGGTAAATTTCCTACTGTAAATATATATATATATTTTTTAAATTTTGTGAGTGGATATGCATTGCTAAGGACTTCATTTGGACAACTTTAAAGGCGATTTTCTCAATATTTAGATTTTTTACACCCTCAGATTCCAGATTTTCAAATAATCGTATATCGTCCAAATATTGTCCTATCCATACATCAATGGAAAGCTTGTTTATTCAGCTTTCAGGTTATGTAAAAATCCTTGTGACTGGTTTTGTGGTCCAGGGTCACATACTGTATATATAATAATGATAATAATCACAGCAAACCTGGAGCTTTGAAAAAAACAAAAAAAAAAACACATTTTAAATCACAAATTAAATTATATGTTTCAACATAGTAGTGCAACCCTAATTTTATCTTTAATAGTATTTCCTTTAAAAATATAGTTTATTTATATAGTTAACTATATATCTTTTCTATTTTGTAAATACATTTTTTGTTTTTGATAACTTAGTTACCAATTTGTTGATTTGACCTATCTTTGTAGATGCTTGGTGTTTTATGTTGTCTGGTTGAATATTGTTAAGAATGCCCATGCAGATGTCCACTGAAACACAATTTCCCTATGCGGATAAAGACTACAACTGCTGTTTATCAGACAAGCGGTGCCAATAAAACAACCAAATAAAACTTAATTGGCCTGGGTGATTTACTGGTATAGACAGCAGCATAAAACTAACAAACAAAAATCAGAGGTACTCAGAGCGTGCGTGTGTGTGTGTGTTTGTGTGTGTGTAAACCTGTTGGTTTGGATTTCATTGGCGATACATTTGTGGTGTATAACAACACTTCAGCCAGTCAAAAAAGTTTGAGTAGGAGTAAGTAGAAATTGAAGTACAATGAGAGAGAGAAAGAAAGCAGAGACGTGGACAAAAAGAGTTGTTTTCAATTCAAGGCCCCTATACACACACATGCACAGAGGCGAGGGAATGTTAGGATGATGAAAGAGGAGGAACGGAACTTGGAAAGGAAGTGTGAACTGGACAAAACAGTGACTTATTATTCAATCTCAGTCCCATCAGCATGCATGCGTGTCACTTCTGTTACTACACAAAAACAGCTCTTTCAATAATGTCGATAACACGTTAAAGGAATAGCTTATAATAATAAGAATAAGAAAAA
The DNA here is from genome assembly GCA_037101425.1 of Elopichthys bambusa. Lineage (NCBI taxonomy): Eukaryota > Metazoa > Chordata > Actinopteri > Cypriniformes > Xenocyprididae > Elopichthys > Elopichthys bambusa. The sequence goes on from CM074449.1 coordinate 23,476,678, forward strand.
AAAAAAAATGTAATCACCCTTATTTGCAAATTTTCATTGTCACAGTTGTATAAACATAACCACTCTGTTAAGAACAGTCTTAAGAGTTAAGACTGTTAAGACTGTTAAGAGTTAGTCTGATCAACAATTAACCAAGGGGTAATCAGTCTTACTTTTAAGATTCAAAAGACACCAATCTGTATTTTTATGTAACTGAGTTATGACCAGTCTTAAAGAAAAAAATGAGAGACTAACTTGTACAACTAGTCTAAGCAGTTTATGCAACCGGCCACTGGAATTAACTGACTTTAAACATCAGTAAATCAACAAATAGGTTACACATGACGTATATTTGCTCATTGAACTTGTAGATGTGTAATAGAAATGGTTTACAGTCTATTGTCAACTGAGGACATCGAGTCACCAAATGTTTTACACAGACATGCACAAATCTCAGTACAGCACTGCACATGCACACACTCTGTCATGACATGGACACTTAGAGTGAGTGCCAAACACATCTATTTACAGTATCCTGCACAGAGTAGCAGTGTGATAAAGCCAAGACAGGAGGACAGTAGTCATGACTGTAAATGAAACAAATCATGTGTGTGCATTTAAGGAGTTATTTTCCACTAAAAGTCAAATGAATAATACATTTAAAGTGATATTAATTTATAGGCAGTACTCTGAGTTTAATTTCCATGATGTTAATTTGAAAATTATATTAATTCACAAGTTTACACGTACATGAAATCAAATAAAGTAATTTATATAGTAATTTATGCGTATTTGGCGTGCTGTCTGGGGGAGGGCTCCGAGCTCGGAATTTGGCCCGAGCCCAGAGTACTCCCTCTCCTTAACTGGGATAGAAACCAGCCAAGAGTGAGGTGATGGGGTGGTGAAGGGATGCTGTGAAACTTGTTGCGGAATAGAGGTGAGAGGCAGCTTTATATACCGGCTTCCTCTTGCACTGATTGGTTGATTACCTAAAGGTGCTCCTCCCAAATTTTGTTAAATAAAACTTCATCTTATTTTATGTAGTGCTGGTTCGTATACCAGTTCATGCGGTGTACCGGTTTCAGTTTTGTGTACGATATATATTTTTCAAATACCACCATGCTGGTGCGTAAATAACTGGCCACAAAGACTGCTGGGGTTAGGGGTAACAAGTTACAAGTAACGCAAGTTACGTAATCAGATTACTTTTTTTTTTCAAGTAATAAGTAAATTAATGTATTACTTACAACAAAAAATTTACAACAAAATATCTGAGTTACTTTTTCAAATAAATAATGCAAGTTACTTTGTTTTCCCATTTATTGACAGGCACCTCTCCTGTCTCCATGTTGAGGGAAGTGGGAAGTAAGGTGTAGAGGCACTGTGTAAACATGATGCTTATTGTAGTTCTAAACTAAATGTGAGCATTTACTCATCTCACTTGCACAAAAACAGATTCAGTATTCCTCAAAATGAATAAAAACAGTAAAATGCATACAAAGACCCGCCCCCCATGGCGCTCTCACACCATGTTCAATGTTCTCACGCAGTGAAAAAAATATTGCAGAGCAAAGAGAACACGCGTCGACAGACAAGACAGAACAGATTACTTTTGATATGAAGCAAAGTCACAAATTTCAAATATTGTAATTTTTAAAGAAGTTTAAACAATAAATACCATTTTGTGGCTCTTTTAATGTGTCGTGACAGATCGCTGTAGTGCTTCAGTTCAAGCGGCTCGTGAACCGATCATCTCTTCCATTTAGTTAATTTATTAGCATCAAATAAACATTAAAAAGAACATTAGAAGGAATGTTGTTTCAACCGTGGAAAGATTTGAGTACACACCATTTTTCAAGTTCAAGTCCACCGATGTTAATCTACTAACTTCCCTGACTGCTTTGTCGGACATAACAGCGGATTCGGCGTTATGATTGGTAGGATCGCCTGTCAATCAAACTCTTTTTTTATACTTTTTGTATTTAGTCTCACTTTATTAACCAATGTCTTTGCTGCTGACCTTCAGTGATCCAATTCAGCCATACCAATAAGCAAAAATGACTTTAGATAAACATCACATATGTGTTTCATTTTTTTTCTCTCTTGTGTCCTATTCTTCTGCAATCCAGAATGGTTTGTTTGAGCTGTGGCCTCTACTGTACAGGCGTGAATTTGTATTTCCTTCAGTCTGAGGCTTATTTATTTCACTTTTGGTGTGAAAGGGCCTAAACATTTGCCAACCTATTTTTTTTTTATTAAAAAGCAAACAATCAAGCCCAGCCCAGATGAGAAATAGTAACGCAAGAAATAGTAACGTAATGCATTACTTTTCATAAAAAGTAACTAAGCAACGCAATTAGTTAATTTTTTAAGGGGTTAACGCAATATTGTAACGCTTTACTTTTAAAGCAACTGCAAACTGACAATAAATATCCCACACAACCTACTTTCTTTAACATGGCAAATAACATGTAGAGAAAACATGGACAGAATCACAGTATCCAGTCACAAATGAAACTTACTGTTTAAAATGGAATGTCACAGAATTTGGCAATGTTTTATGATTGGGTTATGTTATGTAAAACAAACACTTGTGCATCATGGATTTTATACAATGAAAAATATTTAACTTGTACAATGTAAATGTAATTTTTATTACAGAATATATTTTATAGTTACTATACTGTAATAAAGGCTATATCAATTAGCACTGCATTATTGGCTTGAAAAACACACATAAACCATATATTGTGGCAGTCGTATGTTTATTGTCTTCACATTTCATCAGTCAAAATGTTTTTCTTTTTATTCAGCTACAGCAATAGCTAGATGCCTTTGTCCATATAAAAATTCATAAGTTATCACTTCTAGGAGTCAGTAAAAAAAAAAACCTTCTATGAGTCTGTCTCTGCGAGAGAGCATTCGAGTATGAATGAAACATACATTACATGAGAGTGTTTAGCGCTCCATAATGCTTACATTGCCTCATTTTGAAGAAGAATAAAATGTCTGATTATGCATAGAATATCTTGTCTCTTTGAATATAAATCTAGATTTAATCACATTGGCCCATTAAAACCTCTATATGAAAACACTTGCCCGAAAAAAAGTATTTACGACGAATTTTTGTTTTATTAAAAATACTCTATGCCCATGAGTATGAGAACCTTGTCAAAACCCAGACGACTAATTTAGCACTGGTTTCCTCAAGATTTTCCTAAAGTTTTTTAGAATGGAGTTTTTCAGTTGAATATGAGTAAAATAAGGTCTGTGGTAAACACAACTTGACAATACTTGGACATTTTGTTCTACAATGTAAACTGCACACACTCACTACCCAAACATTCCTATCTAGTTACTTATTAGAAAAAAAAGCAAAAAGAAACAGCTTCAAAATTCGCGATATGCTGGATTTTCGATATGGGTGTGTAATTTACGTTGTGAACAAAACGTCTAAGTATCGTCAAGTTATGTTTACCACAGACCTTATTTTACTCATAAATTGAAGAACCCTATTATAAAAACCCATAGGAAAATCTTGAAGGAACAACTAGTGAATTAGTCTTTCGGGTTCTGACATCATGACTGCACCACTCTGTTATTAAAAGATTTATTTTACATGGAGCAGGTTGTGTCATGAGGGCTGATACATTGATCTGACATGACCTGAGCTCGCTGCTATTTCACTCTGTCTGGGAAACCAACAATTATTAACAGGGCTGTAACCAACAATTATTTTGATAAATAACTCTATTTTGATAAACAATCTAACTTTTATTTGAATGATTAATCAATTATTAATTCAAATTAATTCAAATAACTGAAAACTTTTGTGTAATGCTGCATCCACACTGCTAGGTGTCAGTATGTCCAAGACGACTGCCATATTGGCCATTGAGACATAAGCAAAAATTACTGAGCGCACCTTTAATAGTCTTAATCTGTGAAAAAAAAAAAAAATTCCATATAATTTTATACAGCCCTGCTGATGTGTGTATCTGTGTTTTACTTTTCAGTATGTCTCGGGACAGATATGAAGCTGGCTTTACCCTCCAGTCTTGAGAATCATTATGAGATGCTCAGGCTCCTGTACACGGGCTGTCAAGTGGTTCATGGTAACCTGGAGATCACTCATCTGCAGGGCACTCCAGACCTCTCCTTTTTGCAGGTACGAGACTGCAATGTGTTTTTGAGTGTGTTAGGGTAGTGCTTTAGTGCTCTTTATTATACAGCAGCTAGATTTCTTTGGTGCTCAAGCATTTCCAAACTCCTGCTCATTTTCTTGCCATTGTGTAAATAATCACGTTATAATGAATAATGTGTGTGTGCCTGAGTTTGACCAGAGCATATTTCTGAAAGTCTGCAATACCCTTTTATAGAGATGCTTAAAGTTTAAATGACACAGGCATAATCATTTTTAAAAGGTTAACAGCTCAAATGGTACTGCATAACAGGAATGACCGATCTTAACATCCTATTTCAACTAAAACTTTGCCTTGAAATTAAATTCAGTTTACTAAGGTTCACGATGGAGTAGAATAGAATAGAACTGCTATTAATTTAAGCCCCTCACTAATGTTTTAAATGTCAATAAAATGATGAAAATGAAAGATGCTCATGTTTGTCTGTAGGGGATTGTGGAGGTTCAGGGGTATGTGCTGATAGCTCACGTCTCAGTGCGTTCGGTTCCTCTGGACAATCTGCGGATCATACGAGGCAGTCAGCTGTATAACTCCAGCTATGCTCTCGCAGTACATAACAACATCCACCTCAGTCAGGTGGGACTCGGCCTGAGAGAACTACGCCTCAGGAGTCTAACAGGTAAGGAGTGTGGGACTTAAAAGTATTTTAAAATAGTCACATTTATATTGGGTTATTTGAAATTTAAAGGCACAATATTTTCACCACTATTTATTCAAAATAATAAGCGTAGCTTGATGACGCTGAGATTGAGCACAGAATCAAGGGAGATGTCGTCTTCACCTCACAGCCAGTGGAAAAGAATCGGACGGGACTCGGACAGAAATCATGTTTATGGATGAGATTATTAACTTTACTGTAGTATGAAGCAGAGCAGGGCCGAGTGATGTGGGAGCGGAATGAGGCTGCTGGAGTGAATGCTAATGAGAGACGAGTGCAGCGGAACTTTTATTATGCCGCAGTCACTGCTTCTGCTTCTTCCGGTCAAGCATGTGTGGGGTAACGCAGCGCTCTTCATCATATTAGATGCATTTGAGTGTGTTGAAAATGGTTGAAGATAATGTTATAACGTTATTCTGTGCGTTTTCTTGGCAGCTGTTATGAGAGACTTGTTGCACACTGAAGTAAGCTAGATCGATATTAGAATATCATATTAATAAATGCTGGATGGCTTGTGTTGCTAAATGGCATGCGATTCATTTTAAAACATTGCATGGTGGAGAAAATGCTGTATTACTGTTACTAAAAATAAAGCTGCATCTGATTATGCTATGTTAGCCACTTAACAAAATAGTGTTTTTCTCTGAGGCATGGTAAAAACATGGTCCTCACGGAAAATCAAGAAAACGAGATTCAAACAATAAGACTAAATGTGTTGAGCTATATAACAATGATTAGTTTTCTGTTTATAAATGTATCCAAACAGTTGTTCCCTTGACTAATAAAACACATAATATATTATAGCGGAAATCGAGGGTAACGCAGGTATATTGTCGTTGATATGTGACGCATGGACATGGTCTGTGTCCTGGTTAAAATTGCTTATTTCTCTGGATTTAAACATTCTTGGAAACATCTGGGATAATGTAAGTACACAAGTCAACAAAATTTATAACACTGTTCTAGTGGTTTTTGGATATCTTACTCCAAAAATATTACATATTGTGCCTTTAAGAGTGAAGGTCTATTACTGACTTCTCTCATTTTTTAAAATTAAAGCTTCATTTAACACTTTTTGTTATATTGGTTGAATCTCTCTTCACATCCTGATAACAATTAATAATAGAAGTGGTATAATTATTAAAAATATATATGTATATATACCTTCTGTGGAAGTCTCAGGACCAAAAAATGTTTGTCCGATGTTCATCCAATCATTGCATTCAGTTCTGACAGGATGTCCTGTCTGCCTGTATTTCCATACCTCCGCGCACCCTGCTCGTGCAGATATCACTCACACGTCATCAGTGCGTTCCATGAGGCTATGCCGAGTTGTAGATAGACAGTCACCGAGTGCCACAAACAAACAGCAGCCACCTTTTACAGTTCCTCCTGAAGCAAAACAACAAACTTATGCTGCGTTCACACCAGTGTTGGGTGTAACGCGTTACTAAGTAATTAAACTAGTTACTGTAATTAAATTACTTATCCACTGAGAAAGTAAAGTAAGGGATTACTGTTCATTTTTAGGTAATTTAATTACAGTTACTTATAATGTACTTGCAGTACAGTTCTGTTTAAATCAATATTGAATTTAAAATCTAAATTTGTCGTCTAAAGGTAAAAGTGAACGCTGCCTCTTTAAAATCGTTAGCTGTAGTGCAGTTGTGTGTAAGTTCACAACTTCGAACCAGTTGGCTGCGTAGTCGCTGTCTGAAGATGTCGGCAGAAGCGAGTGGCTGGCTTTACAGAATGGAAATATTCCAATTACTTCACTTTTTTGACACAGGTAGGCAAGAACATTACGGTAAAATGTAAGCAATGTCCTAGAGAGAAAAAACTAAGCGCGCTCTCTGAGAGACGGTCTTCAGTCAGTGCGTTCTCAACCAAAGCGCACACATATAGCCGCCTCTCGCGAGTCAGATTTTTGCGGTTTATTACACATAAACGTTCAAATACACACACAGTTATATCAAAATGCCCGTCTTGGCGTATATTTGCGTTGGTTATGTGAATGTGAACAGCATGTGTAACAGCATATTGTCTCCATCCATTAGGTCTTAGTGACAGCAGCCTTTAAAACATGCTACTGTCTACTATTGGCTGTATTAAATGATAATCAAACAACAAAAGAAAAGCTTTAATAAGGATTAATCTATATTTAATTTATACAGTTATGACTATGCAGAGTTATTTTATATTTGATTACTTACTAGCCTACTATTAGACCTACCTGGAAAAAAATATATAGCATTTTATTTGTATTTTTATATATTTTTACCGTGGTATCGAGTATTGTGCACTTTTGGTGGTATCAGTACCGACTACTAGATTTTTGGTATAGTGACATCCTTATTTCTTACTAAAAAAAATGTAAGTATTATAAAGTAAATAGTAATATAAGTATTATAGTATATGTTTTAATAAAGTTAAAATGTTTTAAAAAGCTATAAAAGGCTAAACTATTCGATCTTTGACTAAATTATTAAAAGAGTTTTCTTTCTATTGTCTATCCGATAAAGGTTTATAGGGATATTAAGAAGTAATTAGTAAGTTACTTACTGAGTAATTAAATTACTTTTCGGACAGAGTAATTAGGAAAGTATTTTAAATACAACATTGATGATGTAATTAGTAATTAATTAGTTTTTTGAAGTACCCAACATTGGTTCACACCATGTCATAATTACCATAATTAAAAGATGGCAACCTGTGACGTTCTACTCTGAGCTGTCCTCAGATTCTGATTTATGCATTTCTATGGCAACACTATCAGTGCCAAATTTAATCTGCAGCAGTCAGATGGTACAAGTCAGAGCTCTCTAGGTTGTTTACGTTCATCATTCTTATAATGTTGTGTGTTGTGAGACTTGAGATCATTTAACGCCGCCTCTCGTGACGCTTTGCAGACTCTGCTTTGCTGTGCGCATTCATATGTTTCAGAGGAGGTGTGGCTTTGGAGATGCTCTTAAGGGAGGATGGGATGGTTCTTATGCTTTCAAAGCTAGCTTGCTATTGCCTTTAAATGGATGGTGACCAGTCTAGTTAGGGGATACTGCAGTTTAGATTCCCAAGTTTATGTTCTCTCTGTAAATTAATACAATTCTGTAAGTCATAGAAATTTCTATTGTGAATATTCATTTTTGTAGTTATGCTCAGCTCTCAAATATTTCACTAGATAATTCTCTTTGTGAGTACTTGTGAATTGAGTAAATCCTGCTCACATGATAACATCAGTCTGCCTGTGTGATTCATTGGGTGGCAAATGTTACCAGCCAATAATTTCCTATTTCCTATAGAATAAAAGTGGTGTTTCTCCAGGTGTCTTACAAAGTTTTCTAGTAACTGGATGTTTTTTTAGAGACACTAAAAAGTATAATCGTTGAAATAAATTAATTGCATTAATTAAATGATTCATTCAGTAATCACAAATGACTGGAAAGGTCATGGAAAAGTCATTGAAATTCATTGGTCAAAAAGTTTGAGAACCCTGATTCTATCATTTGTTCAAGGTTCCCAGGGTCATCAGAGACTGAAATATCAGAGACTTTTAAAGACTTTTTAGGCAAAATTCAGCTGGCAAAAAGGCCCATTGTTGATAGTGTAGTGATGCATGAAGCACTGAGGTCATTTTCAAGCTAAGTAGCTTTGTGTGTCCAATTTGAACCCGATGCAAAATAGGATATTTAAAATGACTTCAAACTCGTAATTTCTCCAGGCAAAAAATGGTAAATGGAACTGCACCTTTATGCTCAGGTCGAAAATATTTTATTGACTAATTGCTCTTTGTGTTTGTATTTTTAAAAAAAAAATGCTGTACAGTCATGAAAATGGAACCCTGTGAGTAAAATTACTGACTATATTTCACAGAAATCCTGCTTGGCGGGGTTTATATTTGGGGAAATCCTCAACTTTGCTTTCCTCGGAATATAAATTGGGAAGACACTGTTACTAAAGTTCAAAACAAACCGCTGCACCTGGAAGACATTCCAAAGAACTGTGAGTGAACTATCCCATAATACTATTCAATGCATCATATATGTGTTATTGCTTAATATTAACGATCTTTTTTCAGGTCCTCTTTGTTCTTCTGCTTGTGGGTCTGGTGGATGTTGGGGAGAAACAAATCAGGACTGCCAAACATGTGAGTGTCATTGGCACACTGGTATTTTTTCATGTTTGATAACATTTTTTTAAAAATTGGCCATGAATTCAGATTTCCGGTCCATCTCATTATATATTTTCATGTCCCAGAATGCCTTAATTTATACAGTATGTTATATAATCGTGTAATTTTGTTGTCAATATTTATTAAGGTCTTTTATGACAATGTGGTGGACATTTTTTTGGTGCCCTGTCAAAATAAACATCTGATTTGACACTTGTTTTAACGGTATTTAACCTAGTTTATACTAGAGAAAATTTCTGATCAGTTCAATTCTACATTCCCTATCAGAGAATAAATAGATGCAAATTAAGTATCTAATAATTTGTGTTTTGTCATGAAACGTAATGGAATTCTGAATCTTGTCCGACCCAGTATGATACACCATTTCATGTTCCTCTTTCTCTGCAGTGACCTCTGTGCAGTGCTCATCTGGCTGTTTGCGCTGTAAAGGTCCAAAACCTAATGATTGCTGTCATGTGCAGTGTGCTGCTGGGTGCACGGGGCCGAAAGACTCTGACTGTCTGGTAAAAAGATCATAAATATTCAATTTATATTATTCATATCTAACTGACATATAATAATATCTGTTTTACCCCCTGTTTTTGCATTTTTAGGCCTGTCGTCACTTTAATGACAGTGGGACGTGTAAAGACAACTGCCCTCCGCCCACCATCTATGACCCAATTACCTTCCAATCCAAACCCAACAAGGACAAAAAGTTCAGTTTTGGAGCCACATGCGTCAAACAGTGTCCCCGTATGTCAAACTTTTAATTAGCTAACAATATAATATCTTGCTGTATGTTCACGGGTCTTGCCTTTTCTTTTTTCTATGTATATATTTATTATATATGCTGTGCTTTCTACTTCTTTAGATAACTATTTGGCAATGGAAGTGGCGTGCACAATGGTCTGTCCTAAAGCTAACAAGGAAGTCATCACTGTCGAACCAGATGGACAAGAAACACAGAAATGTGAAAAGTGTGAAGGAGAATGTCCAAAAGGTATGTATGTCTTTGGCTGAAACATACATACGCTAGTACATGGCTGCTAATGATTCTAGCTAGCTACACAAACATGATTTTAAGTGTCATTGAGTTCCAAAATGTGTGAGAAAGCAATTCATAACACAAGTTGTATTCTTAAAATTGTTCCAAAATAGTGTATACAGTTTGGAATAATTAAGATCTTTTTTTGTATGAATGTATTTTCTGTGATGGTAATAATTGAGCACCTGCAATAATTAAGCACCAAATCAGCTAATTAGAACAATTTCTGTAGTATCATGTGACTCTCAAGATTGGATTAATGGCTGCTGAAAATTCAGCTTTTCAATCACAGTAATAAATTATATATATTTTTTGATAAATGCAACCTTGGTGAGTTGCAGAGAAGAAACTTAAAAAAAAAAAAAATCATAATTATTCCACACTTTTGACCAGTAGTCTATAACTACTATGTGTGTATCGTTTCTCCTATTCTTACAGTAGTATTGATTTCTGTATGTTCTGTCTGTTAGTGTGTTATGGACTAGGTATGGGAAACCTTCAGGGGGTGACAGTGGTGGATGCCACCAACATTGGCATGTTCGTTGGCTGTGAGAAGATCTACGGCAGTTTGGCTTTTCTTTCAGACTCCTTCAAAGTGTAAGCAAGGACAAATTACAATTCCGTCAGCATCTACTCGTCCTCTTGCTTCTGTGGAACACAAAAGGAAGATATTAAAAAGATTTTGTCACAAAAAAGAGCAGGAAACATATCATAAAATATATATACGACATATATATATATATATATATATATATATATATATATATATATATATATATATATATATATAAAATATTCATACAGCTTTGTGTGAGGAACATACTGAAATTTAAGTCATTATTTATTGATCATTTTCCCCTCTGCTGCAGCTCTCAAACTTGGTATGTTATAGTTAATGTGTGATGAGACACTTGTTAACAATTCCATCTGATGTCATTAGCTATGATTGCATACACTTATTTAATGCAAATTATGGGATATTGCATAAAAAAACAATGTATGGGAAATCTTAAAATGTGCACAACTGAGGTGGTTAATTTTTTTATTTATTAGGAAAACATGCACATAAACTACGATGGAAACACATTTACCAAATAAATTCCTGGATATGCGACAAAAAACATGATTTTGCCTCAAAAGATCATGTGACTGGATACTGGCTTACTATTTAAAATATTGTTTTAGTCATTCTGAGATGCCTGAGCCAAAGTCTGTCATCAAAATGATTAGGTATAATTACCTTCAAGAACTGTCAGTTCTTCCCAAACATTAGGCATTGGCCTCTGAACACAAGATAACGTGACAGTGTTTGTTCTTGCATTTCATCTGCATTCTCTGAGGCGCAAGTAATTTATTATATAGGAAATAAAGGCTAACAGGCTTCCCTGGTTGCAGCAACTATTTATTATTTTATTACTGATATTTTGAGCCAATTTCCCAAGAAAGTGAAGATTTTGTTCTTGAGCAACTGGAAACTGTGCTTTACGCGCGGATGTTTTATACAATATTCAAATTTTTCGCAAAAGTTTAATTTGCAACTTTGGATGGAAACATTGCTATTGATTTTAAACTTGACATAAGTTTGAATTTGTGAATGCTTTTGGCCCTTTTAAGAGTTTGACAGCCCCTAGTCTCTGTAAGCTTTCATTGTATGGAAAAGAGCTGTGTGAACATTCTTCTGAAGTTCACCTTTTGTGTTTCATAGAAGAAATAAATTCATATGGGTTTAGATTAGAATGACCTAAGGGGGAATAACTAACTTAACTTTAAAACTTTTCTTCTGATTTCAATTTTTCCATACATGACTGGTATTGTTGCACTTGTAATGCTAAAATATATTGTGTCGTCAATACAGGAATGCAGTTTCCAATTCAACTGGACTGCAGTTGAGTGACCTGGAGAAGCTGAAGTCAATACAAGAAATCACAGGTGAAGTTCAACTGTACTCATATCACAAAGATTATAAAGAAAATACAAGTCAATAGAGCCAAGATCTGTACTTTGAGAACTAAAATCTACATAAAAATGCTACTAGCTGGTGTATTATTAGATGAAATTTGCATTTGCCATATCATTACATTTGTATTTTAGGATATCTGTACATAGATGCATGGCCAGATTATTTGGATGATCTGAGTGTTTTTGAGAACTTGAAGGTGATCAGAGGAAGAATGCTTTACAAGTAAGTGTAAATATCTATCTTTGCGTTTTACTTGAAAGGTAGCTCTTTTGTATTTTTCTTTTTTTCACCCTTTACCTGTTTCCTAATTCAGTCTTTAAACACAGTATTTGCTAGACTGTTTACCCACTTTCTTGCTTGTCTGACATCTAGTTAGACTTATCAAACCTGCAGTTTCTTATTAGTTGTAAAGGTTAATAATTATCCTACACCTGCTGCATAGTGTATCCCTCTTCTTTACTTTCAAACCTTCGAGCCAGTTCTAACTAGACGGACTGTGAGAAAGGAATGCACCTAGTTAATCTATGAAACTAGGTAATTTGTCACACTTTAGAAGTCAAAATAAAGATTGACGCACACAAATGGGGCTATGATACATTAGTAGCTTTAACTTCTGAAACCCACCAAGAACAACATCACAGCAAGGACCTTTGCAAACTGGTCATTTATTCTGCATAAATGTATAACTCTAGTATCTTATTGCTTTAGTTAATGTATTTGAATCATCTCTCTCGGTTTATCTCTCTGCAGGGGTGTTTTGTCTTTGGGAGTTCAGTCTTTACAGATCGAGTCTCTCGGGTTGCGTTCCTTGCGCAGTGTCAGTGGAGGTTTAGTACTGATTCATAATAACTCCAGACTGTGCTACACCTCCTCTCTGCCCTGGAACTCTCTGCTTCACCCCGCACAGGGACCCAACCTCATTAGAAGCAACAACCAAGACCAGCAAACATGTGGTAAAAGACCATTATGTGTTAGCCCTGTTCGGATGGTAATTGTTTCTTATGGGGATGTATGGTCATTTCAACATTTACAGTGATTTTATTGCTGTCCGAATCTAGAATGTCAGTGTTTTTTTTTGTTTTTTTTTTATTATTATTATTTTTTTTACAAACACTAAGTTTGTGTGGTAATTAATTTGCTGTCCAAATCCAGATCCAAAGTTTTCTGTAAATCCTTTTTGACCACTGCCAATCATCGTATGGTAAATGTTGCGCTTTGCAGTAATGTGCACTTTTATTAGTGAAATGCCCTCTTTAGACATTTTACGAACTACAAGAAACTTCGCAACTACTTCCACTTATTCTACTAACCTGAACCCTAACACCAAACCCTAAATTAACAGCCTACTAACAGTCTACTAATACTCTTATGAGAGTTAGTTGACATGTAGTTGCAAAGTTACTTATAGTTAGTAGAATGTCTAAAGTGGGCCATCAAAATAAAGTGTAATCCTGGTGGAAAAATCCAGTGCCAATTGTTTGAAACTAAATTAGGATTTATTTTCTTTTGTTAAAAAATGTGTTTGTTCATACTTTTTAGTTTCCCATAATGAATAATATTCCACCATATGCTTGATTATGGAATCAAACAGGACATTCTTCTCTCTCTTGTGTAGTTTCAGAGGGAAGAATCTGTGACCCCCTGTGTGCGGATGCAGGCTGCTGGGGGCCGGGACCCAGTCAGTGTGTGTCGTGTGTGAATTACAAACGTAGGACGGAGTGTGTGGAGCAGTGTAATGTCCTACATGGGTAAGTACAGTATGAATAAGCAAACTTTTCATTTGTTGTTGTGCTTTGTTGTGTTTACTTACATAAATGCACATAGGGTTCATATAGATTATTGAATGCTGAATTTTGTGCACAGGGATTTTCCAATGTTTCATATACTTTGTAAATGTCAATAACTGTTAATGTAATACAATAAAGAATGCAGATTTATATGCTGTTGTTATAGAAGTTGTTTTTAAACTCTTATTGTTTATCTCTACATCAAATGCATTTCCACAGGTCAGTCCGGGAGTTTATAGATGGATTTAACTGCGTTCCTTGCCATCCAGAGTGTCGACCAGTCAACGGTTCTGCCTCCTGTACAGGCCCAGTAAGATGCAAATGCAAAATGCAAAAACACACACATATATATATATATATATATATATATATATATATATATATATATATATATATGTAATATTCCTTTTTTTTTTTTTAAATATCATCACCAAAAATAAAATTAATTCATTATTTACTCTCCTTCATGTCATTCCAAACCTGTACGACTTTCTTTCTGTGGAACACAAAAGGAGAAGTTTAGCAGAATGGTGTTCACGCTGCTCTTTTTCATACAGTGAAAGTAAACATAACAAAAATGTACCATAAAAGCACAAAAAGTCAAAGTCAACTTTATTGTAATTTTTAGTATATCACATGGTACTAGATAAAAGATAAACACAGTTCCTGTCATGTTATGGGTTCGAAGATGAAGAAGGTTGACGAAAAAGCTCAAAACAATAGTTTATTTAAACAAAGATAACTAATGGTAACACTTTATTTTAAGGTGACGTCGTTACACGTTACTACATGAACTTACTATAGTAATAACAGTAAAATATGCATAATTACAAGTAACTAACCCTAAACCAAACCTTAACTGTAACTCTATAGCAAGTACATGTAGTTAATTAATATTACTCAGTACTTATTTGAGTAAGTACAATGTAACTATGTCACCTTAAAGTAAAGTGTAACCTAACTAGATAACTAAGGCAGGCAAAACAGGAAGTGAATCAGAATAAAAATGAAACCAAAGCTGAGCATAACTGTTAAAGTTCCTCAGTTCCAAGAAGTAAAATAACAACAAAAAAAAAACTTTTCTTTTTGTGTACCATGGAAGAAAGCAAGTAATACAAGTTTAGAACAACACTGGTGAGAAATGATGACTGAATCTTTATTTTTTAAATTTTTAACATTTTTAATGAACTTTTTTTTACATTAAAGAAGCCATATAACACCCTTCTACAAAGTCTTGATTTGATTTTTGGTGTCTATTAGAATAGGTTTTCATGGTTTAATGTTCAAAAACACACATATTCACATAATTCACATTACATAGTTGCAGCACCCTTCTTCCCAGTCTGTCAGTAACGCTCTGTTCTGGGGAGCCCCTCCTTCTGGAAACTGTGATGCACTCTGATTGGTCAGCTGGAACAGTTTGTTGTGATTGATCAACTGCTTCAGGCATGTTTCGAAATGTCACTGTCCTTACCATAATTGCGAGTTTCAACACAGCACTGATGTTTTGTTTGTTTTTTGCTTGTACCTTGGGCAGGAATTATTTAAATGAGGAACATTGTGGCATGTACATTCCTAGAAGAAAACTCAAGACCTTGTGGTATTTGTGAGGCATTTCAGGGAGTTCAGAAACAGTGCTTTACTAATATAGAGAATAATTCCTATTGGACTGGACTTTGTGCTTTGCAACTTGCCGACCTTTTCCAATGTCAAACAGCAATATTACACACTAAAGAAAGTTGAAAATGTAAAAAAGCACAATAGGTCCACTTTAATGTTTTAATTATGTTTTGTGTACAGGGTCCAGATCAGTGTAAGGAGTGTATGCACTTTCAAGATGGAGATGTGTGTGTCGAGCGCTGTCCCAGTGGGGTGAAAGAGGACCAGCACACAGTGTGGAAGTACTTCAATGCTACAGGACACTGTCTGCCCTGCGAGACCAACTGCACTGTCTCGTAAGTCCTTCACTGAGTTCATGGATTGTTATCCCACTCTTTTTTTTATATCAGGCCATTAACAACAATTTAGGTTTTGGAATTAATTTTTTATTTTGTATTTACTGACAGGTGTCCATTGGATGATAGGGGGTGCCCCATCCAACAGAAAACTGGGTAAGACGTTATCAAATGTGTATGTATGTAGAATACTCATATTCATTAGTAGTTTCCTAAAGCAAGCATCACTTATACTGCGCATACTTAGGGTTAGGGGTTTGAAAAAACTCTAATCTGAAGTTTTAAACTGCGTAAACTCCATAGCTTGTCGTGACTTTTTAAGGAGAGGTGGACTGTTACTTTTCTGTGTGATTGAAATTTTGGTATTTGTCTGGTGGACATTAAAACAAGGCAGAAAAAAATGTATTTACTTCAAAAGACGGACCTGAGTCGGACCTGAGACGGACCTGAGACTGCGCAGTCTTGCTTAAATCTAATTGTTACGAAATCCCTGCAGGCCTGGGACAACAGTCGCAATCACAATTGGTGGAGTGTTTCTCTTTATCATTTTGCTGGCACTGCTGGTGTTGTACCTGCGACGACAGAAACACCAGAAAAAGAAAGAAAACCTGAGGAGAATTCTTCAGGAGCATGAGGTCAGATCTCTGCAGTGACATTTGCATGTTGAATTTGTTTTCGATCTTCATTTGAAGACATACTAAATTTTTCATAACTCAAATTCCAAAAAGAGCATTTATTAAAGCTAAGATGCAAAAATCTAATTTTGAACTTGTGCAACTTTCTTTTATCAGCTGGAATAATGCATTAATTTTTGTCTGCTAACATTTACCTCCAAAAGACCTATTCTTTGTTTAACCCTCTGGCGCTGTGAAGGGTCTTTTTGACCCCAAATGATGATTTCTGAAATAAAAAATAATTTCTCTTTGTCCAAATGGCATGAGACTTTGTACGGTTGTCAACACTTTCTAGATCTACAAATAAAAAAAATAAATTGGAATAATATCTGTTTTTATGTTAGTGTGGAAAAAAAACACTTGTGCTGTTCGGGGTCTTTGGAGACCCCAGGCAACAAAATTAATGTAATTTTGTAACAAAATGATTTTTTTTTTTTTTTTAACAAATGTAATTTTACTGTTTATTAATGTTTTTACTGAACATTTATACAGTTTTGGGAGGATTTATGATATATTTTAAATTTATATAAATAAATTAAAAAATACAAAAACAGCTTTTTATGTAAAATTTACTTTATAAAAGACCCACATTTCTAACTTTCATTCATGGGGATAACATGGATAATTTGACATGGTTTAGTGTAAGATTTTTGCCCATGTTTTGGAAAATGCAGTTTTAAAAGTAAAAAATGATCACTTTATCCAGTAGACGGCTACAGAGCTCCACTATTTGCTATGTGCTATTTGACTAACTGAAAGGTTTTTTTGTTGTTGTTGTTGTTGTTTTCAGTTGGATTCATATCTAAATATTATGAAATCACAATTATAACAATAACAATTTTTTTTGTCAGTTTAAAATTTTTTGTACTGAAGAAAATCAGTTGTTCAGTAATTACATGTTGTCTCCAGGGTCTTCTACTTAGAAAATGGACAAAATTCATCCTCAAAATCAGAAACAATGCAGAACACACAAAGACAGAAATTAAGTGGCACACTTTAAAACATCCACAATGCAAAATGATCATGCTCACACCCACAAAGTCATTTTTATTGTTATAAGTGTGATTTCATAATATGTACATATAAATCCAACTGAAAAAAAACTTGTGAAAAGATGTCTTTCAGTTAGTCAAATAGCACATAGCAAATAGTGGAGCTCTGCAGCCGTCTACTGGATAAAGTGATCATTTTTTACTTTTAAAACTGTATTTTCCAAAAGATGGGCAAAAATCTTACAGTAAATCATGTCAAATTATCCATGTTATCCTCATGAATGAAAGTTAGAAATGTGGGTCTTTTATAAAGTGAATTTTACATAAAATGCTGCTTTTGTGTAAAAACCTATTTAAAAAAAAATTTTATTTATTTATTTACATAAATTTTAAAAATATCATAAATTCTCCAAAAACTACACAAATGTTGAGTAAAAACATTGATAAACTGAGTAAAATTACATTTGTTAAAAAAAGAAATAATTATTTTGTTACAAAATTACAAATTTACATTTGTTACAAAGTTACAAAATTAAATTTTGTTGACAGCACATGTGTCAACCCCAAATGAACAGCACCAGAGGGTTAAAATCAGCTGATTTTGAAATTAATGTTAGCATTTTGGAAGCTATCAGCTCAGTCCTCTAATTAGCATAAAAATACATAATGCATGCCAATACTGGGTAGGATAGTTGTTGTTTTTTTATATAATTTACATTTTACAAAATATTTACATGAAGTACACCCTGAGATTTTAAGTTAATATTTCAATAATTCAATGTCACATGACATGCAAATAAATAGATAAAATATTTAATCTGTTTTTAAGTGCTTTATTTTGACTTCATAGTTGGACTTTAAAGTGAACTCAAGTTGTGATAGTGTCTCATTCCACATCACTTCTACACTTGTGTTTTGGAACAGATTTTGCATCTGCAGAGTGCCTATGATTCCATAAAAGCCTATGTAGGCATCAAACTAGGTTGTGGAACAGAGTCTATTGTTCCAAAACATACAATAAACAAGAACTAATTATAACTGTAAAATGTAGGAAGGTCTGCTAGACTTTGTGCTGTTACTGTCCCCTTTAATTGTAGCGATTATCAGTTGGTCATGCTAATTAATTTCTTCTGTTTACTCAGTCTGTTTGATTTGACTACTTCACATTTAGTTCTGTAGTCTTATGGCATCTCAATTTTTCCTGAAGCTGGTGGAGCCACTGACCCCGAGCGGAGCGATGCCGAACCAGGCTCAGATGCGTATTCTCAAGGAGACAGAGCTGAAGAAACTCAGAGTGCTGGGCTCTGGAGCCTTCGGCACAGTCTATAAGGTCAGACACTGCACACAGTAAGAAATAGAGATATCTGATACCCTTTCTCATAGTTTTTTTTTTTGTTTTTTTTTGCTGGCACATGCAACCTCGGCCACTTTAAAGTGGACTTAAGCCTCCTTTAAGTTGTGGTAGTGTCTCAGTCCACATCACTTTCACACAGGTGTTTTAAGAACCCATTCAAATTGAATAATAATAACTATTATTAAAGTGAAGATGAAAAATGAAGACAAATATATTACTGTTATGAATTACAAGTGTACTTTAAAATAAATAGCTGCCTTTTATTTGATAATCGCACTAAGCTATATCATGATTATTGCACAGCCCCATTTATTTATTTACATTTTGCATTTGATATAATTAATTATTAGCCTTTCATCAACTCGTGAACCCCTCTGCAGTTCCCTTTGAGAACTCTGTCTGTTCTATTATTGTTCTTAATGCCATTTAACTCATGCAGAGTTTATCTCATCTCACCAGGGTATATGGGCTCCTGATGGGGAAAACGTCAAGATCCCAGTGGCCATCAAAGTTTTGCGTGAGAACACCTCACCCAAAGCCAACAAAGAAATCTTGGATGTGAGTGTGTTCCTTACATTCCTTTATTTTACTGTGATATTAATTTCCTGTTACAAACATTAAGAAGATTCTTCTTCCTAATGATAATATGTGTTTATTTTGTGTGTGGATATGCATGACTTTAAAGTGTTTTGTCTATGTGTGCTTCTGTCCACAGGAGGCATATGTGATGGCAGGTGTAGCGAGCCCATATGTGTGCCGCTTGCTAGGCATCTGTCTGACATCAACGGTTCAGCTGGTTACTCAGCTCATGCCATACGGATGCTTGCTGGACTATGTCAGAGAGAACAAGGACCGCATCGGCTCTCAGTACCTCCTCAACTGGTGTGTACAGATTGCAAAGGTAAGACATCTACAGAATGTGACATGCACTGATGGTGGAAGACTTTGTGGTATGTTGTTGCCAACTTGCCAGTATATAACTCTCATTTTAATGTTTCTCACAGGATTTTGTGAGACTATGGGGTTGAACATCAGTCCGTTGTAGAGAACATGCCTTTGTACATTTTAAAGTTAATTACATTAGTTTGGTGCACTTTTAAGAGCAAAATTAGGAGCTCCAACCCCTTTTCAGAGGACTCAAACCTCTTTTTAGTTTAGTATCTTTATAAGTCTCATAGGGCCCAACCATATATCTGGTGACATGTGGCGCCAGGCGTGACGCAAGTGTTTACCTGCTAGTTTCAGAGTGTGTTAGTATTATGCGCTTATAGGCGGGTGCACAACATGCTTATTACACACACAGGGACGCGCAGCAGCACACAAACATGCCAAATATTAAAAATAAAAGGATTACAATGTAAAAGGACCAGGGTTAGCACTGCTTTTGCAGTGTCAAACTTGTACAGTATGAAATGATGTGTTAGAATGTTACAGCTAGATGCTTAGCAACAGACAACCATCGCATGCCTAATATTAACATACTTTAGACAGTCACAGAAACACTGCATGCTGTATAAACAGTAGGCTAAAAAAAATACAACAACTGGAGTGAACAGACTGTTTCATTCTTATCTTTTTAGTCTGAAAAGTCCATTCAGGAAAAATTGTATAGTAGTCTGCAATATATAATATGACAATGCGCAATGCTACAGCCTTTTTGTAAACAAGTATTTGTCTAATCAGTGACACTGACACTGTGAAATGTCAGCTTTTAAATACCCAGGATTAATTGTTAAACCCCGGTAAATTATGAGTAATGTGAAATATGAAGCAAGATAACCCAGGATTCCATTTACCCGGGGTTTAGAATGACCCAGGGTTAAAGGGTTAGTTCACCCAAAAATTTAAATTCTGTCGTTCCACACCCGTAAGACCGTCGTTCATCTTCAGAACACAAATGATAAAATCCGATGGCTCAGTGAGGCCTGCATTGCCAGCAAGACAATTAACAGAAAGCTACTAAAGACGTATTTAAAACAGTTCATGTGACTACAGTGGTTCAACCTTAATATTGTAAAGCGACGAGAATACTTTTTGTGCGCCAAAAAAACAAAATAACGACTTTACTCAACAATATCTAGTGATGGGCGATTTCAAAACACCGCTTCATGAAGCTTCGAAGCTTTACGAATCTTTTGTTTCGAATCAGTGGTTCAGAGCGCGTATCAAACTGCCAAAGTTACGCCCTCCAGTGGTGAACCATTGAAATTTCAAAACACTAATGACGTAAAGAAGCCTCGTTTACTGAAATCACATGACTTTTGCAGTTAGATATGCGCTCTGAACCACTGATTCAATTCATGTTGTTGCAGACCCTTATCAAATAGATGACCACTGTAACTCATCAATATTCTATTCCCAAGCCACTTGTGCTCACGTTCTCATGTCTGGTTCTTTGTGTACCCAGGGAATGAGTTACCTTGAAGAAGTGAGGCTGGTTCACAGAGACCTTGCAGCTAGGAATGTTCTAGTCAAAAACCCAAACCATGTGAAGATTACAGACTTTGGGCTTGCCAGACTGCTGGACATAGATGAGAAGGAGTACCACGCTGATGGGGGGAAGGTGTGTGTTTTACATGTTGCTTTGGTTGAACTGCTGAAACAGATTTAGAAACAGAGCTTGAGTATGGGTAAATCTGCTATCCTGTATGTATTGATAAGGCTATATGTGTGTTGAGTAGGTGCCAATCAAATGGATGGCGCTGGAGTCCATATTACAGAGGAAGTTTACTCACCAAAGTGATGTATGGAGCTACGGTCAGTATCTGCATGGGTTTACAGTTGCTCTGCTGTAATTGATAACCCTCTGGTTTAAAATAACCTTTGAGGCTTGGCTCTTTCCATCTCAGGGGTGACTGTATGGGAATTGATGACCTTTGGCATGAAGCCATATGACCTCATACCAGCGCGGGACATTCCAGAACTACTGGAGAGGGGAGACAGACTCCCCCAGCCGTTAGTCTGTACCACAGACGTCTACATGATCATGGTCAATTGTTAGTGTTCATGTCTAATGATAATACGGATTAGCATAGACATTTGTGTGCTTATTTGATTCAAATATGTATCTCAAATGTTCTTGTACTGTTAAATTTCACAAAAAAGTATTTTTGTCTCATGTTTCAGTTTACACTTTCCCTAAAAAGTGTAAATACTGTGGCTTTGTGGCACTTTCAGGACATTGCTGTTTGATTGTCTTGACACAGTAACTTCTGTGACTTCTGCATAGTGAATTTAGCTTGTTTTACAAACTGAGAGACAAATCAAAATTGTTTTCTGTGGTAATCAAAAAGATGTCACAGCAGCTATCCATGGGGATCCATTTGTGTAGGGCACTTTTTTGACCATATGACCCTATGCCAGGTTGGATGATCGATCCTGACAGTCGGCCACGATTTAAGGAACTTATGGAGGAATTTACCGCCATGGCACGTGATCCCCCACGTTATGTAGTCATCCAAGTGAGTAAATATATAAATATTTTATTATTATGCAGTTATAAGGAATAATATGGGGCTGCAACTAACTACTACATTGAAAAGCAATTAAATATAATCTGTATATAGTTACAAATAATTGGAGATGCACCAGTATATCGGCCAATAATCAGTAACAGCCGATAAAAGCAAATTTTCACATTATCGGCTATCGGCCAATAGTTTAAAAACATCTGATAGTAAGAGCCAATATCATATCAATCAAAAGAGGGCAGGAAAATAATAATAATTAAAAGTATAATGATTAATTATTAATTATAATGAAATGATCATTAATTTAAAAGAAGGTATAAAAGCTCTGTGTCCAAGCTTATTAATAGAGAGGCGAAGGGAAGGAAAAGATGTGGTAGAAAAAAGTGTACAAGCAATAGGGATAACCGCACCCTGGAGAGGATTGTGAAACAAAACCCATTCAAAAATGTGGGCGAGATTCACAAAGACTGGACTGCAGCTGGAGTCAGTGCTTCAAGAACCACTACGCACAGACGTATGCAAGACATGGGTTTCAGCTGTCGCATTCCTTGTGTCAAGCCACTCTGACAGTGTCAGAAGCGTCTCGGCTGGGCTAAAGACAAAAAGGACTGGACTGCTGCTGAGTGGTCCAAAGTTATGTTCTCTGATGAAAGTAAATTTTGCATTTCCTTTGGAAATCAGGGTCCCAGAGTCTGGAGGAAGAGAGGCCCACAATCCACATTGCTTGAGGTCCAGTGTAAAGTTTCCACAGTCAGTGATGGTTTGGAGTGCCATGTCATCTGCTGGTGTTGGTCCACTGTGTTTTTTGAGGTCCAAGGTCAACGCAGCCGTATACCAGGAAGTTTTAGAGCACTTCATGCTTCCTGCTGCTGACCAACTTTATGGAGATGCAGATTTCATTTTCCAACAGGACTTGGCACCTGCACACAGTGCCAAAGCTACCAGTACCTGGTTTAAGGACCATGGTATCCCTGTTCTTAATTGGCCAGCAAACTCACCTGACCTTAACCCCATAGAAAATCTATGGGGTATTATGAAGAGGAAGATGCGATATGCCAGACCCAACAATGCAGAAGAGCTGAAGGCCACTATTAGAGCAACCTGGGCTCTTATAACACGTGAGCAGTGCAATATTAAGTAATATTCTATTTTTCTGAGATACTGAATTTGGGTTTTTCCTTAGTTGTCAGTTATAATCATCAAAATTAAAAGAAATAAACATTTGAAATATATCAGTCTGTGTGTAATGAATGAATACAATATACAATTTTCACTTTTTGAATGGAATTAGTGAAATAAATCAACTTTTTGATGATATTCTAATTATATGACCAGCACCTGTATAATGTATGCTATACAAAAATGGTTTAAAAGATAAAGATTAAATTTTTTTTTTTAAGTTTTCTTTTGCGCACATTGAAAGTTCACTAACTTCCTGTTTAGATAAGATGATCTGAAAATGGGAATATGTATAAGAACGTAACAGCAAAAATATAAATAAATATGGGAAATTAAAACGTTTCACTACTTCAAAGTGCCAGTGTTCTTGTGCATAGTGCAAATTGAGCAATAATGAGATTGTCACAGTAACCGTCTTGTCCCGTTTGTTTTGACTGTCACGTGCTTCTTTGTTTTCAGTTCCCGCCATTCATCATTCACCATGGACACTAATCACCCTCACAGCTGTTGGTTATTTACATTGTGTATTTAAGTTCCTTCCTGCCTTCCGTTCATTGTCCGGTATTGTTTGATGTTACTTGTGTTTGCTGTCGTCTGTGCTTCATACGTTGTGTTCCTTATATCTACTTTCCTCGTCTTCCTTGGAGTGAACCGCAACAGAATACCGGACCAATACAGAAATGGATTACGCCAACATGTTCGCCGAGCCATGATTTTTTGTTTATTCACTAAGAACTTTATCCATGTTGCACTTTCCTGCCCCTACGACGACGAGACCCTGAAGTCATTGTTCTGGATCGGGGCCAACTACCATCGTCCCATGGACCTCCCAGACACCTCCGGACTCAACTGAATGGAAGCCATCATCAGGTGTCTGGAGAGTGTCCATCCCCGATCCAGAGCACAGCCAGACCCAGAGTCCGTATCTCCTCCACGGACCGCGGAGTACTCGTGCAAGCCCCCCGCAGACGGACAGTTTCCACCGGTGACGACAGGTCAGCCAGATCCCGAAACCACGAGGATAGAGGTGACCCGCGCCCTGGAATTGGAACTCCACCTGATGTCTGACCAGGGGTGTGAGCCCACAACATCTGCGGATGAGGGAGAGACTGCTACGGAGGGGGAGGACTGGCTGATTGACTTCAGCAAGGATTCGACTCCCACCCTATCCCACCAATCATCTTCTTCATCATCAACACCTTCCATGGACTTTATTATGAACTCTGTCTCCCTTACCATTCCTCTGCCCATGCTGACGTCAACGCCACGCTCAGCCAGTCCCATCGTTGCTGGATGTCAAAAGCCCTGCGCCATCTCCGGGGACCCCTGTGACGTCGAGCCGCAGGTCACACATCCATCAGCAGCACCCAGGCAAGAGGATCCTTGGCTTTGCCTCCCGCCATCGACCTCTTCGCTCCATCTCGGCCCGTCAACCTGCCGGCTCCGCCTAGGCTCCGCCTAGGCTCCTCCCACCTACGGTTCCACCGGAGACCCTCCGAATGACGGCTCCTCCGGTCTCCCTCGTCCGGCCAGCTCCCCCTTGGTCAGTCGTCCCTCCTCTTCCACCACGGACTTACGGGCCGTCTGTTACTCTCCGTCCCTCCACCCCTTCGGCTACAGGGGGTTCCTCCTTCCCCTCGGGGTCGCCTCTGTCCTCCTTCGCACCGGCGTCACCGCAGCCTTCGGGATCTCCTGTTCCACCTCCGGCAGTCGTCACCAGGACGTCGCCGCGGTCTCCCAGGCCAGCGACGTCGCGGGAGTTCGCCAGCTCTCCATCTACGCCCTGGAATCCACCGCCGGTCGTCCCCCGGATGCCGTCAGTCTGCCCAATAACATCTGGACTCCGCCCATCGTCGACTCTGCCGTGGACTGTCGGCTCTAGGGAGCTCTGGGTCTGTGCCATAGGTCGTTAACCACCAACGCCGCCAGGGGATCGTCGTCCTCCCTTCACCACTCCGTCATCGTCACTCAGATGTCCCTTTACGGCGCGAGGATGCGCCTCGCCGGAGGGGGGGGGGGCTAATGTCACAGTCACCGTCTCGTCCCGTTTGTTTTGACTGTCACGTGCTTCTTTGTTTTCAGTTCCCGTCAATCATCATTTATCATGGACACTAATCACCCTCACAGCTGTTGGTTATTTACATTGTGTATTTAAGTTCCTTCCTGCCTTCTGTTCATTGTCCGATATTGTTTGATGTTACTTGTGTTTGCTGTCATCTGTGCTTCTATTCCTTGAGATTAAACTACGTTGTGTTCCTTATATCTACTTTCCTCATCTTCCTTGGAGTGAACCGTAACAAAGATATGTTGTCAATCATTTTCATTGTTGAGTTTATCAATGAGTTGTTGCAGCCCTAAAATTATATATTCCTATTCACCTTTTGCTGTCTTTTTTTGACATAGATATGCATAGATTTCTGTTTTTTCCCCTGCTTTTTTCAGAATGACGATCAGATGAGTCTGTCAAATCCTGTTGATAGTGAGTTCTTCCGCATGCTGATGGCAGAGGAGGGGGGGAATGTGAAGGAGTTACTGGATGCGGAAGAATACCTGGTGCCTCAGCCCGGTGGCATCTTCAGCACACAAGGAGAAATGAGATCCAATGGACCCAGCAGACACCACTCTCACAGGGTCAGAGATAATTTCTTTCTCTCACTCCATTTAGTAATCATTTATGGCCTCTTGTTGTTTCAAACCTGTTTTTGTAAAGGTTTAAAGAATGTTCATGCTACTCTCTGCAGTGACCAGGGGCTGTTGAGCTCCAAGAATGACACATTTCCGGATGCAATGACACATGAAACTGTGCTTGTGTAGCTAGAAGCGCTGACATTTGTGTACTTGCGTAGAGTTTGATTCAGGCTTTTCTCTCTAGTACACAAAGGGGCCCAGAAGTCCCCCAAATGCAAATGCTCATCCCATCTTAACAATCATGTAACTTTTTTTTGTTTTTCTTCTTTAGAGTACAGACCAAGGTTTAGAAGTGGACGGTATGCCAAGCGGGAGGGATTTGTACTCCTCTGTCAGCATGCTGGGGCAGAGTCAGTACCCAACTCTTCCTGTGGGGGCAACAGCCAATGCCATGTGGTCTGGGGCACAGTACCAACCTCTAGCACGGAGCATATCACACCGTTCCGCTGGAGGCCAATCAGACTCTGTGTTTCTGGACGGTTACGTGGAGGATAACTGCCCTCCATCCAGTCCTTGTCGTTATTCTAAAGACCCCACTGTCCCCAACGGCATAGATGGAGAGCTGGAGACCTGGAGAGATGGAGCTGATGGACCTATTGGTTTCCTTTCACACACACTGCCACGTGGAGCGCACACACAACCTGGTGAGTGAAACATATCATTTGCAGTAAAGGCAACCCATTTTACTTCCGTAATGACATATTTCTAGTTGAAATGGTATTTTGTTAAATTTTAATAATGTCATCAAAAAGAGAGTGTTTTCCCATGTAGATCAAGTTTTGATGAAATATTACAAAGACATTATTATATATCTGTATTAATGAATTCTCCAATCATTTTTCACCTTAAAGGGTTAGTTCACCCCAAAATGAAAATTCTGTCATTAATTACTCACCTTTATGTCGTTTCAAACCCGTAAGACTTTCGTTCATCTTCAAAACACAAATGAAGATCTTTTTGATGACAGAATGCTGTCAGATTTCCTTCCATAGACTGCCTTTGCAACTTCCACTTTGACACTTCAAAAATTTGAGATCGGAAAACTAATCCATATGTCCAAATTTTCTGAAGAGACTTGATCGCTTTATATGATAAACAGGTTTAATTTATGCTTTTACTCGCATATAACTTTGATCAGCGAACATAACCAGAAGCTCAACCTAACCTGAATATCACACAAGATCAAACCTCTTCCGGAAGCTCAAACGTGCTACGTAACACACATTGGTTACACAGCACATTTGAGCTTCCGGAAACGGTTTGTTCTTGTGTGATATTCAGGTTCGGTTGAGCTTCTGCTTATGTTTGCTGATCAGTGTTTACATGCGAGTAAAAGTCTAAATTAAATCTGTTCATCATAACAAGCGATCCAGTCTCATCAGAAAATTTGGACTAAACAACTCGATTCTTATGGATTAGTTTTCCGATCTTTTTATGAACTTTTTGAAGCGTCAAAGTGGAAGTTGCAAAGGCAGTCTATGGAAGAAAATCTGACAACATTCTGTCATCAAAAAGATCTTCATTTGTTTTCCAAAGATGAACGAAAGTCTTACGGGTTTGGAACGACATGAGGGTGAGTAATTAATGACAGAAATTTTGATTGTGTTGAACTAACCCTTTAAACCCCACCCCTGCAAGATCACATTCATCTTACCTGTACTTTTGAGTGCAACAGCCACTCAAAAGTCTCCAAAAGTCTCCAGCCATCTCCAAATCCAATCACCAACTGGTGCATAAAACCAAATCCCCGCCCTAATATGGTATACTTTCGGATATAAGTCACAATACAGAAGAAAATATGTTTTGTTACCTTCATTTCATTGCAAGCTGGTATCTGAGAGTGTATTGCAACATTGAGAACATCACACACTTCCGGTTTTAATAGCAAAAAAGCAGCTTTAGACATTAAAAAAATGTCTAATATCAGCCGTGGTACCACATTTACATTTATTAATTTATTAATTTATTAATTCATCTTCTTGTGTTAGCAATACAAAGTTTCAAATATTGTTCAGAATAGTACAAGCTAGAATGGGGGGTGGGGGGTTGGTACTAATAAACTGGTACCAAAAATGTATTGGTATATATTTGGTACCAAAATATTGTAATATATTAGTATATGTTTGTGCATTCCTAGCAATATTAGCTAACAATTATTAATTATTAAGACTCAATACAGATTAGAGCTTTTCACACTGCGCATAACCCCAGGTTATCATCGTTCAAAACAATGGGTAAAAAATATGCCCGCCGCAAATATGCAAATAAGAACGTTAACCCAGGGTTTAGGAATGTACAATGTGAAACATCAGCTTATGAATATCCAGGATTAATTGTTAACCCCGGGTAAATTATGAGCAGTGTGAAACGTGAAGCAAGATAACCCCGTTTAGCCGGGGTTTAGAATGACACAGGGTTAACTATTTCAAGTGTGAAAAGCTCTATTTTTGTTGAATATCCTGTTTTTCTTGTAAATACAACACATTAAAGGGTTATTTCACCCAAAAATGAAAATTCTGTCTTTAATTACTCACCGTTCCACACCTGTAAGACCTTTGTTCATCTTCAGAACACAAATTAAGATATTTTTGATCAAATCCGATGGCTCAGTGAGGCCTGCATTGACAACAAGTTAATTTAGATTTTCAAACGCCCAGCAAGGTACTAAAAACATCTTTAAAAAAGATAATGTGACTACAGTGGTTCAACCTTAATGTTATGAAGCGACGAGAATACATTTTGTGTGCCAAAAAAACGAAATAACGACTTTATTCAGCAATGTCTAGTGAAGGGCGATTTCAAAACACTGCTTCATGAAGCTTTGAAGCTTTACGAATCTTTTGTTTCGAATCAGTGGTTTGGAGCGTGTACTGCCAAAGTCACGTGAACACATATGACGTAACGAAGCCTCGTTTACTGAAATCACGTGACTTTCATGCTCCAAACCACTGATTTGAAACAAAAGATTTGTAAAGCTTCGAAGATTCAGCAGTGTTTTGAAATCGCCCATCACTAGATATTGTTGAGTAAAGTAATTATTTAGTTTTTTTGGCACACAAAAAGTATTCTCGTCGCTTCATAACATTAAGGTTGAACCACTGTAGTCACATGAACTGTTAAATATATCTTCAGTACCTTTCTGGGCTCTTGAAAGTCTAAATTAACTTGCTGTCAATGCAGGCCTCACTGAGCCAACGGATTTGATCAAAAATATCTTAATTTGTGTTCTGAAGATGAACTTATGGGTGTGGAACGACATGAGGGTGAGTAATTAATGACAGAATTTTCATTTTTGGGTGAACTAACCCTTTAAGTAAAAGTTGCAAAATCCATTTCACACTGACTTTATCACTTTTAATACCATGATTTCAACACAGTATCTTTAAATATTCTCTTTGATCTTAGAATATGTGAACCAGGACGTCCCATCAGAGCGTCCCAGTACGCTTCCACGCAAAGCGAACGAAAGGAGATTCATTAACGGTCTTTGTACAGGGAACAGTGTGGAGAATCCACAGTACCTGGTGCCTATGGGCAACATCTCACCCACTTCACCCGCCTTCGACAACCCCTACTATCATGATATTGCAGCTAAAGCTCAGGCAGTCACCAGGGCATCCATAAACGGAGGTACAACTCACAGGCAGGCCAATGGCTACATGACCCCCACAGCAGAAAACCCAGAATACCTGGGCTTAGCAGAGACATGGAGTGGTCAAATGGAGTATACTTGAGAGGAATATTTCGGTACAGTTTGTGTGCAAGCGTGTGGAGATGAATGTATTGGTGAGGTTGTGTGCGTGAATGAACGAGTGATGTATTTTGTGAAGGACATTCCTAATGGGAATGGATTCTAATGGCTTTCTATTGAATTACAACAAAAACCTATGTAGCATTCTGTGGAGTTTGACTTGAAGATGGATGCATTTCCACTCTTTGCCAAAAATCTGCTTTTTTGCATCTGACAAAAACATGGTATGTTTTTCAAGACTGCTTGGATGTTAACACTGGATGG
Organism: Elopichthys bambusa; assembly: GCA_037101425.1. Lineage (NCBI taxonomy): Eukaryota > Metazoa > Chordata > Actinopteri > Cypriniformes > Xenocyprididae > Elopichthys > Elopichthys bambusa. The sequence continues at coordinate 23,506,807 of CM074449.1, forward strand.
TGTCTGTGGATATATGTAATACACTAAGGATTTTCATTTGAATTTTTACTTTTGTTCATCTCGCAAAAATCTTTTTTTCTGGAGGTTCAATTCAATTCCAAGCCAGGGCCGTACACACGGCTTTACAGAGCGTTGTGTGAGAGCTGGACACAATCAAAGCTGCTCTGTTCTGTGTGTAAAGGCCCTGGGTGAGCAGCTACAGTGCCAGTGAATGAAAGACTGACATTATTGCCGTACGAAACTGATGTGGTGCGTTTAGCCATGCATCTGGATTCATCAACATTTCTCATCTGTGGCATATGCAGGTTTTCACATTTGTTTGGGTATTTTTTTTAAATTCCTTACGTTTGAGCAGTGACTATCTACAATATAGGATGGGTAACAGTTTTACAGATGTATGTGTAGAGCAAAAGGTGAATCTTAAATATTGTCCAGGTCATATTGCCCCCTAAATTTAAATATTGCTCATAAAGAAAATTCTAATACCTATTAAGATTTTTAATTAACCACATTGCCTCCTCAAAAGTGGTCAAAAGTAACAGACTTTTACTTTGTTAAACATTTGTATTTCAAATAAATGCTGTTATTTTTAACATTCTTTTCATCAAGAAATCATGGAAAAATGTAACACAGTTTCCACGAAAATATTAAGCAGCACAGCACAGTCATATTAAGAAGTGTTTCTTGAGCGACAAATCAGCAGTGTTGGGGGAAAGATACTTGTAAAAGTAATGCATTACAATATTGCGTTACTCCCTAAAAAAGTAAGTAATTTTGTTACTTTTTGTGAAAAGTAATGCGTTACATTACTTTTGCGTTACTTTTTCTCACCTGGGCTGGGCTTGCTTGTTTGTTTTTTAATAACAACAAAAACATTCTCTTTTTTTGGCCAATGTAAATTTACCAAAAGTGAAATGAATAAAAGCCTCAGGCTGAAGGAAATGCAAATTCACACCTGTACAGTAGAGGGCGTAGCTCAAACAAACCTTTCACCTATGCTGTCATTCTGGACTGCAGAAGAAAAGGACGCAGGAGAAGAAAGTTTAACACTCTTATTTCAGCAATAAAGTAAGTTTAAATACAAAGTATATTTGCTTATTTTAATATATTTAATTATTGCAGGTTAGTGCAGTATTTTTTAGTTTTTATTAATTTTGAGGAATACTGACTCTGTTTTTGTCCAAGTGAGCTGCTCACATTTATGCTACCTTCATGTGCTCTCGGAATTATCGCAAATACGAGTTTCCTTAGTAAAATTTGCACATGAACGCCCTCCATTTTGAAACTTGAATGCAATGAGCTCGTAATCACGATTTCAGCATTATTCTAGAACTACAATAACCATCATATTCACACATGTCAGTCAATACATGGGAAAACAGTAACGTTACTTATGTGAAAAAGTAACTAGTCACTTGAAAAAAAGTAATCTGATTACGTAACTCACGTTACTTGTAATGCGTTGCGTTACCCCAACACTGCAAATCATCATATTAGAATGATTTCTGAAGGATCATGTGACCCTGAAGACTGGATTAATGATGCTGAAAATTCAGCTTTGCCATCATAGGAATAAATTACATTTTTAAAAAAAATTGTTAGAATATTTGACAATATTACTGTTTTTATTGTATTTTTGATCAAATAAATGCAGCCTTGGTGAGCGTAAGTTGACCCCAAACTTTTATTTGAACTTTTGATATTATATATATATATATATATATATATATATATATATATATATATATACATATATATATATACATATACATATACATATACATATATACATACAATGCTCAGCGTAAATGAGTACCACACCCTTTGAAAAGTAACATTTTAAACAATATCTCAATAAACACAAAAACAATTTCCAAAATGTTGACAAGATTTAAGTTTTATATAACATCTTTTTAACTTATAACATGAAAGTAGGGTTAATAATATAACTTAGTAAATAAATTTTTCAGTTTTACTTAAATTGGGGTGATGCAAAAATGAGTACACCCCACTGAAAGTCTCTGGAGCAAAGCTAAATTTTAGACTACAAAATTACACAGGTGTCCAGCAGACAGTTGACTATAAAAGGGTGTTAAAACCCATTCCCATTTCATGCTGTCAGCAATGGCACCACATGCAAGAGAAATGTCACAAGAAAATAATTTCTTTACACCAGAAAGGTGAAAGCTACAAGAAGATCAGCAAAGCTTTACTTATCAGTCAGAATACTGTAGCAAAAGTAGTACAAAAATTTAAAATGGAACTGCACCCATCTCACAGAGACGTCACAGATGATCCTAAACATACATCTAAGGCCACTGTTGGATTTCTGATGAAGAACAGAGTGAAAGTGATTCAGTGGCTCCTGATCTGAACCCAATCGAACACCTATGGGAGCATCACTCTCCATCCTCTCTGAAAAGGTCATTCTTGAAGAATGGAAAAAGATAGATGTTGCAAAATATCGCCAACTTGTTAATTCCATGCCTAGAAGAACTGGTGCTGTCATTAAAAATCATGGAGGCCATACAAAGTACTAGATGTAGTAGTTTTTGTTGTGGGGTGTACTCATTTTTGCATCACCCTAATTTGAGTAAAACTGAAAATGTTGCTCTCCAAGTTATATTATTAACCTTAATTTAATGTTATAAGTTAAACATTTTGGAAATTGTTTTTGTGTTCATTGAGATGAAATGTTACTTTTAAAAGGGGGTGTACTCATTTACGCTGAGCACTGTATATTGCATGAATGGAGGAGTTCTTGATTAAAATAAATAATGTCAAAATGCAAAAAGTCTTACTGATACTGGTCAAATTAATTTTCTTTAAGCAAAATATGATTTATTTTCATTCCTTTTGATTTTGGATTGAAATATGACCTGGACAGATCTTGACAGCTTTCATGAGATTCATTCAAGGTGAAATATGTTTATCTCCTTGTATATTTTTGTTGTACTTTTACTTTTTAATGTTATCTGATTGTTTCTTTGCAGTGATGTATACGATTTAGTATTAACTTATGTGAAGGGGCCCTATATTATCAGACTGGCTGGTTTATTTGTAAAATGATTTTGTAAGCAAGAGAGTAGATGATTTTTACATCATTATGCAGTAGTTTTGAAATCAATGTTTATTGTGATAATTCATGTTCATAATGCCTATTATTATAATTTTATAAGGACTTCTTTTAGGCACGACACCTCCTACTCATTTAAATTTGCCTCACATATACGCAAAAAGATGGCTAACACTAAACACAGTGTTGTGGAGTAAATACTTCACTTTTAAGAATGTGGTCTAATTTCCATATATTAGCAGCTGTGGCCCCTGGGTGGACGAACGCCTGTTGAATGCCTCCATTGTTCCAAATTACAACATGTGCCTTTTGTTATACCCGACTCCAGTGTCCAGTTAATATGTCACTTCTTTGAGGAAAGAAGTGTATGTTTTGTCCTTGCCATGTCAATACGCATTCTGTGGTGCCATTTCATACATTATGCAGTCCTTTTTCCTAAACCACATCTTAAATTCCAGATGTTAAATTCCGAATCCGTTGTCAATTTTCCTGAATATGAAGTGAGAAATTTTGCTTTGGGAGTATGTGAATCAGTGGTCACAGATGATGAACTGTGAGTGAATCGAGTTGCTGGAGTGAGAGACTGATATCATGTGTGCTAATGGCACTCCAGTGCGTTTCAACGTCAGCCCAAACAATGACATGATTGTGTTTCAGAATAAGGGATGGGGGGAAAAATTGTTCGTTGAATTTCTGCCTTGTCTCTGCATAGCCAACACAGTCTACAGAGTTTTTTGGTCCAGGCTATTGGTCCTGTTTGACAAATTTGTAAAAAAATAGATAAAAATAATACAGTAGCAATGTGTTCGGGCATCTTGAGCAACCCGATATAACAACAATCTTTTCACTAGTTTTCCAACCAACAGGATATTATGGAAGTTTGTTTCTGCCACAGAATAAAATAATAATAATAAAGGTAATTGTGACTTTTTATATCACAATTCGAACGTTTTTTCTTGCAATTGTGAGTTTATATCTCGCTAGTCAGACTTTATAACTCAATTTTTTAGTAACTTTTTTTACTTAGATTTGTGAGTTTGTATACCTCGTATGTCGGACTTTATAGCTCACAACTGTGAGTTTATATATCAAAAATGCATTAAATACAGTAAGAATTAAAAGATATTACACTCAATTGAGAAAAGTCAGAATTGCCAGATATAAACTCACAATTCTGACTTTTTTCTCTTTGCAGTTCTGACTTCATTTCTCACAACTCTTTTTTCTTTTGTGAGATATAAAATTATGACTTTTTTCCCTCGATTGCAAGTTTCTTTTTCGCAATTCAGACGTTATAACATTATAACTGACTTTTTTTTCCTCAGAATTAAGAGATACAAACTTGCAATTGCACAAAAAAAGTCAGAATTGTGTGCTAAAAAGTCGCAATTGTCTTTTATATTTTTCATTCCATGGTGGAAATAAGTTTCCATAGGATATCTTTCCTGATACAGAAATAAGACACTTCCACTTTGACCTGTCCAGTCTTTTAGTTGCCTTTCTTGTATATGCAATTCTATACTTGCATGTTTACTTTATTACTCTTCCCAAGATGCATAAGATGTAAACACCAGCATTTACAGTTAAGACTGGACTACACTACACAACTTTTAAAATCTGAACAGATTTTAAAACACTATGTATCATACACTTGCTGACTTTGTAAATGATTACAGAGAAAAACTAGTCATCATACACTAAACGCCTGAGGCTCACACAATACCAGACTCCATTCCGAACACAACAAACTCATGCAGAAATATGCACCTCGTTGCTAGGAAACACATGACAAACAAAAACAATGTGATATGTTTGATATCCTCCGACTGCATGGATTTAAAGTCCGAAGCTAAAAAAACTGAGTCTGTACCCATTATGCACTATGCGTTCTTCTGTGAAATATGTCAACTCCGACTGCCCAAAACTCGGGCAAAAATTTGTACAAAGGTTGTGTAGTGCATTCCAGCCATAAGACAGAAAGTTTGACAATGGAATTAAGCACCAAACATTTGAGTTCTAGTTTCAGGGCCCATTTGTAATGCCAGAAACCAGCATTGATGCCAACCAAAATTATTTCAGGATCCAGTGGTATATAAAGTCTATGCAAGGACACTGAAGGAATTGTAAAATCTGTTAATGCCTTGATTTTAACAAAAATATACATTCTGAATGTTTAATATTGAATGTTGTACTTTTTATATGCATATTGTCCAGATCTCAGTTGGTTGAATGGTAATTGTAGACTTGAGTTTGATGTAATATTGCCATTCTTCTTGTGAGCCAACCAATTTAATTGTAAATATACTGTATAATAATCGACTGGATGCACTGTGATCTGTACACTCAACTTTAAGAACTCTAATGGTACTAGTGTGCAAAAATCTTCTAAACAGTGCCAAGTGGCTTATTTGAACTTACTTAATGGTAAAGAGGTACATTATGATGCCTAAAATTGGGGCAAACAAGCGTCTGCTCTTTCTGTTATTCTACAAAACAAATGTCTGTTGTGAGAAAATAAAAAGAAATGAAATCAGAGAAAACTCCAATCCATGTGATTTATTGGGATCTAAAGCACCAGTCCATCTTCAATTATGTAATTTTGACATTTGGCTGAGGAATATTGGGAAATGACTGGACGCTCCACAAAGGTTACGAAGCAACATTAGCATAACCTATTTCATATTAATGAGCTATATTCATACTTTTGTTAGTGTTATAAATATTCTTAGTGAGAATAAGCATTCGTTTTAGTGTTTATAATTTGTCAGGAATACATAAATATTATACATTGTTAATTCTTCACTATTTACTTTCACCATGAAAGGGATCATTTTATGAAGATTTTAATTTAAATGTATTTTTTTGATATAGATAAATATAAAAAAGTTCTACAATGAAAACATGCTGTATCAGAACTCAAAACATTATCTAGCATTTATTGGCATCTCGATCTGAAATCTATGGAAGCTTTTTTTGTAAATGTAAAAGATTATTGCGACTTTATCTCACAATTATGACATTTTTCTCGCAATGAAGTGAGAACTGCTGGATATAAATGCGCAATTGCAAGAAATAAAGTCCAAATTGCAGGATACAAATGTGCAATTTTTCTCGCAATTGCGAGTTTATAACTCGCATTTGCAAGTTATAAAGTCCAATTCTGACTTTTTCCTTCAGAATTGCGAGATATCTTACAAATCTGACTATTTCTCAGAATTAGATCTCGCAATACGAACTTTAAAACACTCAATTGTGAGTTTATATCAAGCAATTCTGAGGGAAAAAAAGTCGCAGCTACCTTTTTTATTTTTTATTCAGTGGCGGAAACAAGCTTCCACAGAAATCTGTGGCCTTGTGATGTTGAAAGGAAGAATTCATGAACACATGCCATCTAGTCACAGTGAAGTAATGAGGAAATAGAGACTGTTATAACACCAGATGAAGATAACGTTCATACTAATGATAAAGAGTACGTTGGGATATGTTGGAAAAACGTGCTGTTTGACTGTGTGTCATCAGCAGTTGAGGAAATGTTGTGATTTTATGGAGACAGTGCCACACAGAGGCCAGTAAAGGTTCAGCAGACACACTTTACTGAGTTTTTAATGTAGAAGTGTAAGCTTAAAAAATGCTCTCTGGCTGAGAGAATCGTAGCTGAGACACAAAGAAGACTAAGACAAAACTTAAGCTCAAATATACAGTAAGAGTTCTGATTTGTTTAACATTTGTGGTCGCTACATAATTCTCATAATTCCATTTATGTTGATTAATTAGCAGAACTGGAAGTTACTGCAAGAGGAATAATTGGAATACAATACACTGTTTTAATTTAATGTTACTGTTTTTATTTTTGCAGCATCCTAGCAACCATCCAGAACATCCTTTAAAGGGTTAGTTCACCCAAAAAATGAAAATTCTGTCATTAATTATTCACCCTCATGTCGTTCCACACCCGCAAGACCTTCGTTCATCTTTGGGACACAAATTAAGATATTTTTGATAAAATCCGATGGCTCAGTGAGGCCTCCATTGCCAGCAAGATAATTAACACTTTCAAATTTCAAAACACTGCTTCATGAAGCTTGACAAATCTTTTGTTTCGAATCAGTGGTTCGGAGCGTGTATCAAACTGCCAAAGTCACATGAACCACTGAAATTTCGAAACGTTTCAAAACACTTAGGACGTAATGATGCCTCGTTTACTGAAATCACATGACTTTGGCAGTTACAAGCTCCAAACCAATGATTTGAAACAAAAGATTTGTAAAGCTTCATGAAGCCGTTTTTTGAAATCGCCCATCACTAGATATTGTTGAATAAAGTTGTTATTTTGGGGGGTTTTTTGGCGCACAAAAAGTATTCTCGTCGCTTCATAACATTAAGGTTGAACCACTGTAGTCACATGAACTGTTTTAAATGTCTTTAGCACTTTTCTGGGCAGTGAAAGTGTTGATTATCTTGCTGGCAATGGAGGCCTCACTGAGCAATCAGATTTTATCAAAAATATCTTCATTTGTGTTTTGAAGATGAACAAAGGTCTTACGGGTGTGAAACAACATGAGGGTGAGTGATTAATGACAGAATTTTCATTTTTGGGTGAACTAACCCTTTAACTGTTAAGCAACCATCCAGAACACCCAAGAAACTACCTAGAAACAATGCAGAACACACTAACAACCACATAGCAACACCCTATAAACCACCCAAAAAAATCCTCAATCCTACCCAGATTACCATAACAATACCCTAGGCTTTCCCAATCCAACATCAAAGTTGTTTTTTTTTTGTTTTTTTCCAGGTCAGCCAATATATCTGGTGAGTCTTCAAAGAACAGCCCCAAAAATTATTATACTCTTATTGAACATTGTTTTAATTACAAACAGTAAATACACAAAACATACTCAAAAGTTCATTTCTAGACATAAAGACATTCTTTGGTTGTTTATCATTCCAAAGGTCTGTCGACAATTGTGACTCTTCCCTGAGTCTCACTGCTTGAGGAACATGTCACTAATGTCCATGTACAACAAAAAGATTTTTCAGATGGTCACTGACATTCACCTTGAGGTTTGAGATGCTACTCACAACTGTGGCTTATGTTGTATTTTGTGCTTTTGTTCTCTGCTGAAAATACCAGTTCGAGTTTTCATGCTAGTACTAATGCTAGTTTGGGGCTGTCCTAACTGGTGGCCAGCAACATTTGTTAACCAAGATGATGGAATTGCATGGTCTTCCTAGCATCCACAACACAACATAAGCTTGTGACATCAGCAGGGTATTTATTGATTGAGTTTTGATGTGTGCTTATTGTTCTGTTATGATAAGCCGGTTGATGACGTGTTGTGATTTTAGCTGACTGGCAGGGAAGAATCAGACATGTGTTTTTGAATGTCTTCTGGGTGTGATGAAGTGTCCAAGTTGCCGGGTAATGAGGGGAAGCGGAGAGACGCACAGAGCCGCGGTGCATCTATAAAAATGGGCTTAAGCGCAGCATTAGTTTCTAGTTTATCAGGCTCACAGTCATCTGACGCAGCTCCCATGTGGACGCCACTGGACAGAGAACCCTGGGAATTTGACTGGATCATGGATTCTGGCTGGGTTGAACTCTGGAAATACAGTGTTAAAGATAGTTAATTTGGTTAATTGTTCATTCTAGCTAAAAAAATAGCTCCACACAGATGTTTACTTCTGCTTGATTATTCAATTCATTTAAATTCACATTCCGTATTTTCTTTTTTTCCTTTTTTTTTTTACAATACATATTTTCAAAGCAGCTTTACAGAAAATGCATGTCAACATTACAATTTAGAGTAATCTGTTATCAGAGGTGACTGTCTAAATTATGTAATTTCAGAAATGTACATATACAAATCATGCAGTTAGCTAACAATGTATTAATTTAAGCCAGAAACAATGAGCTTATTGAAGTAATGAATACATGTTGACAATGATTAGGATATATATATAGGATGTTGATCCAGACTTTGCATCACCTAAAGTCCTCCCAGGTCTGGACTTCGCTTGTCATAATGTGGATATGGTTTAGCTAAAGGTTAGTATTTAGTATCAGGATGGTTTTGGAGGTGAGTAAGTGAGGGAAGGAGAATTTTCAGGTGTGAGACTGATCCGGTACACCTACCCCAACACTCAGATCAGAGAAAATTAAAAGTTATAAGTAAGTAACCCTTATGAATAATGCAAACAGAGTTCAGTTTTGCTGTGAAGCAGATGTAAAAAGAAAATAGTGTCATTATTCAGCTGAAGTCAGTTCAGTATTGATTTAGTTCCATTGTAAAGATTCAATTCGGCTATATGGCAGCTCTGCAAAAAACAGTGATGGAGAATGATTTTCTTTTTAGAGCTGCTTTACAGCCGAATTTAAATCTGTTTGCATAATTGTATTATTATTTTCCTGTTGATCACTGTAAAGCTGCTTTAAAACAATTTGTAATGAATAAAGCACTATAAAAATAAAGCTGACTTGTAAAAAAAGTAGTACACTTGAACATACTTTTAGTGTGTGTTCACACTTTTAGTTTGGTTCTCGTGATTATTTTGGTCCAGACCAATGGTGGATGAAGTACACAAATCAAGTACTTGAGTAAAAGTACAGATACGTATTATAAAATATTACCCAAGTGAAAGTATTTAGTGCTCCTTTTCAATTTTACTTGAGTGAAAGTACAAAAGTACTTGATTTTTTAATGTACTTAAGTAAAAAAGTACTAATTGATGAATGTTTATTTTGTAATTTTATATAGGCCACTTATATAATTTAATTTTGTATTATGTATTTTATATAATTCTATTGCTCAAAATAATTAGGTCAAATAGCCAGCACTAGTCATTATGGATGGAAGATTAGTGGATGCAGATACATAATATGTAATGTGTGTTGACAAACAATATAAAAACAGACGAAACATATAGGGCTAAATACATAACATTTTAAAAAATTGCTACAGCATTTTTTTGTTTGTTTGTTCCAAATAAATCATGATTCTCCCACAATTCTGAACAGAGACTAAACAAAATAGCATATAATTATTTACTAGAGGACAAAATATTAATTGCTGCAGTCTGAATTATTTAAAAAATGGGTTTGAATGAATGATTTAATGACTCACTCATAACTACTTCACTTGTTTCATTACTGAATGAATCAATGTTTTTGAACAAATTTTTTTGAATGAATCATTCAATGTCAAATACATTTTACGTCACTTTGGCGCCTCCTAGTGGCGTAACGATGTAATCGATACAACCGTTATTTGAAGCGGCAAGTTAGTTTTAAAATGTGATTTGATCTGTTTGAATCGAGATCGCGATCTGTAGACTCATTGATGTGGACGTGTCGCATTAAAGCATTTCAGTGGGCTTAAACAGATCGCCCTTTACAGCAGATTTAGTTCAAAAACAACTGACAGTTGTGACCTAAATATGATTTTCAGTTACAATAATTAATCCTAGAATTCAGCATTAGTAGGCTGACTTACTTTTCGCCATCAGTTGTGCGCGCACTCGAGGATCCCAATTCTTGGCTAATTTTCAGTCAGATTTGTAAATTCAGTTCACTAGAGACTCGCTCTGAACGGATCATTGAATCAGTGAGTTGTTGACTTGAGAACAGCTGCAATACGATCAGTCCAATTGTTGATGTGATTTGTGAACCGATTTAACATGATTGAAAAGAAGCAGTTCGTGCACGAATCGGACGCCGCTTTTGCGTCTCTGACCATGTGACGATTTCTTCATTTTAAAATAATGTAATAAATAAAAGTAACGATGTTTTATGAAATGTAGTGGAGTACTCCACTAAAAAGTACGATCTTGTGCTTTAGAATGTAGTGAAGTAAAAGTAAAAGTTGCTCAAAATAAAAATACTCGAGTAAATTACAGATACTTCGAGAAAATTACAGATACTTGGAAAATGTACTTAAGTACAGTAACGAATTAAAAATACTTCGTTACTGTCCACCACTGGTCCAGACCAAAAAAAACGAAAACAAAACATCTAAGTCCTGGTTCTCTGAGCATTCAAACTATAATTTTTAAGACGTGTTCTGGGCTAAATGAGCTCTTTGTATGTGTGTACGTAAAAACCAGCTGAGAACTCGTGAAGAATTTATAAAATGTGTAAAGGAGTCAAAACAGCACCAGAAATTTCTCCATTGCACACAAACAAAGATCTGCTGCAAGGAGACAGCATTTCTGATGCCTGAACTGTAATGGGCAACGTAGAAAAAACAGGTATGCTTCAGCATTCTGTCCTTTTTAGGGTCGGATCTAGTGACATGACATCACGTCCTGTTTTTTGGTTTGTTTAGATGTCTTTGGTTCATGTCATGTTCATATTTCAGACGAACCGCACCAGAGTTCATTTGTAAGTGGAACGAGACCCACCTTTTCAGGGGTCTTGTTCCACTTGTTTGGTGTGCACCAGGGTTCAGATGGCAGCATTCACACTTATTTAAATGAACCGCACTAACAGAGCAATCGCACCAGAGTTTGCTTTAATCGAACCTAACCTGCCAAGTGTGAACACACCCTTAAAAGTATGTAATAATATAATTAAAAATATGTACTTCAGTGCAAATTTCAGCCATTTAATTACATATTATTTACAATTAAATGAAAATTCATTAGAGTTTAAATTTATATTAAATACGCTTAGTTAAATTTGCAGTCCATAAGTTTTGCCTCTTTGTCGCCATCTCTGTTTGAAACCTGCAATTGCAGTTATTTGCGAAATTATCATTTTTACGTGGGTTGTGCATCAGCACGGCTCCTCAGTGCGGATGAATCTAATGTTCTGAGGAGAATGCGTGGCTGTCAGTCGCCGCGCCGATGCATACTGTACTTCGGAATCACAGATTGTAGTCTTGGAAGTATGACCAAAATAAGAATTTTCCGGAAAATGTAATCTGAACAAGTAAGTAACAAATCTGCCACTTTTGTTCTGACCAACTGAGAAAAAAAAGCATTACAATAAATCGCGCTACCAATGATGATTAAATCTAATGATCGCTTAGCTCATATAACATCAAAACGTGCAAATTATTATTACTGTTATACTTTGTTCTCAAATTGTTAATGTTAATAACATCAGCATTGCGTGACTATGTGTATTTAGTTTGTATTATGTAGCGTTACCTGTACATTTCAATTTCTGTACAGTCTAATTTCTAACATTTGTCATACCATATAATCTACCATCAAAATGGTAAGTTTTTATTATTCCAGCTGCTTTGAGAAAAGGCTACAAATGATCCGTCACCTGCAGCATCCTCACATGCGATATAGCCTACTAGTTGGGACTCCTCCTTTATGTAAACGGACGTGACGAAATGACGCAAAGACGAACGGCGGCATGCTCGAATTTCCCGTGGAAACCTACCACAGTACCACTCAAAATAAAAAACATTATTACAAGTAGACATGCACCGATCGATCGGCCAGGGATCAGAATCGGACGATTTCCCTCATCGATCCGGGCCGATCAGTCTAGCCGCCTTTCCACTGCACACGACAAACGACAGCCTTTGGCTCGGAAGTCATTCATTTCCAATGGAGAGTAGTTCGGGGGCTGCATGGAGTTCCGATCATATGCGAATGCAGAAATTTCAGATCCGATTTGAGCTTTGGATGCGTTGAAATATTTGAACTTCTGCGGTTAGACGTATGCGACCAGCGCAATTACCAATATTTTATATTTAACGTTATTCTGTTAACACTATTTCTGTAAAATGGCCGTTATTAATTTATGTCAGAATTTTTTGTTTTTTTTGTATAATTATTGATAATCAATTACGTTGATTAGCTCTATAAAATCTATGTTTTTATTTTAGATGTATTGAGGGTCATTTGCTTTGTGTGGATATATTAATACATGCATTTACGTTACATTCATTAAAATCGTTATCGTAACGGTTGCTTCATGACCAGTTTCAAAGTTCAGTACGACTGCCGCTAGGGGGCGAAATGCGACAATCGGATGCAAATGTCGTTTGCAGTGGAAAGGCGGCTTCTCACTTCTTACCGATTCCGAGCCGATCCGCTTTTTTACCAGCTGCACAGGCAATAACGTCAGCTGCGCGTTCTCGCGCTCTTCTCGGTCACGGTGAAGTGACACACACCCGCGCGGGCTCTCTAACTCGTCTCATTCGCTCCGGTTAAATAGTGCTTGTATTGCGCATAATTTTAGTAATTCCCGCAGGTTTCGCGCTCACACCAACAGCGCACACCACTGATCTATAAGCCAGTCAAACAGAGTAACAAGTACCAAAATGAGTGGCTTACTGCGCTTAAACTGTCAAATACATACAAAGGTATGTCAAAACCAGCGACACAGGCAATCTAGGCGAGTATTCAGTTAAACACAGTCAGTTTTGAATCGTTAAATAGCTAAGAAAGTGAACCCATGTTGTGCGTAACAGTATTGGGTCTGTTGAACACCATGCATAAACTCTTAAAGGGACAGCAGTCCAATATTGCTGTCTGTCAAAAGGCAAAGAAAATCACTTTCTGCTCTTGACTGAATACGTTTTATAACTTTAATGGTAAGAATTGATCTGTATTAATATTTACAATAAAGACTACAGAAATTAAGGAAACCAATGTAAAAGAACACTGAATGTGTTATTTTACATTTGATTTATTTTAATTCCTGTAGTATTTCTTACCTGAATAAAAACCCAGTTAACCTGAAAAACTTAGTTTCATAGCTCTCTTTATTCTATTGCATTTATTTGAGCTGTTTATATTTTATTACTGACTTTTTACCCTTTTTTTTATGAAAATAAAACTGCGTTGAAGAAAAATAGATTTTTGTTTGTATATGTTGTCAATTATAGGCAAAAATCAGTATTGGCAGATCACACTAACAAAAAATCGGAAATCGGAATCGGCCAAGAAAATGGCAATCGGTGCATCTCTAATTACAAGCTTGCCGTTGTGAATTGGGCTAAGGTAAGGAGGTAGTTTTAAACACTGGCTGGTTATGTACTTGCTCAAAAATTAATTTTATTAATAAGATTAATACATTTTTTTCACCAAAAAAAAAAAAGTTAAGGACTGCAGCTTTAAGGACTGTCTTTAAAATATGGTTGAAGTGTACTGCCAACAAGCATTATGACACTCTAAAATATACTTTTTTTTCTTTGCATTTTTTTTTTTTTTTTTACACTTTGTTTTCACAAGAGAAGTCTGGCATTGAAAAAAAAAACAAACAAAAAAAAACTTATTGGACAGCACTTTTACCTGAATGGTAGTGCTTCTACTCTCCACTTGAATATTTGGAATGGGGAACATGCTGTGAAGTACTGGTGTGCTGCTTCCATACAGTGTAGCGGGGTCAGGAATGTGGTTGTCAGGTAATACCGTGCTATATGCTGGAGGCACGGGGGCAATCTGTCGCTGGAGAAGCTGAAGGATCACATTGATGTCTGCTGTCATTCTTGTCTCTAGCCTGGGAGCAAGGGAGCAGAAAACTGCAGTATTTAAGTAGTTATTTGCTGGACATCTTGCCATCAACCATTCAAATATCAAGTTATGTGACACGTGAGAACCAGTGGCGAGAACCAAGAGCTTGACACCTAGTCACTGTATGCGTCAACGTAACAAAGAGAGTGGTTTGGGGTGTGGCTACTGTAGCAAGCTGAGCCAGAGGGTGTTTAGTCGCTTTGGGACCATGGCTGACTCATGAGAAAATGTAACCCCTTCAGTGTTACTCGCACTGCTCCGAGCGGGATTCGAACTGGCGTTTCTGGCAATGGAGGCATGCGCACTAACAAGGACGCTAAAGACTGCAGCCTCTAGTGTCAGTTGCTAGTGTGCCTCTTTAAGCCAGGGGAGTGAGGTTTACTTGCACAGCTCATAGTAGCTGGCCTACGTTTCATTCACCCCCCTAAACCTCACTCTCATCGACTCCCATCCCAGTCACAACACCAATATAACCCCTCCAGTTCTACTCGTACTGTTCCAAGTGGGATTCGAACCACTGTTTCCGGCATGGGAGGTGGGCACACAAACAAAGACACTGAAGACCCCAGCCTCTAGCATCAGCCGTCAGTGTGCCTCTTGAAGCCAGGGGAGTGAGGTTTACTCACACAGCTCTTACTAGCTGGCCTCCGTTACACTCACTCCCATCCGGGTCACGGCACCAATGTAACCCCTCGAGCTGGATTCAAACCGGCTTGGGAGGTGGGCGCACCAACAAAGACGCTAAAGACCGCTGCCTCTAGTTAGAGGGGCATTGCGATGCTACACATTACAATGGATGCTGTAGTACTATACAGCATCATCATGCACCTGTTCGGAAAGACAAATGTACCAGTTTATAATGTTTACTTTGATGTGTCCAGTGTAGACAGCCTCAAAAAATTTTGGTGCGTCATTTTAAAAAAATGCACCCCGTGTAGATACAGTGGTTGGGTTTATTATAAGCGAGACGCTCACGTTCATATCATGGCCATATTTCAGGATGGCAATATCAAGATTCATCAGGCTCAAATTGTGAGTGCCTGACTCTTACATTGTCAATACAAGGTCTTGACCAAAAATTGATGTACCTCTTTATGGAAATAAATGTTGTGATGTTATTTCTACAAAAGGTGCATCAATTTTATGATTGTGACCCCACTTTTTAAGCATTTGCCTATATAAATCCTAACAGCAACTTTTTTTTTGGCCGGGCATTGTACGTTGGAGCTTTTATTGAAAGTAGCCTACTTTTACCTGTTGAGACAAGCCTTCACAAGCACCTTAAGAGCTTTGTTTGTGATGTTTGTCTTGGAGTAGGCACCACATGCAAGTTTGTTTGAAAAATATGCTTTATTTTTGTAATTCCACTAAGTGCCACTGGTGTTGCAGAAACTACATACTTCAGCCTTAAGTGTTCATTTAAGATGCATCCCTACCTCTTAAGCTGGCTCTGCAGGAGCTCCAGTCTGGACTCAAGTTCACTGGGATGATAATCTGCAAAGAGCGGTGGAGGAAATGATGTCTGGACAGACGAAAAGCACCGAGACTGTTCAGCAAAATGAGCTGCCTGGTGGACAGGCCAGTAATGGTACAATCCAGATGGAGGAGGATATTGTGTTAGGAGGAGATACTGAATAATAACAATCCAACGTTTCAAGAAAAATATTAATATTTACAATATGTCATTAAAGAGTTTAATGGTGCACTAAGTAATTGTTCAACTGTGAAAATGTTTAGCACTAAAAAAGTGGTTGGAATGACCTAAAATGACCCCAAATTTTCCAATAATGTGCTGTAGTGATTCTGTATTTTAGTAGGCCAACCTGGAAGTCAGCATCACTCTGGTTCCAAAATTTTCATTGATAAAAACCCAGTATGATTTATCCATTGGCTTTTGGATTATGGTAGAAAATAAGCTCTATGATAACCAAAGTTTATGATACTTACACATTTTGGTCATTATGATAATCTTCACAAATGAACACAACTTTTATGAATTTTGAAGCCTAAATAGAAAGTCCAGAAGGAAAAAGCTAAACGTAGGCTATAAACAAACTACACCACGGTTGCATGACTTCAACGTCACCACCATCAAGCTTCCGACAGCTCTTTCAGTCTTTATTTAAAAAACATTTCCCCAGAAAGTTTGAGTTAGAATAGTTTGCAAGAGAGCGATTATAAACACAATGAGGCTGTGAAAGCGACTAGCGAGTAGATGAGTTTTCCTGTCCGGCGTGATGATGTTTAATGTTACTGACGACCTCTGTAGTTCACTTGTTAGTAACCACCTTTTTCAAGACAAGTAAAAGCTTTAAAAAAAATCACAAGGTAGTATTACTGATGTATTTTATGTTGTAGAATAAAACGTGAAAATATCTTGAGCTTCCGTTAACCACAGAGCTTATGTCAGGCATTTAACCAAAAACTCATTCCAAAAACCCACTGAATTAGAGAAAATGGAACCGGAAGTGCTAAAATGCAAACCCGTTTCCGGCTTTTGGCCTACAAAAATATGTCATCCCTACAGCACTCTATGGTTTGGCTTCAGGACCCAGATTTTACATTTTTCAATAAGATATCAGTATAAAGTCCAATAAATATTGTATACCCACCCAAGTGCCCCATATCCATCCCAGGCTCTCCGCTGATTCCAGAGGCACCACTCTGTGGTATTAGTCTCCCAACAGGAGAGGGGTAGTCCAGATGGTCTACCTCAGAGTTATAAAGCTCAAAGTGGCTGATGGGAGATTTGCTGAGGTTTTCACTGGACTGCAATGTGGAGCTTGCACAGCTGCACAGCTCCTCCCAGTGCATGTGAGTGGTTAGAGAATGGTGACGACCCAGGGCCGAACATGTCCGAGATGGGTATGAGTCATTCTGGTCCATTCCATCTAGAGTAGCAAGACAAAAGCGATTTTATGCAAAAAATCTAATTTTTTACAGAATATTCTGTGCTCTCACAATCTGTTTGCTGAATTTGTATTCATAAATAGTTATTTTGTTGTTGTTGTTTTTGTTAGGTGATAAGAAATGTGTCTTTGTCATTCTCTACGAATTTACTCTGTCTTCTGATGTCGATAGTCAAACGTCTGGCTTTAAAATTAGGGTAAATGTGAACTGAATTAAATTATTCTGAAATATGCCAAGTTTTAGTTTGTTTGCTACAATTAAAATCTTTTTACTTTGAAAATGTGTCATTTTAGTGTCATATGGACTTCTGGATACAACATCCAATGGGTATTTTTGCATTTGTTTGTGAGTGTTCTACTCACCTGGCTTGTTGCGCCTGTCTAGTGAATTTCGTCTGTGTCGTATGCGGCTTGCATGGTAACCGCAGTCCAAATTTTCACTTGCCATCATCTGTTCAGCCTGATTACATACCAATTAAAACAATGATTATTGTACAGAGAGCATTTGTCTCAGTGTTTTAGATTAATTTATATTATATTAATGACGTGTGTTATACCTTGTGGAAAATACTTTTCAAAAGCATACTTATTACGGAAATAATATACTTTAAAAGAATAGTAATGCAGTAATGTTCAGTTACCATAATTGCATGTTAATTGCAATTAAATGAAAATGCATTATAGTTTAAATTTATATTAAATGCAATTAGCTGAACTTTAGAATGCTTTTTCACCCACTTAAGTAGGACTTAAGTACATTTTTATGGCCTGGTTTCACAGACAGGGCTTAGATTAAACCAGGAGTAGGCCTTAAATTAGGACATTTAAGTAGATTTTATAAACATGCCTTAGAAAAAAACATTACTGATGCGCATCAGAAAAAACAATGGCACTGACATATTTTAGGATACGTCACAGAAAGTTGCTTTCAGGTAAAATAGCTCAAACATGCATTTTAGTCTGGGACTAGCTTAAGCCTTGTCTGTGAAACCAGGCATATATGTAATTTCCTTCTGTTGTCTTTGAAATATGGTAAAAGCTGAATCTACCAACTATATTTATGGTAAACTAAAATATATTTAATGTAATCTCTATTGAAACTTTGTGTCATGTATTTAAATATATTTGTAATTGGGTCATTGACGAATAAGGTTTTTAAAAGTGTGAAAAAAAAAAAAAAAAAAAACCCATAATGGAGATATAATTAATTTTGAACCTTTATTAAGTGTTAACAATGAGATTATGTGGTTTTTATAATCGATTAACACTGCGTTTGTAATTTTTTACAAGATTTGTCACCAAAAAAGTCATTCGGTTTAACCAAAATTTTGGTTTTACTGAATGACACTTTTGGTTATACCGAATGATGATATTTTCAAACAATGCTAACAGGCTGATATCTAGCTAGCTAACAAACAGACAATCAAAATTTTATATTTAGTTTTTAAGTTTTTAAAATATTACAACATTTTTCATGTTTTATAGCAGTTGTACCAAATGACCTGATGTTTTGGGACATGAGCAAGTGAAAACTTGAATTTTTTCAAATAGTTAAAAGAGAGTTAGTTACTTTTCTTCATGACCATGTGGTCCTTTGCAGGCATCTGAATGATGTCACATCCTGTCACATGATATTGACCACATGGCTTGATCCAAAATGGTCCCTTTATATTGGTTACTCCGAATGACATCAATTAAATTAATTTTTCCAGACATTCAAAGGAATGACTTCTACACATAATTTTAATACAATTTTGCACTATGTTGATAAATGATGTTATAAAATCATGCCAGAATAAAAAATATATACATTTATTATATTTTAAAATATTTTAATCACAAATGAAACGGCGGTATTGGCTTTTGGACGGTTAAACCGAATGACCTTTTGATACTTCAAAATCTTTAAAATATCTTTATAAGTAGCAAAATATAAATAAAACATTTTGGATTCAATAAAACAGTTCTAAAACAGTTCTCTGTACTACCTTACATACTTTGGATGTCATATCTTTGTTTTTTATTATTATTAAGGCCTTTACTAAGGCCTTAACCGTGACGTCATTGACCCAATTACACATTTGTAATGAAGTTGCTATGTAATACATTTAAAATATATTAACTTATATCAAATAAAGTACACTCTGGGTTAAAAACAACCCAAGCTGCGTTAAATATAGACAAACCCAGCAGGTTGGGTTAAAGGGCACCTATTATGCCCTCTTTCACAAGATGTAATATAAGTCTCTGGTCTGGTCAAGTGTCTGTGAAGTTTCAGCTAAAAATATGGGGGTGAGCAAAAACATGCCGTTTACTATATTATTATATGGCTGGCTTAAAACAAACCCAAAATTGGTTGAAAAAAATGGCTGAGTGAAAACAACCCAATCCCTGGGTTTGTCCATATTTAACCCAGCATTTTTTAGAGTGTAATATCAAATTAAAAAAAAAGATTATTAACATAATGATTTAAAATGTAATTTAAAGCTCACTTGTTAAAAGTGTTCTTAAATGAGAAACAGTCATGAAAGTGTACTCTCTTAGTACACATGCATGCACATTCAATACAATTAAGCGCACTTATTTTTCACAAGGAATATAAAATAATTGTGCTTATTTGTTCTGTCAAAATAATGATGTCAAATCCATCACACAAACTAAAGAAATTCTTTAGGATTTTTAAATGATTTCCTTTTTAGTATCTATTAACACCAGAAAAAAACATCAGATTTTATGCTGACAGTTGGTTTGAATCCATCCTATTTTCTCAAATCATTCATTGTTAAGTGTGAATGTTAGATTTGACAATGTTTGTAATATATATATTTAATTTTGTGACAAATTAACATTATGAACATTAATTAACCAAATTAATAATCATAATACAGTTTTATGCTTTCTGTATATGTCCAGTGAGGGGTGTGTATTAATGTGTTTGGGATGTTGGGTTTACACGTAGGTTAAAGGTGATTTCTAGTTTCCTCCAAAAGCTCTCTCCAAATGCAGGGTACATGTCCAGCACCTCTAGAAGGTCTTCTCTTTGGATACGTTGAAGGTCACAGTAGGTAAGTGCAGTAACATCAGCATTACAGTGACCAGGATCTGTATACAGATTTATGGGCTCGCCAAAGATGTCGTTCTTTCCTGTACACGAAAGAGGAAGCAGTTTATATTATGTCTCAAACCACCAATGGATCAGAAAGCTGTTTGCTCAGGTTTAATATTAATCTCACCAAGTATGGCCAGCACAATGTTATTTTGCGACACTTGAATGGAACCACGGGAGATGAAGTGGAGAGCTTTGAGCATGTCGCCTTGGTGATAGAGGGAGTCTCCAGGTGGGGAGTGGGTGGTTTTGAAGCGCACGGCGAGAGCTCTCAGACACGCTTTACTCGCCCCACGGAACACTTTACAATTCTGCAGCAGACTACGATTCAGATGCAAGCAAATGTCAGCTTGCAAACACTCTGGAAAACCTTTCATGACCTATAATTTGAAAATAAGCAGTTTGATTGGGTTTTATTACATAGATTAATCCACTGTATTTGCATCTATAGTATGTAGACAACAGTGGTATTTGGGTTATTGATTCTGGCAAAGTATAACCTACTGCATTCATATTAATGCCATTGGTGTAGGACCAGGCATGTTGGAAATATTCCTCCAGTTTTTGCCTCAGATCTCCAGGTATCTGATGGAAGCGGATGAACTCTTTAACCCGCAGCAACTGGGTGTGATAGCGTGTTGTCCCAGAATAAAGCCTCTGAATTATTGCAGAAACATTCCCAAATATGCTGGCATACATGAGAGCTAAGACAAAAAGTCAATAGGAGAATATTTAGTCGACAGTGCCTTTTTTATTTCTTTTTTTTTTGACATCAAGCAAAGTGTAAAGTGAGGGTTATTAAAGGTGCAGTAAGCAATTTCTGAGAAATGGTGTTGAAAACTGAAATCAACACCCAGAAAAATATTTGCTGAAAAAAAAAAAAAAGTGTTTGTACATAGTCCTGGCTGTGTAAATAGGAGAAAAAAAAGTGGATCGGACTGATCCACTGAGCACTAAAACACTCTTGTAGCCAATTATGCTCATGATGGGGGAGGAGAGAGAGTGAGCAAGCGGGACATTTGTACTAGGGCTGCCTTTAAGTCCAAGTTTTTCATGCCTTTCCCTCACTAACTTCCCTCCGTCTCCTTCACTCGGATATGTATGTCATTGCTTACGCTGCATGAGTGCCCACTACTGGCGGAAACCTTGCAATGTGTTTAAATGGAACACCCTTAAAGGTGATGATACATGGGGCAACTTTTTGAGCAATGTTGCTTGGGCACTTTCTCATTGAGAATGAACAACAAATTTCTATCTGGATACCCCCCAATCAGATTGCTAGCAGCCGATCACGTGACCGGCTTAGAGATTTCAGAAGAAATTCAAACAAGATGGTGGCCTCTCAGTGGGCATGAACTTATATCTTTTTATGCTGGTAAGTTGTCATGTGTCAACCCAAAACAGGGAATTTACCTAATTTAATGCTTAAAATACCAACAGGTGTCCAATTTAATATACATAGGCTGTAATTTAGCCATTGAATGTTTTCAGTTAAATACTAAAAAGAAGCATTCTGATTAATATTTGTAGTGGCGTAAGCTGTAGGGCATACGCACATGAAAGTAACTTTTGACACGATTGACGTGGGTTCGAATCCGCCTTTTGCCAAACTTTTCCCATCACAAATCAGATCAGAAAGGCATTTATATTTAATAAATACAAAGAAAATATTTGAAAAGTTCCTAACCAGTGTTTATAATAAAGTATTTATTGGGTTGGCAGTAGATTTCCTCCTCTTTGATTAGTTACTGCCAACTGTCCGTTGTCCTAACTAGTTGCCCTAACATTCAGCTAAAGGTAGCTACAAGTATTATGTTGTTAAATGTGAAAGTAACTGTAATATCATACACTAGAGTTGTGTGGGGTGGGGGTAAATTAAGCGCAATATGCTGTGATGTCACAATCATGTTGCATTGTGGTCTATGGATCTGCTACATATTGAGTAGACTCGCTCCCTCTGTCGAAACCGAGGGGTCCAGTGTCTGATAAACTTCTCTTGCCCACTTGACGAAGTTGAACACACTTCAAAATGGTGGCAGAGATTCCCCCAAGGGAAAAGCTTTCCAGCGCTGGAGAGATATTAAAGAGTGGGAAGGCCTGAAAACAGACACCAAGGTTGCTATGTTTCTGCTCTATATGAGTAACATTGGTTTTTGCTGTTTCACGGAACCAAGATATGCTGTTGTATCCATTAAAAACTCAATTTTGGGTTCCCCAAAGAACCTTTCAAGGAACAGTTCTTACAAGAACCATTTTTTCTTAGTTTGAAGAACTTTTTAATAATCTGAAGCAATTGTGCAATGGAAAGGTTCCATGGATGTTTAAGGTTCTTCATGGAACCATAGATGCCAATAAAGAACTTTTATTTGTAAGAGTGTAATTCACCAACACTAAATGTCATTAGCCAGATATTCTAAAGAAGGGACAGTAGAGGTATTCAGGACAGTGAGATAGAAATTACATATTTCAATGTGAAATAAAGAGGGTTTTTTTTACAGTTACTTACAGCCAATGAGCATGACACAGATAGAGAAAATCTTCTCAGAGTTGGTGTTTGGAGAGACGTTCCCAAAGCCCACACTGGTTAGACTACTGAAGGTGAAATAGAGTGCAGTGATGTATTTATCCTGATTGGAGGGTCCTGAGTTGGCATCGCTGTCGTTGTAATGCTTCCCCAGTTGATCGGCCAGGTTATCCAGCCAACCTGTCTTCATGTAAGGCCTCTCCACATGGCCGATGGCATACCAGATACAAGCCAACCAATGAGCAATCAGCACAAAGGTGCACATAAGCAAGAAGAGGACTGCAGCTCCATACTCTGAGTATCGATCTAATTTTCTGGCCACACGGACCAACCGCAGCAGACGGGCTGTCTTCAGCAGACCAATGAGAGTGGCTGTCGTCTGCAAATTAAATGATGGGAGGTCAAAGAAAGAATTGTAAGCATCATGACACAAATAGTGTCCCAGTGTGATATCCCTAAAGTACACTTTAGCATACTTTTTTTTAATGAGTACTTATTACGAAAACAATATACTTTAAAAAGAGTTAAGTGCAATGTTTTCATTCATGTGCTTTTAAAATCTGAAGTACACTACAAGTGCACATTCAGTACAATTAAGTGATTCACTTTTTTAAGTGCCTTTCACAAATGTCACTTTTTTTTTTAAGCAAAATTAAAACATTTTAATATATGTTGGAACTTGGATATAATTATACCTCCAGATAGGCAACAGGGTTGGTAACCAGGTTTTCAAGGTTGTAAAACTAGGTGTTTCACCTACAGTTTAATGTTGCTATTTCTTCTTTGTTCAATTAAAACATGTTCACTATACAAAATCATGGCAACAGGGTTGACATTTTAAGATCACCCTGGCCTGTACTGACAAATATTAAAAAGAAACAACAACAACTATTAAAAAAAAAAAAAACAACCTCATCATTCAAAAAAAAAATTTTGTTTGTTTGTTTTCTGATGCGAGACTTTTATTTTGAAAGATGTGCGTGAAAGCTGTTGAGATTTCTGTCAGAGTAAAGTGTCTGAGAAAAATGTGTTGTGCTGATTCAGTATCTGCGGTCAGATGAGATGTTGTCAGGTTATATGTCAGTAAATCATTAAATTACCAAAAAGAACCAATAAATTACGTAACTGGTACTTTGCGTGTTAGCTGGGAAAGATTTACATGCCAGTGGGGTAAGCAAAATAATCTTATATCAAACCAAAAATAAGATATATATAATCTTGTTTTCAGTTTGGATTAAGATAATTTTGCTTACCCCACTGGCAGATTATTTTGCTTGTTTTAAGGAAAAACTCACTTAATTTTGAGTTATTTTTCCTAAAAACAAGAAAATAATTTTTACTTGTCAAGAAAATGCTTCTTGATCTAAGAATTTTTAGATATTTGGACTGGAAACAAGACAAAAATTCTAAGTAAGAACAGCATTTTTTGCAGTGTATTAACAAAAACTAGTTTGGGACTGCTATTTAATTGCCTTACCTTATACTGTTTATTCATGAGTATTAGTATATTCTTACAATATATGTGTATGTTAAGTAAAGTGGGACATTACTTTGTGTGTCTCAACATTTTTGTGAAATAAATTTGCTTGTTTTTTTGAAAGCAAATTATAATTGTATATATAATTTTGGTCCCACTTTATATTAGGTGGCCTTAACTACTATGTACTTACATTTAAATTAATAATTTGATACAATGCACTTATTGTGTACATACATGTTTTTACATCGTACCTATATTTGAAAAAATACCTGCATGTCATTTCTGTAATTACATTTATAATTCCACTGTTGACCTTCCCCTTACACCTTAACCCAACCTTAACCTACCTATACCACCAAACCTGTCCCTAACCTTACCCGTATCACACCTGCTTTGAAATATCCCTTACACACTTATAGTATATCTACTGTTTTCTGGATTTATTCGACAAAACTCTTCTTAAAAAGATAACAAAACACATTGCTGTGTCTTATCGGAATCACACATTAGCATACATTCAGTAGAAGTTCATACCTCATCTGATCCTGACCCGAAGATGAGCAGATCAAATGGAATTGCAGCCACCATGTCAATGAGAAACCATCCTTTGATATAATGAATAGCGATACGCTTGGGATGAGTCACCACCTCATCATTACGATTCACATACGTTGTCCTGAAGGTAATCACGATGTCTATGATGAACAGAACGTCCACTATCATGTCTACTACATTTAAAGGGTTACAGGTGTAACCACAGGTGTGTTTCCTCTCCTCTTCCTGCTCATTGAGGAGGAAAGCAGCAGAGTATGGAGTGAAGACCGCTGTGTAGAGCACTAGGAGGAGGATGATCCAGTCCCAAATGGCTTTGAAAGGACTATAGTGCAACATGATCCAATTGTGGACGTCTGGAACCTGGAGCTTGTACTCTGGCAAGACATCAGCACCAAGAGACAGTACCTGTTCAAGATGATCAGTTTTAGCAAGAATATCTAACAAATGGAAATCACTACAAAAGGCAACAAGTCGGGTGCTTTTGCTCAAAGCAAAACAAGAAAGAATAAGACGGGATTTAGCCTAATGACTGCTGCAGAGCAAGTACAGGAACTTGCTACTGCCAATTCATATGCCGATATACTGCTGCGAGTAAGACATAGTGCTTCTGCACAAATAGCATATATCAATAACCCATAGCAGATCTATACAGGTGGAGCTGGGGAAGATGGAGGGTTTTAGAGGAACTAAAAACTAAGCGCGCTGCAAACTGCTATAGTGAATGTAACCAGCCATTTAAATGTGGCTGCAGAAGTGACATGGACCAATCAGGAGTGGCAGGAGTTAATGCTGTAATTATCATCAGCTTGTGTTAAGACCCATCAGCCTGTGCCAGTTTCATGACAGAAATATGTATATACTGCAATTTTGACTTTAACCTTAAATTATGGGTCAAATGGCCACAACTGAATGCCTGGGGATGTGAGAGATTTGTGTTCTTTTTGGAAATAGATAGGTGAAACGAAGGGAGAATTAGGGGAAAAGGTGCTCAGAATTTGGGTAGACAGACACATTAAAGTTTCCTTAAATAATCATCAAAACAAAATGCAGTGTGAGACTACATGATGATACTCCACTGTTTTGGACCAGGGGCCACGGGGGTTATGGATTTTTGCCATGGCAAAGGGCCATTTCTCTTGCACTGAGCGTTCATGTCTCTGTCCTAATGATCTTTCCACGTGTGGTTTTTGGCCACATTGTTTTCCATGTGCCAACTGCCTTATTTAGACATCAACTATCAAGTGCGTAACGGGATTGGCATTTTTTTTTTTTTTTTTTTCACTTTTTTGATGTGAGAGGATCTGAATATGTTGTACAGCAGCACAATAGACGTTTTTACAAAAATAGTATCAGATCTTCATCTAAGACCTAAAGCAAATCCAACAATGCATCCTACCTGCGTGACCTTCTCTGTCACATTCTGTGTACGCTCCTTCACTTTTGGGGTAACAAGCTCAATGTTGCAGTGTGCCGTGGAGTGATTGGGTCGACGCAAGTTTAGACTGAATGAAGGGAATCGGTTTAAAGCTTTCATCCGCTCAGAGCTGGAGGTAGAGTTCAACAAACTTGGCTTCAAGCCTTTATGATAAAAGAAAGATAAAATGGATTGAATTCAGAGCAGTGATTTAAAGGATATTATATATATTATGTACATATATACACACACACACACACACTCTGGCCAAAAAAACAGTCGCTGTTTGGATTTACAACCTGAATTCCAGAAATGTTAGGACGTTCTTTAAATTTGAATAAAATGAAAACTAAAAGACTTTCAAATCACATGAGCCAATATTTTATTCACAATAGAACATAGATAACATAAATGTTTAAATGGAGAAATTTTACACTTTTATCCACTAAATAAGCTCATTTCAACTGATGCCTGCTACAGGTCTCAAAAACGTTGGCACAGGGGCAACAAATGGCTGAAAAAGGCTGAAGATCTTTATTGGGCGCCCGTGGTCTTCGGGCCCTCAGACGACACTGCATCACTCATCGGCATGATTGTGTCAATGACATTACTAAATGGGCTGAGGAATACTTCCAGAAACCACTGTCGGTAAACACAATCCACCGTGCCATCTGCAGATGCCAACTAAAGCTCTATCATGCAAAAAGGAAGCCATATGTGAACATGGTCCAGAAGCACCGTCGTGTCCTGTGGACCAAGGCTCATTTAAAATGGACTGTTTCAAAGTGGAAAAGTGTTCTATGGTCAGACGAGTCCAAATTTGACATTCTTGTTGGAAATCAAGGATGCTGTGTCCTCCGGGCCAAAGAAGAGGGAGACCTTCCAGCGTGTTATCAGTGTTCAGTTCAAAAGCCAGCTTCTCTGATGGTATGGGGGTGCATAAGTGCATACGGGATGGGCAGCTTGCATGTTTTGGAAAGCACTATGAATGCTGAAAGGTATATAAAAGTTTTAGAGCAACATATGCTCCCCCCAGACAATGTCTGTTTCAGGGAAGGCTTGGTTTAACAATGCAAAACCAGATACTGCAGCATGGCTTCGTTGTAGAAGAGTCCGGGTGCTGAATTAGCCTGCCTGCAGTCCAGATCTTTCACCTATAGAAAAAAATCCATCAAAGACGACCACAAACTCTTCAGCAGCTGGAAACCTATTACCTAATTTCCACACCAAAACTACAGAAACTCATTACCTCGATGCCCCGACGTCTTCAAACTGTTTTGAAAAGAAGAGAAGATGCTTCACCATGGTAAACATGCCCCCGTCTCAACTATTTTGACACCTGTAGCAGGCATCAAATTTGAAATGAGCTCATTTTATGCATAAAATTGTAAAATTTCTCCATTTAAACATTTATGTTATCTATGTTCTACTGTGAATAAAATATTGGCTCATGTGATTTGAAAGTCTTTTAGTTTTCATTTTATGCAGATATAAAAAACGTCCCCGGAATTTGGGTTGTAAATAGGCTAAGTTTATTATTATAAATGAACATTTATTTCCAACAATGGGTGCATCAATTTTTGGTCAAGATCTTGTATTAACAATGTAAGAGTCAAGCACTCTATAGTCTCCTCCAGCACATCCCAAAGACTTTTAATGAATTTAAGGTCAGGACGCAGAGGTGCCAATTCATGAGTGAAAATAATTCTTCATGCTCCCTCCCAAACATTCTTTCACAGTTTGAGCCTGATGAATCTTGACATCCTGGAATATGGCCATGATACATCTTCCTACATGGTTGTTTAAGAACTGAAAAGCTACACACTCCATCAATTAGGGTTAGAAAACTGTTAAACATATAACATGCTAGAAAATAATAATAATCATAGAAATAATAATCACGAAAATAATGATCCAATCATTGACTCTTAAGCATTTGCCTATTTAAATCCAAACAGCAACTTTTTTTTGGCCGAGCAAAGTAATATATATATATACACATATACTGTAGTTAAGGACTAAAAAGAATATTAAAATGTAAGAACGAGGCAGGGTCTCAGACATCTCTTTGGGAGAAATAATATACAGTTCAACACACAAGTCAATTGCTGATATTCAGTTGTATTACAGAGAAACATTAATATAGACAGCATGGCTCATAATGTGATCTTGAAAGGATTTGATGAGATGCTAGAGATCTTTGACTTGTTCTCAGACTTTGGTATCTTAGCAAATCGAAGCACATTTCGAGAAAATAACTGAGAAACTGAAGCTCTAAAGGATACATATGAGATTAGTCTTTCTCAGGAAGAACATCTGAGAAGCAGGAGACTCCATTTGCACTTTTAATTTCATTGGTGTCTAGAAGAAACAATTGAAATATTAAGAAGATCTCTTAGTGATTTTTATTTTCTATAGATATAAAATGACCTATAGCCACATAAATACATTTTTTGTTTGAAGAACCAGGCTGCTCCCCTTAACAAAAAAAAATCTACTTACTGTTTTGTTACTAAAGTAGTTGCTGTTTGTCCCATATGGTGTTACCTTCACATTGGAATAATAACAGAACAATAACATCATCCCCAAATATCCCATTCTGGTGCAATTAAAGTGGTCTTGTTCTTAGTCAGCTCTCCTGATGTTCTGATGCAAATCTTCGCCAAAATGAAAGTTTCTGTTGCTTTTAGTTGTATGTCCATTTATTGGAATGACTAGCAGATTTTCTATTTGCGATCATCATATGAATTCTCTACGGCTTTTTTGTTTTGGTATGAGTTTTCAAAACATACCTAAAATCAGTTGTAAATCCTTCAAAGAAACAGTGTCTTCATGTGTGGAAGCTCCTCCTACGTCACTGTTGGGGACTCCATCCCTGCTTTGGTTCTACATCTGACCTTAACTGAGAGACACTGCACTGTACAGTAAAGTTATATAATAAACTCTCTCTTACCGTGGAAGTGCTGCATTTTGTCAGTTCTCACTGGGTTAACCCGTCAGGGCAATCTGTTACAGATCCAGCTTCATATGGTACATAATCCAAATGCCCTTCCTGTACAAACACATTGAAATCTTTGATAGGTTCGTCCTCTTGTGACTCGACCCAGAACATCGACAAACAAACCCTCACGTGGACAAAAACTAGTCAGCTGCATGCTGCAGCTGCGGCTACTCTTAAACAAATCAATTATATCACAATAAAACATGTTCATGAAGGCACAATTATTTCTTATTGGCGTTTTCAGATTCTGTTGAATCAACAGAGTGCTTTTGCTTTCAGGACCAACCTTTTACCAGAAAAAAAAAAAAAAAATGAATACACGAATGGGAAGAGATCCAGTGTTGGATCAATATTCACATCACATATAGATTGAACTCGAGGCCTTTGACAGGGATTTACATTGACCTATTGACAATTCATCATTATTCTATCACTAAAGACAGGAAGTGGCCTTGATCAGTGAAACAGGGTTTTCTGAGAACTGACTGACCTACAGCCATGATTACTATATGCATATTTATTGCTACATATATTCATAGTTATGTCTGATAATGAGGTCCCATACCATTAATTATGACACAATGTCTAATATCTTAATAATAGAAAATAGTAGTGATACATTCAACAACACTAGCCTCTAACTCAGTAAACTACAACAACTACAGAAAAATACAGTGTTTGCAGAGGTACTAAAACCAGAACTAGACAGGCCAAAAATATTATGAAAAATATCAAATGTTTATATGAGCAATTCATCCTGAACTTTAAATGTCTGGGGCAGTTGTTTTTTTTGGGGGGGTTATTTTCACTTCCTGTGTCAGTTTTGCCCCAAGCCACGATTAATTCCTGACCCTGATTCTCACTGTTCAATAAACATGAGCATAGAGCAGCTTTGTTTTTCTTTTTGTATTTTCAGATTGTGGGAAATAGTCCTTGCAAGTTGCCTTTCTATCCTTTTGATAAAGAACTGATTTTTAAAACACAAAAAACACAAGATTTTTTTTTTACACAAAAAAACCCCCAGTAAATTATTGTCCAATATTCTATACTGCCTATTCTAATCTTATAACAAAAGTTTTATGATCACAACATTCAGTATATAACGCTACTTAAAATTATACACATCTATGACTAATGTCTTTTTTATTGCCATGATGAAAATATATCAACAAGGTCAATCAAGCATTCATCATTACAGAAGAAAAAATCCAAGTAAAATCCAATGAAATTTGCCCAGTTGCTCTTAAGGCATGTTGATCATTAATTAGTCCATCTATCTGTGACTTGTAGTATTGTGAACACTAGTTCTATGCGTGGATATTATCCCATACCCGGACCACATCAGGGCAGGCATTGAGAGCCTCCAGCAGGGTAAACGCAGTCTCTAGCTGAGTCTGAGTCAGGAGAGAGGGGGTGTGAGGAACAAATTCCAGCCCGGCTGATAGCGTGTGAATGCCCAGACTTTCTAGAGCACTCCGCACTGCCTTCATGGACGTCATGTCACAGACAAACTGAAAGGGACAGAAGGATGGTTATTAATAATTGAGACAATTTCTCATGACACATTCTACACAATCCTCCAGTTACTGGCAATATCTAAACAAGTTATTTAACGTCACTGAAATAAAAATGGACAATTCCTATTTTTTATGGAATAATGCAGTTTTTATTATAAATGATTTATCAGTGTACATCATTACTTAAAAAAAAGAAGAAAAAAAAAGAAAACTTTGTTGCCCTCGTAATCTTTAATCAAAGTAACTTCCCCTCCCTCTTGCAGCACTTTACTGGCGCGAGGGCGGGGCAACCTGTTACTCACATGAGATCGACAAAATCAAGTCCAGCCCTACATTTTTCTGGTTTGAGAATCAGTTTCACTTGGATACGCGTCACAATAAGAAAGAAAAGACAATCGCAACTTTCATTAAATGTCAACTTTAATATAATTCAAGGAATATTATGCACCATTCAAATTCCTGATTTTGAACTTAATTTATACTGAAGTAGCAAACAGAATTTAGAACTAAATTAGTATATACTGAAGCCAAATAAAATAAAACAAATAGTGTGGTTTTTAATAATTAATTCCATTCTCGAAATATTAAATGTTAAAGTCCCCCTGCAGTCAACAATTTTATCCCTTAAAACTCATCTATTACATTTTACAAATATTTTTTTTCATGCCTTAAAATAGCTTGAATGTAAGCAAAGTAAACACAGAAACACAGCACTGCGCCAACTGCATAACAGACTGACAGGAAAGAAGAAAAATTGTTGAATAAAGTTATTTTTGTTTTGTTTTTACGCACAAAAAGTATTTTCGTTGCTTCATAACATTAAGGTTGCACCACTGTAGTCATGTTGACTATTTTAACGATGTTTTTACTACTTTAATTTAGTTGCTTTGAATGGAGGATAAAAAAAACCTATTGGATTTCATCAAAATATCTTAATTTGTGTTCCAAAGATAAACGAAGGTTTTACAGGTGTGGAACAACATGAGGGTGAGTAATTAATGACAGAAATTTCATTTTTGTGTGAATTAACCCTTTAATTCAGTCCTCTGTATTGCTAAAAGTGTTTTTCCTGTCCCTTCTTAAAGGTGTTCTTGTGCTCACTGTGGAAAAGTCTCACACTTTTGATGGTTACATGTTTGTAACGGTAGGAAATGGGCAGTTTCAAACCACAGTTTTAGGGAGAAAATACTCTGCAATTGTGTTGACTGATGAATTTGCACATGGTTTGTCTTGAAGCATATTAAAGAACACCACGTAGACATATAAACAATACTAAAACTTTAATAATCAATATATAAAATGCCAAATATAGTGATTTGTATTTAATTTTGTTATAATATTATAATATTTAATAATGTTATAATATTTAATTAACATGTGTGGTTATGACTTAATATTATAAACAAATTTAGTTTTATAAATTTATCTGAAAATACAGCAAAAATAAAATCTTACCTGATGGTTGTTGATTATTTAGATAGTATAATTATGAATAAACTATTATTGTTTCTGGACTGATCAGATATATTTAATTAAACCACGCATTCTACATTTCAGGGAATAAACAGGCATAATTAGTCAATATCACTGACAATATTTCTGTTTTGTTATAAAACTACAATATGAAATTCCTTGAGTTTTGTACAATCCAGTTAAGAAAGTGTGCTCAGACCTGTAGTATGGGTCTCTCCTCCTCATCCTCCGTCTCCTGCACATCTTCAGCTCCTGCCTCAATGGCCAGTTCTAGAGCTTTCTCAGAGGAGATCCCATCTCTGGATGCTGCCACAACACCTTTCCTGTCAAAGTTACGCCGCGCTCCATCACACAGCGCCCCGCTATGGACAAACAGAGAAAAGCTGTAGATTTAGTTGCGCTTGAAGGGTTAGTTCACCCAAAAATGAAAATTCTGTCATTAATTACTCACCCTCATGTCGTTCCACACCTGTAAGATCTTTTTGATGAAATCTGAGAGCTTTTTGTCCCTCCATAGAGAAATACCACTTTGACGCTTCAAAAAGTTCATAAAGAGATTGTAAACTAATACATATGAATTGAGTGTCCAAATCTTCTAAAGAGACTCGATCGCTTTATATGATGAACAGATTGAATTTAGGCTTATATTTTTGACTTTCATCAAAAATATCTTCATTTGTGTTCCGAAGATGAACGAAAGTCTTACAGGTTTGGAACAACATGAGGGTTAGTAATTAATGACAGAATTTTAATTTTTGGGAAAACTAACCCTTTAAGTACTATTACTTCTTTGTCCGGTTAAAATAAGTCAGTGTCACTGTTTTGTCTCAAGATGCACACCAGCAATGTTTTATCTAAGGCATTATAAAAGCTACTTAAATGTTCTAATTGAACTAAGGCCTAATCCTTGCTTAATCTAAACCTGTCTGTGAAACTAGGACTATATATCTTATCTTCACAGCTCATCAGTACTAACCCATGTTTTGTCATGATACGTTTGAGTTCACTATGAGATCGTGCATTGTTGTCAGTCAAAACCTCAATGAGTAGAGTGCACCCGCCCGGTCCTCTGGCCTCATAAAGATACTGTACTCCTGGTTTTGACTTCTATTAAACATTAAAAAAGAATGTCAGTATTAATACATTTAATCAATGCATGATTAAAAGAATAGAAAATTCTAGAGTATTTTGAAAGATTTCATTTTCCAGTGATTGCTGTATGGAAAGAAATGAAACAGTATGTAGGCGAGTAAATAATGACAAATTTTTAATTATTGGGGGAACTATTTCTTTAAGACTTGTTAAAACTTCATTCTTAATCATCCTATATATATATATATATATATATATATATATATATATATATATATATATATATATATATATATATACAGTGGGTACGGAAAGTATTCAGACCCCCTTAAATTTCTCACTCTTTGTTATATTGCAGCCATTTGCTAAAATCATTTAAGTTTATTTTTTTTCCTGATGAATGTACACACAGCACCCCATATTGACAGAAAAACACAGAATTGTTGACATTTTTGCAGATTTATTAAAAAAGAAAAACTGAAATATCACATGGTCCTAAGTATTCAGACCCTTTGCTGTGACACTCATATATTTAACTCAGGTGCTGTCCATTTCTTCTGATCATCCTTGAGATGGTTCTATACCTTCATTTGAGTCCAATTGTGTCTGATTATACTGATTGGACTTGAATAGGAAAGCCACACACCTGTCTATATAAGACCTTACAGCTCACAGTGCATGTCAGAGCAAATGAGAATCATGAGGTCAAAGGAACTGCCTGAAGAGCTCAGAGACAGAATTGTGGCAAGGCACAGATCTGGCCATGGTTACGAAAAAATTTCTGCTGCACTTAAGGTTCCTAAGAGCACAGTGGCCTTCATAATCCTTAAATGGAAGACGTTTGGGACGACCAGAACCCTTCCTAGAGCTGGCCGTCCGGCCAAACTGAGCTATGGGGGGAGAAGAGCCTTGGTGAGAGAGGTAAAGAAGAACCCAAAGATCACTGTGGCTGATCTCCAGAGATGCAGTCGGGAGATGGGAGAAAGTTGTAGAAAGTCAACCATCACTGCAGCCCTCCACCAGTCGGGGCTTTATGGCAGAGTGGCCCGACGGAAGCCTCTCCTCAGTGCAAGACACATGAAAGCCCGCATGGAGTTTGCTAAAAAACACCTGAAGGACTCCAAGATGCTGAGAAATAAGATTCTCTGGTCTGATGAGACCAAGATAGAACTTTTTGGCCTTAATTCTAAGCGGTATGTGTGGAGAAAACCAGGCACTGCTCATCGCCTGTCCAATACAGTCCCAACAGTGAAGCATGGTGGTGGCAGCATCATGCTGTGGGGGTGTTTTTCAGCTGCAGGGACAGGACGACTGGTTGCAATCGAGGGAAAGATTAATGCGGCCAAGTACAGGGATATCCTGGACGAAAACCTTCTCCAGAGTGCTCAGGACCTCAGACTGGGCCGAAGGTTTACCTTCCAATAAGACAATGACCCTAAGCACACAGCTAAAATAACGAAGGAGTGGCTTCACAACAACTCCGTGACTGTTCTTGAATGGCCCAGCCAGAGCCCTGACTTAAACCCAATTGAGCATCTCTGGAGAGACCTAAAAATGGCTGTCCACCAACGTTTACCATCAACCTGACAGAACTGGAGAGGATCTGCAAGGAGGAATGGCAGAGGATCCCCAAATCCAGGTGTGAAAAACTTGTTGCATCTTTCCCAAAAAGACTCATGGCTGTATTAGATCAAAAGGGTGCTTCTACTAAAGACTGAGCAAAGGGTCTGAATACTTAGGACCATGTGATATTTCAGTTTTTCTTTTTTAATAAATCTGCAAAAATGTCAACAATTCTGTGTTTTTCTGTCAATATGGGGTGCTGTGTGTACATTAATGAGGAAAAAAAATGAACTTAAATGATTTTAGCCAATGGCTGCAATATAACAAAGAGTAAAAAATGTAAGGGGGTCTGAATACTTTCCGTACCCACTGTATATATAAATAAACATAAATATATATTTATATATACACTACCAGTCAAAAGTTTGGAATCATTACAATTTTTTAATGTTCTTGAAAGTCTCTTATGTTCATCAAGGCTGCATGTATTTGATTATAAATACAGTAATATTATAACAATATAACAAAAATTTTTAATATATTTTTAATAAATGCAATTTATTTCTGTGATGAAAATGCTGAATCTTCAGCAGCCATTACTCCAGTGTCATACGATCAAAAAACATTTCTTATTATTATTATCATCAATGTTGAAAACTGCTGCTTAATATATTTGTGGAAACCAGAATACTTTTTTTTTTTTTAATTCTTTGATTAATAGAATGTTTAAAAGAACTGCATTTATTTGAAACAGAAATCTATTGTAACATAAATGTCTTTACTGTCACTTTTGTTCAATTTAATGCATCCCTGATGAATAGAAGTATTCATTTCTCTTCTTTCTTTTTTAAAATCTTACTTACCACAAACCTTGGTACTGTATCAGAGTTTCCACAAAAATATTAAACAGCAAAAAACTGTTTTCAAAATCCAATTGATGATAATAAGAAATGTTTCTTGAGCAGCAAATCAGCATATCAGAATGATTTCTGAAGGATCATGTGACACTGAAGTCTGGAGTAATGATGCTGAAAATTCAGCTTTGCATCACAGGAATAAATTACATTTAAAAATATATTCAAAATAGAAAATTGTAATAATATTTCACAATATTACTGTTTTTTAACTGTATTTTTATCAAATAAATGCAGCAGCCTACATGTAGAATCTTATATATGTTATATATTTCATATAATTATAATCTTTATATATGTTATATATAAAAAACAAACAAATCCAAGCATGTAGCAGGGGAAAAAAGGAACTGTATGAGGGTGAGGGTGAAAATCTAAATTCCTTAATCATGTTATTTATATTACTTGGTGAAATGGTAAAAATCCGCCTTACAGCTCCTTTTATAGCTCCTTCTACAGTGGCTTTCGGTATATTCTTGTTCCGACACTGCTCTAGAAGTTGTGCCAGTGCAACATTAAATTCTGGATTGGGTCCTCCCTCTGAAACACAAGTACAAGGTCATGTCAGCATACACACACTCACCATACAGTGCACATACCAGATGTATCACATGGTAATTACTATGTTCTTTACATGGTAAAACAAAAAGAGAGCCATGGTACTTTAAAGTATACCATAGTATTACCATACTTGTTAGTGCCAGATTGGATAATGTCAATTGTTCACTCATATCTTACGCATTCACCTTTGACTAAAATCCTAATCATCATGGTGTACTTGGCAATCATACGGGCTCGAGCAGCATCTTTGGGTATTTTAACGTCCTTCACTTTGGACCATTTGTTATGTCCTGCCCAGAGAACAGGGCTCGAGTGCAGTGCTCTGCATGAATGGAGGGCTGGACGGTGATAGCCTCTCTGAACCGCTGCAGTCACTCTCACTGTCAGCCTGACAGCGCTCAGCATCATGTCTCCTAACATTGTCCTTTCCTCACTAAACAGATGAGCAAGTATGTAAGTGTCCAAAATCAAATGGCTTTGGTCAAACTTTAAGATGTCATGCAGTCTTTGGCTTACAAGTCTTGAGCTTCTACCATGCACGTTTTAACTGGACAGTTTCAAGAACGGTTTTACGACCATAATTCAATATATTCCGTAAACGTTACTTGCGAAAATAAATAAAACGGTAATGTCAAATTATACCACAATTCTTTTGTAAGGCTAATCTATCTCACACGAGCAAAAGAGACAGCAACACTACAAACGTCATTACCGGTGAACAAACTAATGCCAAAATAAAAGTCCCAAGGTTCGTAAGGATCGTTCTGAAGTTTTGAACGTAGGCCTATTTAGAATTATTTTTATGTAGGATACCTCTTTTTCAGTAATATATTTCACTCCACATTCTACATAAAGTTAAAAATGTATAATATAATATAATATCTAACGTTCAAGGATTATTATAATTAACTAAAGCTAAAACTTTTTTGTTACATTAAATAAAATAAATGTCAATTGGAGTAAAATAAATTATATAATAAACTCAAACTTATTTTATTTCAGCTAGTTACCAAGGCAACATTTCTCATTTTCATTTAGCTTGACTTGATATACTAACACTAAAATGGAAAAAATAAATAAAAACTATATAGACCTAGGATACAGTATAGGGATTGACATTAACTGTTTTGCTCACTGGCCACAATTTTGACAAAATTGCAGTTTCAGTGCATCTATAAAGGGCTATACACAATCCCAGCGGAGGAATAAAGGTCTTATCTAGCGAAACGATAGATAAGACGATGTCGGACGATTTTGAAGTTTTCCGCCCTACCGCAGTACTTTCGCCTACATCACGCGTGACCTTTCCAACGTGATGATGTAATGCGTGGCGCATTGCAGAGCAGTGAAAGGCGATTTAACTACAATATATATATAAGTATATAATTTGTATTTTTTTTAGAAAATGGCTGATTGTTTTGCTAGCTAAGACCCTTATTTCTCAGCTGGGATCATGTAGATCCCTTTGAAGCTGTATTGGATGGACTGAATTTGGACCTTCAACCTGTTGGTAGCCGTTGAAATCCATTATATGGAGAAAAATCCTGGATTGTTTTTCCTCAAAAACCATAATTTGTTTTCGACTAAAGAAAGAAAGACATAAACATCTTTGATGACATGGGGCCCCATGTCATTCCCAATCAGGAAATTTTAATTCTGAAGTGAACTAATCATTTAAGCGCGATAAGCAGCAAAAAATAACTCAATGTAGCAGAGAGGCGGCTTTATGTGTGCACACTTTGGAGGTGAGCACAAAATCTGTGGGAATGAGTAAAATTTTGCGCAATACACGCAATTCCACACTGAAATTCAAGCCCTGATAACACTAAAAATATTCATTCAGAGCAAATGAAATGAGTGAGTGAGGGGAGGCGGGTTTGTGGCAACTCGCTGTAAAAGAGATGAGAGAGCGAGAAAGCGCAGCTGGTGTTGTGTATCTATTCTGCGGAAAGTGAGTATTGGGAGTGATTCAGATATTTCAGTATCGAAAAATCTATATTTTTGACAACACTACATTGTAACTATACACACACACACACACACACATATATATATATATATATATATATATACACACACAGTATGTACAAATTCAAAATATTAATGAAAACTATAATAGTATCAGTGATACTAAGATAACACTCTTCTATTCCCAAATTATGTTTGCCTTGATTTCTCTTCTTTGTTTACTTCACACAAAGCTGGGAAATGTAAGTAGCAACAGATAATGTAGGTGCAATTAGCCAGTTATTATTCCAAAATAAACTCATATTACATTGCTATGTATACCGAATATGTTCATGTGAGTAGAAAAAGAGCATGAAGGGAACAATTTATAAATATTTGAATGCAATGATCAGTCACAATTTATAGTATTCCAGAGCCTCATATAAGGAAGTGTGTTTGTAATGCGTGTGCAGGAATGAGTTTAGAAAAATAGAAACCTTGGTAACTAGGAGGGTCAGGGCTTTGTCTTCTCATGACAGCGAAGGGTTAACATTCTTCATGTCTACCCCGCAGTGGTGGAGCCCAGCAGCCGAGGGTCAGTGATGACCATCACACTAAGAACACTCTCACAACACACATTCTCACACGCAGGAGATCACATCTCTACAATGGCAGAGAAGCCTCTCTTTAACATATCTCCAAATGGAAGTCTTATCTTCAATCAAGGATAAGAGTTTAGAAAAAACAAGAATCAGAGAGATGGAAGAATATCATCTTTGATGGGTAAGGAGCGTTCAGTTGTCATCTTCTACTTGTTTTGTTTTTTTAATGTTTTATTTTTACTTTAAAAAGAGAAAGTGGATTTTACTTTTTTGACATTTGGCTACATGTAAGTGTATCCAGTTATTTCATTAATTAACCACAGCTAAAATATTTGTCAGACTCCAACAGATGAATTGCTGGTAGACAGAACAGTGTCAGAATAACAACAAATGGCTACAGACTTTAGTTTCAGCGCCTCGATGTGACCACCATGTCCTGAAAAGTAAGAGGAGCTCTCTGGTGAGCAGAAGTTCAGGAAAGGGTCAAAGGTCTTGGGTTAAGCATGTTGTCAATGGAGGTCGCCGTGGCTTTTGTGCTGTGCAGTGTGCTGATGAAAGCCAGAGCTCTGGTAAGTACCTGACTACTGACTTATGCCTGGCTTCCCTGCTTTATTCATAGCAGAAAGCGCTATATAAATGTAACAAATTATTTAATACATCTACTGTGGGGAAAGTTTGCATACATTTGGGTTACACTTTATTTTACAGTACATGCACTTACGTGTACTTACCAAAGTAGTGGGCAATATAAGGTAACTACATGCACTGTACAAAAAAAAATCCCATTAAATTCCCAGTAAAAAATACTGTGACCAGTTTTACTAGATGCCCTTTAAGTGATATAATGACCAGTTTTACTAGATATATTTTAAGTGATATAATGTTAATTTATAAAACGATTAGTTCCTGTCCTTGATTCTAATTCACCCAACGGTTCTGTGTATCACTACACAACACTCTTAGCAACGTAAACTGTTTGTTCTCAGTTGATATTGTTCAGTGAAGCTGTATGTAGAATTAGAAGAGCGTTGTGAGAAAGAGAGCAAGGGAGTGAGTTAATTACCTGCATTCAGATTTAGCATTTTCCTTCAGGTCAGTCCTATGTTCATAATAAAAAATCTGTTTAAATGTCTTATGTATTATCTTGTCCTTTTAACAGTTAAGGGGTTTTCCCATGACTGACAGCGCTAGTCGAAGCATTTTTGCGTTTTGTTCACAACAATTCAGTCTTTTCAATGTAAAAGTCTTTGCTATTGACTGACACACTCATAAAGACAACCTTTGCTGCCATCTAATGGCATAATAATGTAACTTCTGTTGCTGTTCACGGCCAGGGACTATTTTTTCCGGCGGAAGGAAGGCGTTTACTTCATGACAGTTGCATTGATACATATTTTTGGCTTTAATATTTGTATTGTGTGGTAACCGTTTTTATAAAAGCAATAAGGTACTTGAGGCTAGTGCTGTATCGTGAATAAGTCATAAAATATATAATTCATAGTTTTTACTTGCAAAAACCATAAATTTGACAATATTTTACAGTAAAATTACAAATAATGTCATGTTAAAGCTGTTATATGGTAAGGTAACTTATAGTTAAGCAATTAGCATGTTTTTACTATAGCATTTTTACAGTATTTTTCTGTAAATATTACAAAAACATTTTTACAGTGTGGGTTAAGGTTAGGTTTAGGTGTAGGTTCAGGGTTAGTAGCTTGCTATTACCCAGTTATTAACAAGTATGTACATGCAGAACAGGACTGTAAAATAAAGTGCTACCCACATTTAGTCTTTCCCTTATTAAAAAAGAAGTGTGCTTAATTGTGTTAAGTGTGTGTGCACTTAAGTGTAGTGAACTTCAGATCTTAAAAGTAGGCTATATTTAAAAAATCGGTATTAATAATATAATATTAATGTATGTACATTTTAAATTATTACATTTCAGTCATCGTTTTGATCATTCTTTGATGAATGACAAAATTGACTAATACTATTATACATATAAAGTACTTGATTATGATTTTAGTGTGTATTTTAATATTACATTTTAAAGTTAATATAATTTAAATTTGCTCATTGTTAGTTCATGTGAGTTCATTCATGCATTAACTAATGTTAACAAGTGAGACCATATTGTAAACTAAAGTGTTACCAATCTTTAGCTTAAACTGGTATCAGCAAACTAAAACTGTGGAAAGTTCAATTCTTTAAGAAATTTTGTTTTGAAATTTGTCTTGGAGGTAAATAAATGCATATTGTTCAAGGCTGTGCATGTCCTATATTTTTTGGTGAGCAGGAAAGGAAAATGTGTCTCTTTGTTTGTGCTGTCAACCTCAGAAAGACTTACTGGCCAATGCATGCACATGCTCAATGAGGCAGAAAATGAGTTGGTCAGCGAGAGATGAACACTTGATAAATGGCCAATTTAGGCCCTGAAAATCACAACTGATCAAGAGCACTGCCATGCCACTAATTTCACCTTTGCTGGAGAAGGCAATTGGAATTACAATAAATGTGTTCAGTTTTCTGGACAGCATCTATAATGATAATATCCTTACAAATGTTTGACCACTGGGCAGTTAAGCAAACCAATTATTAAGAATCAATGGCATTGGAGCGCCTGAAAGTGTGGTTCATCAAAAAAAAAAAAAAAACAGCAATCAAATGAGACAGTTGGTTACTTGACTCTTGCAGCTTCAGTGTAAAGGCTCGTTCACACCAAGAACAGTAACTATAATCCTAACGTTAAAGATATAGTTCTAAAAATCGTTCTAAATACAAAATACACCACGGTTATAACGGCACAGAGGAACAAAATCGCTGGAATCACTTTCTGAACTTTTTTTTCTGAGCTCAAGCATTTAAAGCAGCAGGTGACAAATCTGCAGCTCATGCTTAAACAGAACAATATTGTGCGCTGGTGTAGACTCTAATATAGTTATTGTTATAGTTATCTTATTATCATTCTTGGTGTGAATGGACCATAAGGATTTCAACTGTAATTTTACGTACTCCCTATATGGACTTATGTGAAATAGCTATAATGCTGTTACTGTATGTGTTATGTACTGTATTTAAATGTGAGTGAATTTCGAGTGAATTCCATTTCATTAGTGATAAATACACAGCAATATACATTTTGTCACGCTATTACAAAAT
Source organism: Elopichthys bambusa (assembly GCA_037101425.1). Classification (NCBI taxonomy): domain Eukaryota; kingdom Metazoa; phylum Chordata; class Actinopteri; order Cypriniformes; family Xenocyprididae; genus Elopichthys; species Elopichthys bambusa. The sequence continues at coordinate 23,549,181 of CM074449.1, forward strand.
TAACAAACAAACAAAAAAATTAATATGTGTGTGTGTGTATATATATATATATATATATATTTACAATATTATATTACATTATGCTATATTTACAATTATTATTTATATATATATTAATTATAATTAAATGTAAGCATTATTGTTACTATTGCTCAAATTAAGGGTCAGAGATCTGAACAAAGCCTAAGTATTAACCTTCAGCTAGTAACTCATTCACAAATGTGTGTGCTACCACTGTGTTGTGAACAATTCCTGAAATCATGTGGCTTGTTGAGGAATGATATGTTATTGCTTTTCTAAGTGACCTGACAATTTGGTATAAAGCATATAAACTTATACTATATATATATATATATATATATACACACACACACACACACACACATATAGGTGCATCTCAATAAATTAGAATGTCATGGAAAAGTTCATTTATTTCAGTAATTCAACTCAAATTGTGGAACTTGTGTATTAAAAAAAATTCAGTGCACACAGACTGAAGTACTTTAAGTCTTTGGTTCTTTTAATTGGGATGATTTTGGCCCACATTTAACAAAAACCCACCAATTCACTATCTCAATAAATTAGAATACTTCATAAGATCAATAAAAAAAAGGTTATTTTAGACAGAAATGTCAGGATTCTGAAAAGTATGTTCATTTCTATGCACTCAATACTCGGTTGGTCCTCCTTTTGCATGAATTACTGCATCAGTGCAGCGTGGCATGGAGGCAATCAGCCTGTGACACTGCTCATGTGTAATGGAAGCCCAGGATGCTTTGATAGCGGCCTTCAGGTCATCTGCATTGTTGAGTCTGGTGTCTCTCATCTTCCTCTTGACAATACCCCATAGATTCTCTATGGGATTCAGGTCAGGCGAGTTTGCTGGCCAATCAAGCACAGTAACACCATGGTCACTGAACCAGCTTTTGGTACCTTTGGCAGTGTGGGCAGTTGCCAAATCCTGCTGGAAAATGAAATCAGCATCTCCATAAAGATTGTCAGCAGAAGGAAGCATAAAGTGCTCTAAAATGTCCTGGTAGATGGCTGCGTTGACTGTGGACTTCAGAAAACACAGTGGACCAACACCAGCAGATGACATGGCAGCCCCAAATCATCACTGACTGTGGAAATTTCACACTGGACATGGTTTCTGTGCCTCTCCACTCTTCCTCCAGACTCTGGGACCTTGATTTCCAAATGAGATGCAAAATTTACTTTCATCTGAAAAGATGACTTTGGAACACTGAGCAACAGTCCAGATCTTTTTCTCCTTAGCCCAGGTAAGACACTTCTGATGTTGTCTTTGGTTCAACAGTTGGAATGTGACAGTTGTAGCCCATTTCCTGAAGACGTCTGTGTGCGTTGGCTCTTGATGCACTGACTCCAGCTTCAGTTCACTCCTTTTGAAGCTTCTTAAATGGCTTCGCCTGACAATCTTCTCAAGTCTGCAGTCATTACTTTCACTTGTACACCTTTTCCTACCACACTTTTTCCTTCCAGTCAACTTTCCATGAATATGCTTTGGCACAGCACTCTGCAAACAGCCAGCTCTTTCAGCAATGACCCTCTGTGGCTTACCCTCATTGTAGAGGGTCTTGATGATAATTTTCTGGACAACTGTCAAGTCAGCAGACTTCCCCATGACTGCTGTTGGGATTACTGACCTAAACCCAGTATTTATACCCTGAGAATGGCAATTTAACAGAACTTGAAATTTAATATTCTAATAATTTGAGATACTGATTTTTTTTATTTTGATGAGCAGCAAGCTGTAATCATCAAAATGAAAACAAAAAAGTCTGGAAATATTTTACTTTATGTCTAATAAATCTAGAATATATTTAAGTTTTACTTTTTGAATTAAATTACAGAAAAAAAAAACATTTTCATGATATTCTAATTAATTGAGATGCACCTGTATATATCAAGGAGTTAATCCTTGTAAAAAAAAAAAAAAAAAAAGAAGAAGAAGAAGAAGAAGAAGAAGATGAAGTACACATTAGCATACTTTTAAAAAGAGTTCTTATTACATAAATAGTGTACTTTAAAGGTTGAAATCACCTTAACAGCAGTGTGGTCTTATAGACGTCAACAGAGAAAAGTGACTCTTATCACAGGAAGAGCAAGTTATGACATTCTGAATAAAGATTACAAGGTCAAAAAATTAAAAAATATAATCAAATACAGATGAATTAGCATGCATTATGAAAACAAACAGGGTCATTTTTCATTTCATGTCGACTTTAATTGTGATTTGTATAGCTCCATTCATGTAAAATACGCCTGTATCATTATTATGTTCGATTATTTGTGCAAATTTGTGAAAATTGTAAATTTTGCATTGAATAATTTTAGACTTTAATGTTAATATGGTATAAGTTCATTAGCAGTAACATGAAACAACAAAGAAAATGTAAAATTGTATTTACTGTAGTTGTACAATTTTTTATGAAAAAAATTTGGGCTTGTCCGTGCAGAATTCACTGTAAATATTCTATTTTTGAGTGGTTACTAATTACTAAGTGGTTGTTTGGGTTGCCAGGGTGGTTGCTAGGAAGTTGCTTCTAGTCTCTGTGATATTCTGGTCTTGAGATTTAGTAAAAAATAAAATGTTTTACCTGTTTTATCATCCGTCAGACAAAAATTATACATTTGATCACTTAGAAAAATAATAGACACCTCTTCTCAACAAGCTAAATGATTTTAAGTGGGTGACTATTACATTTAATAGGATAGGAGAATAGAATATGAGTTTGATTTTATACAGAGTTTGTTCAGATCTCTGAATTTTCAATATATTTTCTTTCTTTCATTCTTTCTTTCTAAAAACATGAACATTACTAAAAAAAACTATATTTTGATACTATTCACTGTATTTTTAATTTAACACCATTGTATCAGGTTTCTAGTTCAAACAGAATTGCTTCATGTTAAATTGACTATGCTTTGGCTTAGCTCAATGTTTTCATTTTGAAATAACATGATTCAGTCAAGTAGCTCGAACAAAAAAGGCTAAACAGAGTATACAGAAACTAAGGGTACGTTTACACAACAACAATGTACTAAAAACTGAAAAGCTCCTTCTTTGTGTTTTTGAAATGTTTCATGTATAGACAACAACGTCAAAATGTTCCTCGTTCACAGAGATCCCCAACAATGACTAAAAACACTGTGTTATGCATGCCAGGCCAGTAGTTGGTGATATCAATTTGTAAAGAATTACTACACCACTATAGACTGAACATATAATACGCATGCGCATGGGAGGGCAAACAGAAAAAGGTTCATAGGAAAAAGGCCAGGAGCAAGAGTCCACAGGGGAACGGGAGAAAGTGTCCACAGTGGAACCTGAGGAAGTGTCCATGGAGAAACAAAAAAAGGAAGAATCCAAGGAGCCAGGGAGGAGACGAAGGAGGGAGGAGCCAGGGAGTGAACCAGAACTGAGCCATGAAGAGGCAGACCCACGGCGGAACCAATGGAGGGAGGAACCAGGGTGTATATAGGGGAATTCGACCAATCGAGGTGGAGCTGGGCAAGGTGGAGAACTGGGCAGAGCTGAGGAGTCAAAGACACAGGGTGACACCGCTGGACTGGAGGGTCAAGGCAGAGCCAACGGCTCATGAGGCTGAGGTGGAGATGGGGGATCGGAAGACCACAGTGGATGTTAGTGGAGGCTCGAGGTGAAACCAGGGTGATGTCTGACCAAGGCGAAGCCAGAGGGATGAGGGAGCCTGGTGGAGCATGAAGGATGGGGGTCCACGTGGAGACGAGGGAGCGTGGAGCCAAGTTGGAGCTGATGGGTCAACAGGTTGAGTCATGTGCTCAGAGGCCTGAGGTGGAGCTGGGAGGTCCTTAAACCAAGGCAGGGCTGGAGACCAGGAAGCCCAAGGCAGCGGTGAGGAGCATGATGGAGCCACCGAGGACAGAGTTGAGGAGCTGAAGGCAACCGGCAGAGGTGAAGGGAGCCAGCAGAGACTAAGCTGAGGAGCTGGAGAGAGTTAGCAGAGGAGGAGGGAGAGGGAGGCTGAGCAGGACCAACGATGATGAAGGAGATAGGATGGAACCAGCGATGACAAAGGAGGCAGGAGACTGGGCGGAATCACTGATAACAGAGACAGGAAACTGGGCAGAAACACTGAGTCTATTATATTACATGAGCTCGTAGGGAGCAAATCTACCTCAGGAGTGGGGGCATGGTTGAGACCCAACTCCAAACAGTCCAATTAAAATACCCACTGGGACAGCCAAGGGTGCCAGCTATCGCACCTGATCAGACATGGCAACTCAGGCTTTGGGATGAGTATGGCTGCAGGCTCTGGGTCTACCATGGGCTCTGGCTTTGTGATCATGGCAGGTGTGGTGAGGTACTGGATGAGCTCAGGTTCAGTGACAGTAGTGAGAAGGAGTGGGGAAGGACAAGGGAGGAGTTCTGAAACAGGTGGTGTCTTCTTCAACTTCGCCTACAGTGAGGGAGAAGCCACTCAACCACAGCACATAGTCATACTGTGCCAGGGTACAGGTGGTCTTTGCCGCTGGCAACAGTTACAACAGATAATCATCCAACCCACTTAAAAAAATAAATAAATAAAAAACTGTCTTTAGGGCACAGTCACCCTAGGACACCAGGTGGCTGAGCTTGAGGAACTCTTCCATGTAGTCTTCCAGGGGACGGCCATCTTGTGAGAAGGAGAGGAGAAGGTCTTCGGGGGTGACAGGTGAAAGAACTGTTGCTAGATCCATATTTTATGGTAGGTTTGTTCTTCTGTTAGCGTGCTGGTTGCAGCAGGAGCAAGGAAATGCAGTTGCGGGATCTAGGAGCAGCAACCGCATTTATTTACAAAAATTAAACAAAACTAAGACACAAAGGAGAAACAACTCGGGAGCACAAGGAAACCGCAAACCAACATTGTATCAATGCAAGAACAGACAAGGAGCTATACAGGGAGTATATTTACAGAAACTAAATGAGGGCCAGGTTGACACAATAGTTGTGTGCTATGGTAACAAACAGACACACACTAGGGCTGCATCCGAAATTGCATACCCTACTATATAGGTGAAAAACAATATGTGACAAAAGAAGTATGTCCGAATTCACAGTATTTATCAAAGAGTAAGCAAAAAGTACCCGGATGACCTACTATTTCCGGTGAGATTCTGAAGTGCATATATGATGGACACTTTACTGACAACATGGCAAATGTAGTACGTCCAGATTACATTCACAAGACACACACTCATCCTATATAGAACATACTTTTTAAGCAGTTGTGAAGTAATTACTTACTCAAAATATGTACCTGCTCAAGTGAGTATGCGATTTACATTTACATTTAATCATTTAGCAGACATTTAGCTTTTATTTAGCAGACATCATTTAGCTTTTCTCCAAAGCGACTTACAAATGAGAATAGTAGAAGCAATCAAATCAACATGAGTACAACAGTATGTAAGTGCCGTGTCAAGTCACAGTTTCTTCAGTAAAGTACTCGTAGCAAGGTTTTTTGTTTTTTTATATATACAAATAGATGGAGAAAGAGAATAGAAAAGAGAAGTAGAATATAAATAAAAAGTTCTAATATTACTGGGTCAAGTGTTGACGAAAGAGATATTCCACACAAATCCTTGCTCCGATAGGAAGGGTCTAATCTTCCTAATGTTGTACAAGGCCAATCTGCAGGACCGGGCCATTGTAGCGATGTGATCTGTGAAGCTTAAACAATCATCCATCACCACTCCAAGGTTCCTGGCTGTCCTGGAAGAAGTTATGGTTGACAACCCAAGTTGAATGGAAAGGTTATGATGAAGTGCTGGGTTGGCACTGACCACAAGCAGTTCAGTTTTTGCAAGGTTGAGTTGAAGGTGGTGGTCTTTCATCCAGGCAGAAATGGCTGTCAGGCAGGCTGCGATGCGACCAGCAACTGTCGGATCATCTGGTTGGAATGAGAGGTAGAGTTGTGTGTCATCAGCATAACAGTGATAGGAAAAACCGTGTTCCTGAATGACAGATCCTAGTGATGACATGTACATGGAGAAGAGAAGTGGTCCAAGTACTGAGCCCTGAGGTACCCCAGTAGCAAGATGATGCGACTTGGACACCTCACCTCTCCAAGATACCCTGAAGGACCTACCTGAGAGGTAAGACTTGAACCACTGGAGTGTGGTTCCTGAGATGCCCTTCAACATGAGGGTTGACAGGAGGATCTGGTGGTTAACTGTGTCAAAAGCAGCAGACAGATCCAGCAAGATGAGTACTGATGATTTTGAAGTTGCTCATGCCAGTCTCAGGGCTTCAGTAACTGAGAGCAGGGCAGTCTTAGTTGAGTGGCCACTCTTGAAGCCAGACTGGTTGTTGTCAAGGAGGTTGTTCTGTGTGAGATAAGTAGACAGGTGGTTGAACACAACTCTCTCAAGTGTCTTTGCAATGCATGGAAGAAGGGATACCGGTCTATAGTTCTAAAAAGTAAATATAAAAGTGCTGGATTCAGAGTGGGTTTTTTAAGCAGTGTAATCCTAACTTGCTTAAAAGCTGTGGGAAATGTACCAGTGTGAAGAAAAGAATTGGTAAGTGTGAGTGAGTGCAGGTACAATTGAGGAGGAGATGGCTTGAAGAAGATGAGTGGGGATAGCAGCCCTGAGTCTAGACCGATGCTCATGGAGAACATCGGATAGCCAGGGGGCAGAAAACAAAACAGAACATAAACCTGACAATGTGTAAAGAGAAGATATATATAGTATATTTAGTTAGCTTGTATACTGTATAACCAGATAATTAAACAAGAAGCCTTACTTGTAGGATAACTTGAATAATTCAAGTTAAATGAAAATCATTTATTCAACTAAAACACTTAATTCATGTTAAATAAACACCATTGATTCTAGTTTGTTTTATATGGTTGAATTTATTGGGTTTTTACTTGTTTCAATCACATGGGTCCACTGTCCATGATTGAACCATGTTCAGCTTATTTTTAAGAGTTATTTTTAAGTCTTTCTTTCTTATTTTGTCTCATGTTAGGTGTGTGAGTTTGAGGTTTTGTTTGGTTGGTGGTTGTGAAAGTATTCAGGGCACAAATGCTACTGTGATTCTCCAGTCGTGAGGACCCAGAGATCAGGGCTCATAATGTAGGATGGTGGTGAGGGATGCCCATGGGTGTGAGGTGTGTAAGGTTGGATATGCTCTCTCATCCTGAAGGCTGAAGAGAGCTTGTCACATACCACAGGACAGTGCAAATATTTCACAACACTGAGAGACAGCACATCAGCCTAAAAGAAGGTGTGCCAGATGTGGTGATAGATGGAAGATACGTCAATGATTTCAGCTGAGATCGTGGAAAATGAAAAACCAACATGTGCAGTATATTCTTAGAAACAAACAAGGTTATTATCAGTCTGTTGTGATCTGACGTGTCACAGGCATCACCTGTGCGATGCAGATGAAACTGTAAAACAACAAATCTACTAAGATAGTGTTATAAACATTGACTTTCTTTTTTCACATGCGTAATTCCCCCTATTGAGTAATAAGACAGAAAAAACAACTCAAATTATAGGAAAGCAAGCACTACATAATAAACATTATATAAAAATGCACATAAACACTGAAAAAAGTGCTTTTAAGTATGGTGTACACTTAAGTGGCCTTTTATTTAAATTATATTATATTATCTGCAAGTAAAGCTTTATATATATATATATATATATATATATATATATATATAAGTGCACATATAGTCAGTTAAGCACACTTATTTTTCACTAGGAATAAAAAAATTAAAAAAAAAAGGTTGAAATCTGTTAGTTGTAGACTAATTAAAATTACACCATAGTATAAACAGTAAAATTATGATGATACTGTGCAGTTGGTATTCATCAAGCATGGTTTGGTTTGGGATTATATATAGTGAAAAATTGTAAAAGGGCAAGAATAATGTTCTGTCTTTCTCTGTTGCTCTTCTTACAGATTGATTCTGATGATGTCCTTACCAGAGATGAACAGATCTTTCTTCTGATTGGTGCACGTGCGAGGTGTGAGAGAAACATCCGTGCACAGTTAGATGTGGTCAGAGGTATTATAATATAATTTTTGTGTGAGTATGGAGCTGTTACAATGTTATAATTGTTAGCAACATCCCTAAGTATTATACTTTGACACCTCAAATTAAGGTGTGCTATTACTTTTAAAGCAATCAGACTCATGATTTTCACCTGGCGAATGATACAACAGAAGAAAATATATATATATATATATAACCCATATGTGCTGATATCTACCCTATCAATTAAATTAAATGTGTAATTTAGCATAATGTGAAGCTAACAAAAATAGTTGTGACATACTGACAGCTGCTGAAGCAATCAAAAGCATGTATCTTTCTAACCATACAGACACAATTTCCTGAAGACAGCAGGATCAAATTAGTCTGCGGCCCTGTTTATAGCAAGATTTTAGGATAAGGAATATTGATTTGAGCTCAGGTTCCTTTGTTGTTCATAGTGATGAGTCACTTTATAGCAGGATACGGACATACCCAGAACTGTGGAATGAATACAGATCCACTGCTGTCTGGTTATGAGAAAAGATTCAGGATTCATTTCTTTGGCTTCCTATGTTGAAGAGACTAATTTGGCATGTCTCCTTCAAACATTTTGTTGAAGAATAATTTGATTGCATATTTTGTGTTAAATACAGAGGTGTTAAATTTAAAAAACATTTTAATCTGATATTTTTGTGTGTTGTCAGAGGATTACTGTGTTCCTGAGTGGGATGGGATCATTTGCTGGCCTGCAGGAAAATCCAGTCAGATGGTTGCAGTTCTGTGCCCGGAGTACATCTATGACTTCAACCACAGAGGTCTGCTTAACTCACCTGTACTAAATAAAATTAAACCTGAATAATGTTGGGAAAGGTTACTTTTAAATATTGTGTTACTCCATAAAAAAGTAACTTATTGTATTACTTAGTTACTTTTTATGGAATGCAATGCATTTTTTTCTTACCTGGGCTTGCTTGTTTTTAATAACAAAAAATATATATATTTTTGGCAAATGAAAAGGTCCTTTCACACCAAAAGTGAAACGAAAAAGCCTCAGACTAAAGGAAATTCAAATTCATGCCTGTACAGTAGAAGGCGCAGCTCAAACAAACCTTTCAGATGTGCTGCCATTCTGGATTGTAGAAGTACGGTGGCCCAGTAGTGCACAACACAACGAAATTAAAAAAGCAAACATAAGTTCACAACACAACGAAATCGAGCCACAACACAATGAAATAAAGCCACAACACAACGGAAATGCTCCCGCCCATATGGGGCTCTCAGAGCTCGGTAAAGTTAGTTTTCCTTGGCACTGTTCTATAGAGTTGACAGTCTTACAAAGATATCCATACCATGATTAGTTTTAAGTAGCCTATGTAAACATTGCATATTGACATGAAATATTAATATTAATCAACTACATGCTCAATAGCTTTATTTTTATACATGTGAATGAGTTGGCGCGCTACCACAGCACATGATGAAGGGAACGTCTGCCAATTCCACCACATGGTTAAAACGTATAATTTGTATTAATTAAAATTACTTTTAACATTTAAAAATAGACATGTTAAAATTCCAAAGCTTGTTTTGGAATTTGAACATGTCTGTTTTTAAATGTTAAACAAAGTAATTGTAATAAATACAAATGATTCACTTTTATTTAACTGTACAAAAGTACTAAGAAAAGATTTGCAATGTTTTCATTGACCATCTTAATTGTATTTAGTAAAGATATACACATTTTGATGATTGCAATACGCTCTAAAAAAGTTGGGACAGAGACATGTTTACCACTGTGTCCACATCTTTTTTTCCTTTTAATTCCTTTTAAAAGGTCTTTCCTTTTAATTACACCTTTTAATTGTTCGGGAATTGAGGATAGTTGTTGCAAGGGAAATTTTTGCAGATCTCGCCTAATATAAGACAGCTGTATACCTAGAACACTTGTTTACACTTTTCTTAAGTATAGCTAGATCAAAAGATTAAGTACAAGTATAGACCAGATATTCTTTGATTTTTTTTGTCAGTATAAGCCAAAGTATAAATTGGTTAAGTATACTGTATATCTGATACATAAAACTTATTTTTAGATTAAAAGAAGTATGCTAATAGCAATAACAGAATAAACTTATTTTTTGTAAGAGTACACAAAATAGATGTATGAAGAAATGCCCTCAGAGGCTGATTTTTGTGCCTATTTATATACATGTCTGTTTTACATGCATTTTAGGACATGCATATCGCCACTGTGATGCATCAGGTAACTGGGAGCAGGTGTCCACTATAAACCGGACATGGGCCAACTACACAGAATGCACCACTTACCTGCATAATAACCACAGCGATCAGGAGGTGTGCATTTTTCTACTCATAGGCAGCTATAATCTAATTGGTTGCATGCATTACTATTACTGTTGCTCATACTTAGAGTAAGTGATTTAAACAAATCGCCAACTGTAAGTATTAAACTTCAGAATGTGACTGATTGCCATTTTCTAAATGATTTGATTTTTTATCACATGGCAGATTAACAAAAAAATCTATATATTCAATATATAATTGAAGGACCTGAACCATATCTATAGACCAGAATATCATAGAGACTTTGACATGCACTTATTTTACATGGACCAGTACCTACAGTAGCAACCATGCAGAAACATCCATAGCAACACATAGAAAATGTATTTAGTTTGGAGATGAAGAGTAATTTATCTAAAGGTCCAAAAGGTCTAAACAAGAGCATAGACTAAAATGTATAGACATTGACATGTACGAAATTCTATATTATTGTGTACTATTTTGCTGTGTTTATTTAGGAGGTCTTTGAGCGTCTTTATCTCATGTACACTGTTGGATACTCCATATCATTGGCAGCATTACTGGTGGCTATCTTTATCCTTTGCTATTTCAAGTAAGTGCAAAATGAACATTTCAACAAGACAAATCAATGGATATATCCAAAACAGTAAACACTTTACAAACACAAATCTAATCCAGCAGAATGCTACATGTTTCCATGTTCTCTGATCATACAGTCAGCAGGTCCTCTGCTCTCTGTGGAAGAGAGTAGAGAATAGTTGTGTAAGGCTTTTTGCAGTTTATCCATGCAGAACCCTTGTGAAAAAGAAGTACACTAATAATGCACACCCAAGGTGGTAGTGTGGCCAAGACATGCAGAGTTACACATCGGGTGTGCATTATGTTCTAGAAGAATTCAACGGCCCGGAGTCAATTATTCCGCCTATACTACGGTTACCACACCTCAAGACACTGTTCCGATGTTGTATTTCAAGACATTTGTCAGGTTTTTATCCTTAAAACACTTGTGTGTGGGACTAATTTCTTACGCATCTCATCCCAAGCCTCCGTTGCTAATTCCAAAATGTCAATGATACAGTTATTAACACAGTTGAGAGACAGAGAGAGAGAATAAGCATATGTGAATTAGCCTACCTGATCTGTGCGTCTCTCACGGCAGCGGTGTCTCTACTAATAGCGAAACTATACGTTTATCTACCTCAAGAACTGCACAGTTATTAACTCGCTGGTGAGAAATGCCATGTATCTTTTAAGTTGCTAAACTATTTTACTGATTCATTCATCAGAGCAGCGCTGACAAAATGTTTCTGTGCAAGTACTATACAGTACGTGACTTGTGTACGCTTGAAAGACAGAGAGAGCGGGAGAGAGTATGCGCTTTCAGGACACAATAAAACCTTGACAATAATTTGTCTTTTTCATCCTATTGTTTACTATATTTATTTGATCAGTGTCGCTGTGGGTTTTGGTTCTTTTGCAGCTGTAGGACCTATTGAAATAACTGAAATCATTTGGCGAAGTGATATGGAACTGCAATGCGGTCAAGGCCTGCTAGGACTACTTTAGCCGTGCGTTTTCCTGAAAATAATTGCACACCTTAGAACATTAGTCAACCAATCAGATTCGAGCATTCAACAGCCCCGTAGTATAATGTAGCATATACTAATAATAATACACTTTAAAGGAATGAACTTAAATGTAATGTTTTCTGACAGTTTCAGTAATTACATGTTGTTTTTTTGTAATTAAATGAAAATGAATTAGAATTTAAATTTAAGTTGAACTTAAATTTGCTTCTTTTTATGAAAAGTAAGTATAACTTCCATAGGTAGGACTTAAAGGGTTAGTTCACCCAAAAATGAAAATTCTGTCATTTATTACTCACCCTCATGTCGTTCCACACCCATAAGACCTTCGTTCATCTTCCGAACACAGATTAAGATATTGTTAATGAAATCCGATGGTTCAGTGGGGCCTCTATTGAGAGCAAAGCCATTGAAACTCTCAAGATCCATAAAGGTACTAAAAACATATTTAAAACAGTTCATGTGAGTTCAGTGGTTCTATCTTAATATTATAAAGCGACGAGAATACTTTTTGTGCACCAAAATAACTAAATAACAACTTTTCAACAAAATATAATGATGGGCCAATTTCAAAACACTGCTTTGGAGCTTTACGTATCAAATCACTAATTCGAAACAAAAGATTCATAAAGCTCAGAAGCTTCATGAAGCAGTGTTTTGAAATCGACCCATCACTATATATTGTTGAAATGTTGTTATTTTTGCACACAAAAAGTATTCTTGTTGCTTCATAATATTAAGATAGAACCACTGTACTCTGTTTCAAATATGTTTTTAGTACCTTTATGGATCTTGACAGTTTGAATGACTTTGCTCTATAGAGGCCTCACTGAGACATCGGATTTCATCAACAGTATCTTAATTTGTGTTCTGAAGATGAGCAAAGGTCTTAGTGGTGTAGAACGACATGAAGGTGAGTAATAAATGCCATTATTTTCAGTTTTGGGTGAACTAACCCTTTAAGTACATCTTTATCCCCCGGTTTCACAGACAAGGCTTAAAAGGATAGTTCACCCAAAAATAAAAATTCTGTCATCATTTACTCCCTCCATTGACTGCCATAGTATTTTTTTCCAATGGTAGTCAATGGGGAGTGAGAGCCGCTTGGTTACAAATATTCTTCCAAATATCTTCTTTTGTGTTCAGCAGAACAAAGAAATTTATACAGATTTGGAACAACTTGAGGGTGAGTAAATAATGACAGAATTTTCATTTTTGGGTGAACTGTCCCTTTAAACCTAGTGCCAGACTAAAATGCATGTTTGAGCTGTTTTAACTGAAAGCAACTTGCACTGACAAATCTTAAAATATGTCAGTGCCATTGTTTTGTCTCAAGAAGCACACCAGTAATGTTTTTTTTCTAAGGCACATTTATAAAAGCTACTTAAATGCCTTAATCTAAGCCCTGTCTGTGAAACCAGGTCTATATGTAATTACTTTCATTGACTTTGAAATATGGTTAAAGCACACTGCCAAATACTGACAAGCATTTATTCTAAACTTGTATTTAAATATAATTACATTACATTTTAATGTAATTTCTGTTAAAACTTGTGTGATGTATTTAAATTTAAACTTGTAATGATAAAGTTGCAATTTAGTACATTTAAAGTAAAATTTTAATTATAATATACAATGACACACTTCAGTTAAAATTCAAGTACTTTAGGCTACATGTGCTTTAGTATGTTAGTCAACACATTAAAATAAGTGTACTTCTGTAAAGCATGACAAAATATTACTAAAACGTAATGATTTAAAATGTAACACATTATTACAAAGTGCACTTTTTAAAAGTGTAGAAGTGTAAAAAAAAAAAAAAAAAGGTGGGTCTTCATTAACATATTTTTTTTTTAAAAATCTACTTTGATTTGAAGTACAGGAGGACACATTCAATACAATTAAGCCCGCTTCTTTTTCAGGAAACACTTTCCTGGATCCACATTCTTGGTCCAGGAGCAACATTGGTAACACTTTTCAATAAGGTTGATTAGTTGAAAATTAGTTTATGTAATAACTAACAGGAATTAACCATGAGCAATACATTTGTTACTGTATATACTAATCTTTGTTAACGTTAGTTAATGGAAATACAGTTGTTCATTGTTTGTTCATGTTAGTTCACAGTGCATTAATTAATGTTAACAAGATTTTAATAATGTATTAGTAAATGTTGAAATTAACATTAACAAAGATTAATAAATGATGTATAAGTGCAGTTCATTATTAGTTCATGTTAACTAATGCAGTTAACTAATGAACCTTATTGTAAAGTGTTACCACAACATTTGTGAATTTGTGAATCTTTTGAAGTGACCAAATCAATCTCAGTCATTTACTGAAGTCTTTCTCTTTTGAAGAACCCATTATTTAGATGGACCTACATTTCACTGACTGATGCAGTGTTTTGCTGAAATTAAAGAATTGGGACATGTTGAACTGGGACATGTTTGTGAATTTGTCTTATTTCTATTGTTTATGATGCTCAAACACTCTTTGTAGTCACACAACTTTTAATAAAAGACATTTTCATTTCAAGTGTTTTTTAATGAATCGTTAAATGAATAAATGATACAGTCATAACACAAAAAAAAAACTTAAAAAAACTACATGCATCCGAAATCACAAAACAGTGTAGGTATTTAACTTCACAACTGTCAAAAAAGTGTTCTATGTGTAGTATAATCTATGTGTAGGATGCATTGTAATGTGATCTATGAGACACTGAAATTAATCAATTTCCACCACTACTTCAAAGTCAACGTTCTTTTCTCTTCTGTGTTTCTTTTTCTCTCTCTAGACGTCTCCATTGCACCCGTAACTACATCCACATCCACCTCTTCACCTCATTCATATGCAGAGCAATCAGTATATTTGTGAAAGATGCCGTTCTTTACACCGTCACAGATGACGGCAAACTAGAGGATGGGGCAGTTGGACAAAGACCCTACATGGTACTCACAAAAACACATTTGCACATGAATACATAATTAATTCTTCAAAGCCCAACATCAGTTTTATTGGTCTGTGTGTTTATCAGGTGGGCTGCAAGGTTGCTGTGACCCTCTTCCTGTATCTCTTGGCAACCAATCATTATTGGATCCTGGTGGAGGGTCTGTACTTGCATAGTCTGATCTTCATGGCTTTCCTGTCTGATAAGAACTGTCTGTGGGCTTTGACAATCATAGGCTGGGGTGAGTTGTTACTTTCTTTTTGAAGATGATAATATTTGTAGAGCAATCTATTATGATCTTGAGGGTGAAAAGAGGTTTGTAGATAGGGTTTTACATTGACGTCCTGTTTAGTTTGATCTTGTTTTCTCTTTCATAGGGATACCTGCAGTGTTTGTATCCATATGGGTCAGTGCCCGGGCATCTCTGGCAGACACACAGTAGGTTTATTTGCACATTAGTTTTTGTATAAGATTTCTGGTAAATCTCTAAATGTTAACACCTTGGAATAAATTCCACATGATCACCTGTTCCCTGCCTTCAGCCTGAGATGCTTGGATAGGCTCCAGCGTCCCCATGACCCTACATAGGGCAAGCGGTTTGGAGAATGGATGGGTGGATGGATAATCACTTGGGTGTTGAGCTTTGTTTGGCTTGGGGCAAAATTAGCGCTTCACTTTTAGGCTAAAATAGGGCCCATCAGACCACAAAATTGTCTTCCAAATGGTCTAGGTTTTGTCACATGGTTTTTAGCAAATTCCAGGCATGACCATATGTCTGCCTTTCTAAAAATAGTCTCTGGTTGAACCTGTGAATTCAAGATATTTATGGTGTGATAAAGCAAGTAAATTCATGTTTTTGTTCATGTATTTAACACGATTTCCTAAAGGTCATCAAAAAAAGTCATAATTTACTGTACTCACCCTTATGTTGTTCCAAACACATAAGACTTTGTTTAATCTCCGAAATGCAAATTAAGATATTTTTATTGAAACCTGAGAACTAATCCATATGAATTGAGTAGTGTAATCCAAGTCTTGTGAACAGATATAATCAATTTATATGATAAACAGATTTAATTTAGGCTTTTATTTACATAAAAACACATAAATAGAATGCCTCGCAAATGGTAAACATGCAGGCTTGTGTGCGCGACGTGTTACAACAAACCTCATTGGTTCTCGTGCATGACATTAATGTTTGGGCTTCCTTGTTTACCATACAGTATAGAGACAGAGCGCATTTAGGCCACACCCACACCGGTGGGGGGGGGGGGGGGGGGGGGGGGGGGGAATCCAACTCTCTCAATTGACTTTGTATTGTGTGAAGCTGCCTCCTTGTCATTTCTTGCTTCTAACAAAAGACAGAACAATGCCAAAAAGCTGCTGGGTGACAGGGTATACAGCAAACAAACTAAAAAAACCCAGACCTAAGTTTTTATAAGCTACCAAACAGTAAAAGCCAGCCTTTAAGGAGACAAAAGTGGATACAGGCAATAAGACGTGAAGCATCAGCAGGAAGAATGGGTAAATTGTGGGTAAATTTAAGTTTCTCAATATATCTCCTCCTCTCAGGTTCACATAGGGTGGTGAAATAATCCTTTGACATGGTTAAAATATGAATGTTTTTTTTTTTTTTTTTACTTTTAGCATATCCTGTTGGAGATGACATTCTCCTCCAGTGGGCGTAGTTCTCAGAGTAATTTGACACGTTGCGCTCTGTCTCAATTGCCTGTGTCCACTTTTGTGTTCTTAAACGCTCGTTTTTTGGGGTCGACAGCTTATAAAAACTTAGTTCTGTTTTTCTTTAGCTTGTTTGCTATACACCCTGTCTCATAGCAGCTTTTAGACATTGTTCTGTTTTTTTTGTTATAAGTCAGAAATGACAAGGAGGCAGCTTCACGCAATACAAAGTCAATGGAGAGGGTTGGATTGTTTTCACCCCCGGTGGGCGTGGTTTTCAGGTTATGACGCGTATCGCTCTGTCTCTATGCGATCATTGTTTAGATGTAAATAAAAGCCGAAGTTAAATCATGTATCTTTTCACAAGACTTGGATTAAACGGCTCAATATGGATTCATTTTATAATGTCTTTTTGGATCTTTTAAGTTTTGGTTACCTGGACTTTCAATGGAGGGACAGAAACGCATTAAAAATATCCCAGTTTATGTTTTGAAGATTAACAAAAGACTGGAATGACATGTGGGAGAGTAGATGAAGACAAAATTTTCATTTTTGGATGAACATGACAGTTACAATCCAGTTGAAGGTTGGATTTCTGCATGTCTAGGTGCTGGGATATAAGCGCAGGCAACCTGAAATGGATCTATCAAGTACCAATCCTGGCAGCCATTGTTGTAAGATTTTTTTTTTTTCTCCAATAAATTATAATAATAATTTAAATATTTAAATGTGATATGCAATAACAAAACTCTGTACTTTATAAAATACAAAATACTGTATATCATCCATATTTTTCTTGTTACGTCTTAACGCACACATAAAAAAAAATAAAAAAAATGTATAAATATTTCCTATCAGTAAATAACCTATACTGAAAAGTCACTTATGTTCCTCATAACTCTTCATCTAGGTAAACTTCTTCCTCTTCCTCAATATCATCAGGGTTTTGGCTTCTAAGTTGTGGGAAACAAACACAGGAAAACTGGACCCTAGACAGCAGTACAGGTTATAAATTACTACACACACACACACACACACACACACACAATTTGTAGTGATTTATTTGCTGTGGCCTGTAGGAAGCTGCTGAAGTCAACCCTGGTGCTGATGCCGCTGTTTGGAGTTCATTACATGCTGTTTATGGCTCTTCCCTACACTGACGTCACAGGTCTGCTGTGGCAGATCCAGATGCATTATGAGATGCTCTTCAACTCCTCACAGGTATATGCCAGTTTTTTTTTTTTTTTAATTATAATCCAGGTCTTCTTGCCCAAGGTAATTTTAAATCTATAATCTGAAATAAAGAGCATATGAAGAAAATTACATTTGGATTAAATTAGTAGAAATAGTGAATGTTGCAGTATGTTCATAGTGACAATTATTTATAATTTCAGCGACAAGGCAGCTAGAAGTCATTCATTTTTAAAGAGAGTTGGCGATTTGAGTCAACAGATGCTGTTGGCAACGTGACTGAATTGCAAAAAGGAGTGATAGGAGTAGAAACAGTGCAGTTCACAGTTGAGTAGGAGTGACTACTAGTTAGGGTTATTACAGCTAAATTGGTGGCCTTAAGTGGTTTAAATTATTTTTGTGCCATTGCACTGTGTAGCCCTTCCAAAATTCCACTCCACACAGCTGTACATTATCATAAAATATGTTGATTGGCTGTGATTATATCATGTCAAGCAGCTTTTCTTTACTTTAAGTGTGACTTGTGTGCCGGAACTTTTCGTATTACTTCTTGTTAAGACACGTGAAACATACCTGGTTACAAAACTGTTTTGTTGTTGCCATTTAAAAATTGTGCTTTTTCTTTATGATGTATTTTATTTCCTCAGGGTTTCTTTGTGGCATTTATTTACTGCTTCTGCAATGGGGAGGTGAGTGTTTGACACTTTAGTAATTGTAATTGTGAGAATAATGACTTCAAACAGGTTTTCTTCACACTACCCCTGTCTGCCATTGGTTGTACAATCCTACCTAAACTCCTACCATTGGTTCAGCTAATGTTGCTGTGTCAGGCTGATTGGGAAGCTCCAAAAAACAGAGCAATGTTTTCATAGGATCACAGTATTTACAGTTTTTGGGTGAATCAACCAAGAAATGGCTTAAAATTGTCTATGTTTGTTTAAAGGCATAGCTCACCAAGAAGTTTAAATTCTGCATTTACTTAACCAAATGTGTTTCCAATACCATAGCATTTGTCTTTTTTCATCTGACTTGGATGCTTGAAGAAGCTTCACACAGTTCTTCCTTAGTGAAAAAACACATTTTAGCATACTTTTAAAAAAAAAGTATTTATTACGGAAATAATATTTAAGGTTATACTTAAAGGGTTAGTTCACCCAAAAATAAATAACCCTCATGTTGTTCCACAACCGTAAGACCTTTGTTCATCTTCGGAACACAAATTAAGATATTTTTGATGAAATTCAAGTTGTTGTTTTTTTATCCCCCATAGAAAGCAACGTATTAACCATCATTCAAGGTCCAGAAAACTAGTAAAGACATGGTTAAAATAGTCAACGTGACTGCAGTGGTTCAACCTTATGCATGCGTCGTGGTGCTCACGTATACAGCGTCGGCCAATACTGAGCCGGTGTTCGGACATAAACACGCAAGTGCTGAACTGCGTTCACTGCGTCAACTGCGTACAAGACTGACAGGGTAGAGAAGAAATTGTTGAATAAAGTTATTTTTGTTTTGTTTTTGAGGAAAAGTATTCTCGTCACTTCATAACATTAAGGTTGAACCACTGTAGTCACATGGACTATTTTAACGATGTCTTTACTACTTTTCTGGACCTTGAATGATGGTAATTACGTTGCTTTCTATGGGGGATAAAAAAAAAACTTGGATTTCATCAAAAATATCTTAATTTGTGTTCCGAAGATGAAGACAAAATACATCATTTTAATCGTTGGTTGAACTATTTCTACGGGCTGGAATAGGATCATGTATTTTAAAGTACCCCTAAAATGCTATTTTAAAAGCTTCTGATTTTGTTTTGACAAATTTTGTCATGACAAAGCTAGGCAGTGACAACAGGAATATCTTATTATTGCTGTTAATATGATATATACAAATAAATGTAAATTTTTTAGAATATACTTTATATGTGTGTGTGTTCCCGATTGTCCCTTAACTTTATAAGTTAAGCATTAAACATAAAGCATTAAACACATTTCTTACCTATGAAACTTTTTAAACCTAATATGAAATGCATAACGAAAATGTGTGTAATATATCACAACAAAACAACTTGAATTGTTCTGTTTATACGTTAAATCAAACTCTCCCGCCATATCTAAATTTGAAATGAATTGTGAGGGTCACATGACCATAAACAATTAAATTACTTCCATGAAGTGACCATTGCATGTTCCCTTCGCTAACGGACTTGTAGAGTGGCCCTTCGTGAAGAGATTCAGTTGTTCACTTTCGTTTGGAATGGCCCTACAAATGGCGTCCCCTTCCAAAAGTGCACTTCAAGGGGGCAAAAACGCTGTTTGGAATTCACCCAATGTGTCTGAAACAGTTTGATAATGAATCCAGTCTCTCTAAACCCCTCCTCCTGCTCTGCTTTGATTGGTCAGGTGGCCCAGTGTGTTGTGATTGGTCTACCTCAGCGTGTTGGAGACAAAATGCCCGTTATTATATCTGAATTTCAGCTCCATAGGCTTCCTCAGCACTTAATACACAGTGATACAAACAGTAACAATGGCGTCGGTTTTACCATATCAATTCAAGCCCCAGTCCTCATCCTTTGGAAGTGAATAGATTGCTTTTACAGCACAGAAAACAGCTTCTTCTTGACATGTCAACAACACGAACCAAACTCTTCCAGGCCTCAGATACAACTACAGTGTTTGACGGCTGGCATTCTGCACATTTGTTACAAACCTACATAGGTACGTGCAGGAAGTAAGACTGGAATTACTGACAACTCGTTTCAGGCAGTTCAGAACTGGTTCTTACTTTTGGGAAACAATAACTCCATTTATTGTGCATTTTGATCTTTTAAAACTTTGCAGACCTTTTACATTCACAAACTAGCTATATTATAAACTACATGAAAGGTAATATCCGAAGAAGCATAATAGGGGCACTTTAACACTGGAGAAATTATTACACACATCATCTTTTAAACTTGTGTGTGTTTTTTCGGTGTCTATCTTTTCATATCTCTATATGATGCCATCAGGTGCAGGCAGAGGTTAAGAAGGCATGGCTGAGGCGCAGTCTTGCATTAGACCTGAAGCAGAAGGCTCGTGTCAACAGCAGTGCGGGATGCGGGAGTGGCTACTATGGAGGCATGATGTCACACACCACCACACAGAGCGTGTGTCTCAGTGTCAGTGGTACTAAAGGCCTGCCGCTGGGGACCATCGGGGGCAAAGGACAACCACGTCTCCACCATTCAGGAAACTTACCTGGTTACGCGCCTCACGATACAGAGACTGTGTTTTATACAGTGCAGCAGCATGAGCTGGTTCTGAGGCAGACTGATAGGAAAGGGTCTCCGTCCAAACAGATCAGCAGGAATGCAGAGGAAAGTGAGCAGGATTTTGAGCCATGTTTTGTAGCAGATGAGGAACATTCTGGTTCCATGTCTTGGAAAGAACTGGAAACGATGCTTTGATGGTCTCCTGGCTGGACATTATGATGCTTACTGTTGTTAGAAACTCTTAAGTATTAAATAGGCTAGTATTAAAGTCAGGATGAAATGGAAGTTGCGATAGTCTTTTCTTATTGTGATGTATTTAAAAAAATGGCTTCTCGAACAAGAAAAAAAAATTGTGATTGGATGGTTGTGGTTTTGATATTGCTGTGATGTCATGTGAGTGACAGGTTGCCCCGCCCTCATACCAGTAAACACGTCAATAGAGAAGAGAAGATGCTGCACGAGAGAAGATATTTTAATTAAAGTTTATGAGGGCATGTGAAAAAAAACAAAAACAATGACGTACAGATAAATCATTTATAAAAAAAAACAACATATGGCGATATTCCATAAAATAAAATAAAAGAATTTTGATTTCATGGTGACTTTAAATACAAGCTAAGCTCAATCAATTTCAGTCAATAATTTCAAAATGTCTCTTGTTTTCTTAAAAAAAAATGAAGTTACATATGAGGCCCTTACAATGAAAGTGAATAGGGCCAATCCATATGAAAATATACAGTTTTAAGTACAGCCACATTGTTTACACATGATGTAAATGATATTCATGTTAACATGAATTTAATGTGGAAAAAACACTTAATAACCTTTCCTAAGTAAAGTTATATTCAATTTTACAACTCTGTTGCCTTGACAAGGAACATCATAAACTCGTCGACCGTAAAATCACTATGAAAATGATGTGAACGGATTTAAAGCCCAAATAAAAAAAATTTTTAACAGAAGAACTAACGTAAGTGCTTTTATAAACCATTTAAATTTATAAAATAGATAATTCATAAATACATTGATAAAATTGGAATCCTCCAAAAATTGGCCCCATTTCCTTCCATTGTAACCTCAATTTTGCTTTAAAAAAAAAAAAAGATTTACCATAGATTTACATTCAAGAAAGGGGATGATATCTAGAAAACACAATGTCATAGAGACTTGAAGGTGTGCACTTTGACCTGGGCCGATAAGCAACCATCTAGAAATGTCTTAGCAACCACCCTGAACGCCCTAGTAACTGCATAGTAATACTATAGAAACTAACCCCAGTACCTCAGCATTGTGGTGGTGAGTTTTAAAAGCACAAGCACCAATAATTTCTTAAGAAAATGCAATTTTTAATTTTGGAATTATGGATGTCTGGAGCTAAAATGTCAAGAAAATAGATAAAGAATGTGAAGGCCACTAGAAAACTTTACACTGTTATCACCTATTGCATATATGGTAAACTTTTACATTTGAAATGTACTGTACAAATGAACTTTAGTATCAGTTTCAATTTGTCAAGTTTTGAATTTTTCTAAATCCATCTTTCAAGTTACTCAATGTCTGGTTAATGTTCAGTAAGAATCTAATGCCCCTTCTAAAAACCTGTATTAATATTTGTAAGTGAGCATAAACTGATATACACAAACACACACACAAACCCTCACTTGATATTTGTGTTCCAAATCTCAAAATTCAGTCTTTTCCAAGTAAATAATCTTGGTACCTGGAGCAATACAAACTAATAAACTTAGGGCCCTATCATATACCCGGCGCAATGCGGTGCAAGGTGCGACTCAAGTGTTTTTTACTAGTTTCACCCTGATGCAGTTATCATTTTCACGTCCTTCGCCACGTTGTTTAAATAGCAAATGCATTTGCGCCCCTTTGTGCGCCCATGAGCATGCTGGTCTCAAAACGAGGTGTGTTCAGGTGCATTGTTGGCATGTTGCTATTTTGACGCAACTGAATTAGACTGTGCCATTGACCAACTGAAACCTGGTCTAAAGTCAATGGCGCAATATTTGTTTTGTTATTTAAAGAGCGTGTTAGTAATATACGCTTACATACGTAGACTCTGCTTATTACACATACAGTGACGCGCAGCAGCACACAAACATGCCAAATATTAAAAATAAAAGGATTACAATGTAAAAGAATATTATTGTGTGCATAAAGATAAAAATGCTTTGGTGGAATCCGGCTTTTCCCGTAGATGCTCTGCTCACACGCTTTAACCTCGCGCACGAGCAGATCTGTATCCTTGCTAGAGAAGTATTCAGTTTTTCCACTTGCAAATTCCGGCATGTAAATAGCGAATGTGCCATGGCGCGAACGCAACTGGCTTTTAAAAGGAATGGAAGATGAGACTCTGATTGGTTTATTGCACATTACGCCCAAAACACACCCATGACTCATTAAGAGAATAGGGACAACCCTTTTAGACCATGCACCGGGTGTGCCGACCATTTTTCCTGTCAAACTAGCAAAAATGGATTCCTGCGCCGTGCGCTTTAGACCATGCGCTTAGATTATTAAAATAGGGCCCTTAATGTCTATGCATATTTGTCTGTCATACATAAATATTATAATATATACTAATTTAATCTATTTAATATAGTACTAATATTTATTTTCAATACATTTGAGCTAACTGAATATTGCTTGTTCCACAGCTTGCCATACTTTAACCATGTTTATACTTTTTAACTGAATTAATTTTTATCGTTTTCACAATGAACAGATTTATGCTGATTTTAAGCAATTTGAATAAAAACATTTTGAATTTAAATAAAATGATCTGTCTATGACAAATATGCATCACATTAAGTTTATTAGATTGTTAAAACTGTCTAATCCAAATGGATAGAAATGATATGTGCAATTCATATACATAAATCTTAAATTTAGGCCTACATATTTTGGAGCGCATGTATGATTTGCATGCTTGACTGCTGTAGTTTACTGAATTAGTTGTAAGTGACGAGGGAAGATCAAGACATGTCATACTCCACTTTCACACACTTGGCATGACTTTCTTCCTCCATAAAATTATTAGTTATTTTAGATTTAGAAATCCATCTGCGATGACAAAAACTGGATTTTAAATGTAAAATCATTATTTTAGATGTCTGCTGACTAAAATCCAGAATGCCTGTAACATGTAATACTTATTTTACTTATTTATTAAATACATTATGTCACTAGAATTTGTACTTCATTAATGTCAGTCATTACAATGTTAATGATGAACACAGGAAACAGTTTCACCAGGACACAAGGAAAAGTAAAACCAGGACTTATGTTATACAAATCATTGACAAAATAATGTCCACACTGTAAGTGGAGATATTATTATAAGTAGAGATATTAATTATATGATTACAAATATTTGAAGTGAGGTTTAAAATTGGATGTGAAAGGATGCATGTGTTTGATTGGCAAATACTTTCACATACCAGTTGCTTCAATCCCAGTACTTTTCCCCATAGTCTTACTATTCATTTCACAGTCTTTCAGCACTCTTCCCTAGATGCCCTCTCATTGCAGTCAGGAATTTCACAGCTGAGCTTCAGGTCCAAACCTAGACCAGGACATAGACAGTCTCGGCCTGCCTCACATAAAAATGTGCAAGCACGTTAAACTTGTCAACTGCATTGTCTGTTGTTCTTTTGGCATTATGAATTTGCAATGCACATTCAGTGAACAATTACTGACACCTTTTCACATTTACAATTCACAGTGCAGCAACAATAATAGATAGATAATGTGTCACGCTTCCTAGCAATTTAAATGATGCTGACAAGAGGACCTCTAGTGGATATATTGGTAACTGCATCACCATCAAGTTTTTGTAAACGTGGGCTACGCATGAGTTTTGAAGATGCATAGAGTAAAACTGTTTTCAGACACTAGAAATAAAACACCACAGGTTTGAGGTAGTAAGCCACCTAGCAACCACCCACAACACTCTACCAAATACATATAAATTAAAACCACACTCTAAAAAATGCTAGGTTGTTTCAAAACAAATTTGGGTCAAATATGGACAAACCCAACCGATGGGTTAAAAATGTAAACCGACAGTTGGGTTTGTCCATACTTGATCCAAAATTAGGTTGAAACAACTTAGCATTTTTAGAGTGCATTTGCAACCATTTAACAACACTCTCTGATATCCACCCACAACAGTATCTGGGCCGCGAGGCATTAGAACCTCATTTACTTTCATAATTACGAGTTCCGAGCACATGAATGACCAAGCAAAAGTCGTTTTTACAAGTGGGAAACTCTGAATTCTAAAACCTGTGAACTCGGGGTACATCGATCAAATCCCAACCTCATTTATGCTCATTAGAAACGAGACTTGCCGACATCTTGGAAGTGACGTCAAATGACGTGTCTAGCTGAGGTTGGGGTTGATCGATGTACCCAGTTTCACAGGTCGAATGTCCAACTTGGCATTCCAGACGTTATTTCCAAGAACGAGGTGGGAAAAATCCAAATTCCGAACTGTCTGGAACACAGCATCAACCCCAACCTTAGCAAGATGTCGGCAAGTTCTGCTTCCAATAAGCATAAATGTAAAAACAAACTTTAACATTAAACATTAAGTTTATGTAATAATACATTCATTTTTGCTTTTCATCAGCTGTTTTCAAAGCAATTTTATGTTGTTTTATTCTGTTTTTGCCATAATTAACACAAAAACACGATATGGGTCAAAATCACCACAAAGTGCCTTTGAGACTTAACAATTTTCAAAATAAAAAGTTGAGATTTTCCATTTAACTTATTTGTTGTATTAGGAAGACCTTTGGCAGTCAAGCTCCAGCACTTTTTATAAATTAACTGCAAGCAGACAGTACGAGCAAACCACAAAATATGTCCACCCTGTCATGGACAAATTCAAAATAGAATAAATAAATATATATATTTTCATTGCATAGTGATTGTAAAATGTAGATTTTGCAAAAAAAATCTAAATATTGAGAAAATTGCCTTTAAAGTTGTCCAAATGAAGTCCTTAGCAACGCATATTAAATTAATTTTTTATATATTTATGGTAGGAAATTTACAAAATATCTTCATGGAACATGATCTTTACTTAATATCCTAATGATTTTTGGCATAAAAGAAAAATCGATAATTTTGACCCATACAATGTATTGGCTATTGCTACAATTATGCTTGTGCTACTTATTACTGGTTTTGTGGTCCAGGGTCACATTTAGTCTCTTTCTCAATTATACATTTTAGTTAATGGGAAAAGTATTTTGATAATTATGAAATTACTGCAAAATATTTGTTTCCCTATACTGTATAATATGTGATAGTTGCACCTTTTTTTTTTTTCTAAATAACATCTAACAACAAAGATATCTGGTCAAACTTTCAAACAATACTAACTGGCCCTGATTTCTTTAAATAAATCACACAAAAGGTTTTGCTAACTTGTTAAAATAATTTGCTTATTTTCATAAAAGATGAAGATGACAAGGTGGACAACAAGATGACAGGGTGGACCAAGGCTTTAATGGATAAAGAGAACAGAAACATCAGAGAAACAACAAGAACAAATATAGCTGCGAGCAGCAATTATCAGAGTTTAATCACTTTAAGGCCTTTAAGCACATGCGTAAAAAGGTACTGTTTTAAATAGCAAGCCTGTAACCATCTTGATCATGGAAAACACCAATTACAGCCAATACATGCAATTTTCCATAGGAAATATGTGCTTTTTTAACAGTTAACAGCTTTTTAACAGTTATCGAGGCTAAGCCAAAAACCTAGGACTAGTTCGCAAAGTAGGCTTTTGGAAAAATCTCCAATATTAACGAATGATTCGATGGACAGCGGTGGTCCTAAAGACAAAGTTGCTCAGAATGATGTTATGCCATGTGGTATGAATGTCGTGGGCATGTGCGAAAAATTGTGTGATATACAATCCTTTACACACCTGAAAAACACGAAGGAAAATATCTCATTCCGTTCACAAGTTATAGCCATTTTAGTAAAAGTGGCTCCGCCCACATCGAATGAAGTGTAGATTGAGGGGTGGCAACTAGGCTTGCCATGGTGTATGTAAAACTAGTTATTATAGCCTATGAGGAACAATACCAGTATTTTATACCAATTTAAAAGGGGAAACAATATAACATACTTGACAACAACATTTCCTAACTAAAAATTCTGTGCACTACAGGAATGTGTTTGGGAACTCCTGCTCTAGTACATAAAACATTAAAACGTGAGTAAATGATGACAGCCTTTTCATGTTTAGGTTAATTATTCCTTTTAAATATGATCTAATGAAGTATTATGACAATGCTGTTGCTGACTATGAACGTACCATTAGGTCCTACTGGACATGCACTTAGTGTGACAGTCTTCCTAATGCTGCCTTCTGCCTCTCTATTTTGTTCTTCTGCATCACTTTTGTCTTTCAGTGTATCCTTCTCTGTTCTCTCCCTCCACCACTGTGCAGTTCTGCACCTCCATTGCATAATTATGTCCTGCCTCTGCTCTTTGCTCCTGTTTTTCTGCCTCATCTCCTTCTTGCTTTGATTGTTTTAAAAGAAAAAAATCCATCTATGTCTCCTGCCCTCTTTATTTGGGCTTTCTCTCTCATAGAAAAAAGTAAAACACACACACAAAAACACATTAATGGTGACTATTGCATATGTATATATGATAAGATTATATTATTGAGAAGATTCATAATGTGTATATCCTACTGCATGCTAGCAATGTGCAAGCTAGCTAGTGTAGTGAAAATATAGTCTACAGTACATAATTTTATTTAGATTAAGGAGACAGATGCATAAATGTCAGTAGGCAGTTTTGTGTCAGTTTTTTTTTGGCGCCTGAAAAAGTTAGAGTGGGAGGGGTGAAGATAAGCGTATGTATAGTGACATCACTAAATGATGAACACTGCCCCAATAAATATTATTTATCTCTGACTTAAAATTACTGAGGTGTCATGCTAATATTTGCTTAATATTTGCTACTTTTACATTTTAATAGCAATTAGTTATTAATCCAGAGATCAGCTAATCTCAGAGATGTCACAACTAAACTGTCAACAGTCTAAAAATTTAGACAATTCTCGACACCATTATTACCAGAATACGCAACTCAAATGAAAGGTTTGCTTTGTGTTTTGCAGCACTGAGCAATGTAGCCAATAACAGACATAACCGTTGATTTTTTGAACGCAGTGCAGTGGCCAATCAGAAAGTGTTTAAGTTAGTCAGAATCCGAAAAGTTTTTATTCAGTACTCAATTAGGGAATCTTTTCAAAAACGTGTAGACACGATGTAAATAAGAGATTTATTGTGCAGTGTAGATAGCTTCATTGATTATAATATGATTACATTAATCATGTTTACTTAAAGGTGCAATATGTAAGAATTTTGCAGTAAAAAACCAAAAATCCACTAGGCCAGTGTTATATATTTTGTTCACTTGAGTACTTAAATCCCAAATGTTTCCAACTATTTGTAAATCGTGAGAAAATTGCAATTTTAACCAAGGCTCCGGGACGTGTCACCTGTCAATTTCGTCATACCCGCGTTACCCTCGTTTTCTGGTTTTATTTTGTAGAAACCATGGAAAAACCAAAGACGCTTTAATATATTATAATAGGCAAGGGAACAACTGTTTTGATATATTTATAGACCGAATTAATTATTGTTATATAGCTCAACACGTTTAATCTTATTGTTTAAATCTAATTTTCTTGATTTTTTTTGTGTGAGTACCATGCTTTACCATGCCTCAGAGAAAAACAGTTTTGTGAAGTAGCTAACATAGCATAATCAGATGCAGCTTTATTTTTAGTAACAGTAATACAGAATTTTCTCCATCATACAACACGTTTTAAAATTAATTGCATGCCATTTATCAACATAAGCCATCCAGCATACTGTATGATATTCTAAAATCGATCTAGCTTACTGCAATGTGCAACAAGTGTCTCACAGCAGCCATTAAACGAACGCACAGAGTAACGTTATAACATCATTTTCAATACACTCAAATGTATAAATATGATAAACAGCGCTGTTACCTCATACTCATGACCGGAAAAGCGGAAGCAGCTCTGGTGACTGTGGCATAATAAAAGTTCTGCTGCTTGTGGCGTGTTGCGCAATCGCTCCAGCGGTCTCGTTCAGCTCCCACAACACTCGGTCCTGCTTTGTTTTATACTACAGTAACGTTAATAATCGCATCCATGAACATGATTTCTTCCTGATTCCTATCCCGATTCTTTTCAACCGGCTGTGAGGTGAAGACCACATGTCCCATAAATTCCACGCTCAAACTTGTCGTCATCAAGCTACACCCTTGTTTTGAATAGGCCTCTAGCGACCTTCAACGGACAGAAAATTCTACACATTGCACCTTTAATATTATTGCTTTGTGAGATTGCGATGACCTGAGATCAGATGAATGCCTTTATTGATTATAGAGCGCGCTTTGTGCGCTTTCTAGGCTATCCATTCAGTATTTTAATAACAGTTTGCTTTTTCATACTGCTACTTAATCCAACTGCTCCATACAAACTGCAACGTTTCGGAAGTGACATTCACATATAAATACGGTATTTACTCTTGAAATTGCAGTGGTTAACAGTGATATCCATAGCAATCGAAGGGACATTAATGGGTCAGCAGAGTATTATGAATGTATTAAGCAGAGTAAATGCAGACTAATAGATTAAAATATTTGAATTTTCATATCAAAATTTTTTTTTTTTTAAATGCTGCTGCAATTAGGCTATTTGTAAACAGCAATAACTGTAAATCTTGTCCATCTCTCACTGTACATCTCTATTTTTGTTATGGTGTTGCTGAGTGCTTACACATTACATCTGCACTTTATTAAAGCACCCTCACTAATTTCAGAAGCTTTTTTTTTTTTTTTTTCACATTTAATTTTGAAACCGGGCCTGTGGACAAGAGTGCGTTCTTCCGACATACTGAAGCGGCGTAGCCTGAGCTCCAGTCTGTGGATTCACTTCGATCTAGCTTTTTCACTCAGCATTTCAGACAGAAATGCGCCTTTATCTGAATAAATTAATTTCAGACATGAAACTAAATTGTGAATGATAGATCGTATTAGATATGTGCTTTTAAAGTGTCCCAATCTAGGTAAGAAAATCTTTTATTATGAGCCGATGAGGATGTTGACAACAGTCAATCACATTATTTTTCCGGTGTTGCATGAATGCAATTGGCTAGCGTCTGCGTTAGGGTATTTGCATAGACGATCTGATTGGCTGATGCCTGCACTGGCACTTAAAAATGAACAAATTTTCAACTTCTGCTGCGAGCAACACCAGTGACGCAACACAATGGAACCCACAGTTCAGTTTGGCAATGCATGATGTCACCCATTTAAAGTAAAGAGAAGCGTTAACACTGACGCCCCGTGTGAATGTACAGTAATGGTTTAGGATTCATAATCAGGGAGAGCCTTGGTGAAATTGTAGAGTACCAGCCCTCAAAGTTTCAAGTCTCTACGAATTACGGTTTGGTCTGCTGATGTGTGTGGACACAAACGCTGATCCTTGGAAATTTTAACAATTACAATAGACGAGAAACCCTTAACCTCTAAATACAAAACTAAAACTGCTCACTTGATTGGTTAAAAAAACATGGATTTATTCAGTAACGAAACACCGCTGTGTGTTGCTCAAGAGATGCAAAATAGTTCCGCTGTGGTTTTCCTTGGAACTATTTTTTTTTTGGCGAAATAGAGCAAAAATGAGTCTGCAGTGGACGTCCAACCCAGCCCACATCCAAGTGTGATGTCAGAAGCCAGGCCCATGCCGCCCTGCAGCCGATTTTATTGGTCATGTCAATCACAGTACTTATTTCCTATAAACTGATCCCTATACCTACCCGTCACTGTAAACTTAACCAGTTAAATTAGCTGCAGGGCGGGATTTCTGGTGAAGTGGTTATAAATTATGCCTAATCTCATTACCTTTTGGCATTGAGAAGACCTAACCATCACACCTAATTCTAAATCATTTACTTCTTATATTTGTCTTTTTTTGACAGACTGCACTGAAAACCACCTAAAACCTACCCTTACGCCTGAAACACACTCAAAACTACCCTTACTCTTAAAAACCCTTTCGATCGGAAACCTACATCAAATCGGGTTTCCGGTGCGGCATGGAGATGGTCACTGACATAAGAGTTGTTCTGCAGTAAACTGTACTAACCGTTTCTGCTGGAGTGTGGGCGGGGCCATGATACCGCAATTCAACTTCATGCTCACCTGCAGACTCAGGGTCCAAGATGTCAGCGCCATATTTAGACATTGCCGGCTTCGCTTATCTACAATGGAAGAGAGTGAAGGTGTGTCGTCCATATATATATATATATTTTATTTTTTTTATTTTTTTTTACAGTCTATGGGTGAACAGCAATTACAGGGACATGTCCAAAATGTTTAATATTATTATGAAAATAGAATATAAATGAACAAATTGACTTGTTTTTTCAAACAACTTGTTGAGGACAATAAGAATATTTTAAGAATAAATAATTTTGTGTCATTTAACCACTTTTTACACACTGAAGTTAGCTGAGCAGTGTGTGGGACATGCTAAAATCACATACATCCAATCAAAGAAAATGGTATAAAATGAGAAAAACACATTTAAAGAGACTTATCATTGTATATATGTGTAAATGATTGGTCATTTATCATAAAACCTCAGAATTTCACTATTTCACATTAGCCTATATTCATGTATTCAAGTGATTCTGATAAGGACACCAAAGACACTTACTATATATGATGTTTTATTAACAAAGTTCGAGAGGAGCACGTTCAAATTATGTACCCAATCAGTCCGACCGAAGTCCTACAGTATAGCTGACTCACCTTGGTTCCTCCACAGACTTTTCTGCATCCCTGCGCCACCCCGACTCCTCACACTTTTGGCTAGTTAGTATCCCAGCCAGGGATATGGGGGAGTACTTGGGTTCTGGCCACATTCAGAGCGAGGAGCCCTCCTGCGGACAGCACGCCAAATAAGCATAGCCTACTATTTTACTCTAATTATTATCTAATTATTTGTAAGTGTGAATTCGTGAAAGTGATTTTGACCCATGCTCTCTTTGTGTCATGTGGTCAACATGTGAACGTGACGTCTGATTGCCTGAAACTCACTGAGGTCAGAAATGGGACATTTAATTTGGGATATTCCCATGTGTAGTAGTGTAGTAGCTTTGTTTTTTTCTCCTGTATCCTATGTATTAAAGATTGTTCCCTCGAATCTCCTGTGCCGTGTGTGTTATAAAGCCACACAGTAACATGACAACTGACAAGTAGGCTATGTCATAATTTCGAATTTTTATCTCATCATTTAGATTTTTTTGTCAACTTCATAATTATTTATTATGTCATAATTATGGCATTTTTATGTCATAATGACTTAGTATGTCATAATTTTGCCCTTTTTTCATAATTAGGCTTATGTTTTTTATGTCATAATTAATTGTGATTTAACATTATTTACTTCTTATGTGGCTAAAAATGAGTTTCTATTGAATCTAGCCAGATAGCAACCTAGCATGGCAGAATGCTACATTCCGATAATTTCAGACCCGCTTATTCGCCCTCTAGCGGCCGCATTGGTTCACTGCGTCTCAGCAGCGGAGGAAAGGTCTGTGCGTCCTTCATGCGCGTCTCTTCAGCACTATACGACCCATTTAGAATAACCTTTCAAGTTAATCAATCTTATGAATTTAGCTTCATTGTTGTTTAATATGAAGAGCTTCTTCCAGAATTTGAAAGAAATGTGAAACATCCTAAAAATGATTTTGCTGATCCGGTGGATGCTGAGATCATGATGAGGTCAGTATAGAGGAGGGGTGCAGAGTAGACGGTCGCCATCAGTGTCTCTCTTTAACAGCGCTCAAGGAGAAAGCCTCTGTTCATCAGCACTTTATACTAGTGAAGAATGGCGTTTTCATATCGACTGTCTTCGCCTGTTCTGCCTCATCTCTGAATGCGGTTGTGTGTGTATTTGTGGCGTAAGGGAGGGGTCCAGTGGGATGGAGCAGAGTTTCATGCAGTCCGCGATGGCTATGGGTGCACAGTCCAAGAAAGGCTTCTCCAGAAGCATCGCCGTGGAAAGAAAAAACCTTATCACGGTCTGTAGGTGAGTGACAAGCTTTCAGAAGTCACGAATGTACAGTAGCCTATGTTGCAATGTTATGGCCTTCAGCGGGTCATAAATACGGATGCGATCCGAACAAATGTAATTTTTCTGCTGGATTTGTTACCTTAATTCGTTTACAAAATGTAAAACGGATTTATAGAGAGTCTTGCTGAAAACAAAGGAAAACGTTTACACTATCATCCTGAAGATATCTGTAGATTGGAGGCGTTGGTGAGGTCTGACAGACATATAAACAATTTAGGGAGGTCTGGATCGCTAAAAAATCTTTGGTTAAGTTCTGTAGACTTGGTTTTACGAGTCTGTCTGTATATTCTTAATTATTAAGGGTATGTTATTAAATGTGTGTGGACAAGAACGTTATTTTTGAAACCGGACATTGCACGCGATTTGATTTATGTATGTTCCCCGGATGATGTCGTTGCTATGACGACAACCTTCCTCCCGCAAGGGCAGCAGGGCTGACGGGGTCCGCTGGGAATCTGCTGTGCTGTACAGAGAATAGGGGTCATAAAATGATGTGCTTCAGTTATCGAAATTCGGAAGAATATCATTGAACGTTTTGGGCCCACTCAATACTAAGTGTCTCTAGTTTCTTTATGGGGATCTATGGTTCCATGAATAACCTTTAAAGGGTTAGTTCACCCAAAAATGAAAATTCTGTCATTAATCACTCACCCTCATGTCGTTCCACACCCGTAAGACCTTCGTTCATCTTCGGAACACAAATGAAGATATTTTTGATGAAATCCGATGGCTCAGTGAGGCCTCCATTGCCAGAAAGATAATTCACATTTTCAGATGCCCAGAAAACTACTAATATTTAAAACAGTTCATGTGACTACAGTGGTTCAACCTTAATGTTATGAAGCGACGAGAATACTTTTTGTGTGCCAAAAAAAACTAAATAACGACTTTATTCAACAATATCTAGTGATGGGCGATTTCAAAACACTGTTTTAATGAAGCTTCAAAGCTTTACGAATCTTTTGTTTTCGAATCAGTGGTTCGAAGTGTGTATCAAACTGCCAAAGTCACATGATTTCAGTAAACGAGGCTTTGTTAAGACATAAGTGTTTCGAAATTTCAATGGTTCACCACTGGGGGGTGTGACTTTGGCAGTTTGATAACATTGGTGATTAATTTCTGTAATTACATCTATAATTACACTGTTAACCCTTCCCTTACCCCACCTTTAAACCTACCCATACCACCAAACTTGCCCCTAACCTTACCCCGTTGAGAGTTTGCAATACAACTTGAACAGAATAAGTACATTTGACATAACTATTACCAAGGTTTTTCTCTCCAGTTTCTGAACTCTGCCTATTGTACTGCTGTGGAGGCCTGTACTGAAAGAGTCATTGTTGTGATCAGAACAGTTGATGGTGACGTCACAGCTGTTTTTGGCATTGACAGGAATAACATATTACTCCATGTATGACTATATAATTTAATGCATTAAAGGAAATTATATTTGTGTTTAGAAATTATGTTTAGAAGTCACCTCAGATGCTGGGATGGGCTCCAGCACTCCCACACTAAACAAAGAAATAAAAAATTTAAATCAGAAAAACCTTGCTTATAAAGAAGTAGAAAATAATTATTTGTAATTGTAACAATTACATATTTAGGTCTATGAAAATGGTCCCCTCTACATTTTTTTCAGTATTACATACTCCATAAACCAGGGTGAAAGCAGATGTAACCCACCTTCAAATGTGTGATAGGTTACATTGCTTAACCCTGATTTGATTCTTCCCAATTTAATATATTTTGTATAAAAATATTCTTAGCAAGAAAACAGGTGATATTCACTATAAAACATTTTAGAGATTATTATGTTAATAATCTCTAAGGCATATATGGCTTTTCAGGGAGGCATATATACAGAAGAATGCACTAATACGTTATGTATCTGTTCTATACATTCAAAACACAGCAGTTATATTCACGAGTCATGGCCTATCTGTGGATGAAGTAAGTACAGTAAGTAGTTAAGTAAATGTTTTAGTCATTTATCAGAAAGATTCATTTAGTGCATTGATCCAAACAGTTCAATGGAACACACTTTCTCATCATATCATTATTGGCCATTACGTCACCATTGCTTCTTGCAACAGGTTTGTAATGCATAGACTTGAGTGTACTGAAGTGTGTTGTATCTGAAATTGTTTTTAATATGCAATGTATTACTGTGGACAAATATAAAGATGTTCTCTTTGATAAAGGTTGTGGTAATGCTTTGCCTATAAATTAGCCTTGTTACACCTTTTTTGATTATCCCTTGTGAAAAAGAAGTGGACATAATTGCATTTAGTGTGCATCTTAAAAGTATATTTTTAAAAGAACTGAACTTGCAGATAACTTAAACTTTGTAATAATGTCAAATTAAGTCAAAAGTTTTCCTTTAAACATACATTTTAAATAATGTTTAATCATCTTTTATCATTAAAAAGAAGGACACTTATTTTGATGTGTTAACATACTAAAGTACATGTAAAGTGCTTGAGTATAATTTTAACTGTAGTAGCCTATGTTATTGTCATGCTTGGTTGCAGCAATGGAAATAAAGTGCAGGATTTAGTTGCGGCATATGGCAAGCCGTTTTGAATTTTTTTAAATTCATTCTCAGGATATGAATTCTTGATATCAACAATTCAGTTCTTGATATCAGGAATTACATTTCCACTAGTAACAATGTTAATTCTTGATATCAATAATTCAATTCTTGATATCAACAATTCCAATTCTTGATAATTGTAATTGTATTTTCACTAGTGAAATGTCACCATAGGCTGCCATTCAAATTCAGTTGTTGATATCAAGAATTGATTTCTTACTAGTTGAAATTCCAATTTCACATAAAAATCATAATTTTTACTAGTAATAATTGTGTTTCTGATATGTGAAATTGGAATTTCAACTAGTAAGAAATCAATTCTTGATATCAACAATTGAATTTGAATGGCAGCCTATGGTGATATTTCACTAGTGAAAATATAATTACAGATATCAAGAATTCTAGTTTTTACTAGTGGAAAAGTAATTCCTAATATCAAGAATTGAATTGTTGATATCAAGAATTGAATTGTTGATATCAAGAATTAACATTGTTACTAGTGGAAATGCAATTCCTGATATCGAGAATTTAATTGTTGATATCAAGAATTCATATCCTGAGAATGAATAAAAGTCAAAATGGCTTGCCATACGCGGCACTCTTTCTTTATTAACAAACAAAAAAAGGTAACAGAAACACTCTGAATACTCAGGATCAACTCTCGAACAGAAGTAATTTTGACAAGATCGGACAATAAATAGAACAAACACAGGGCTTAAATACACAAGACAAACAGGAATGAATTACAGATGCAGAACATAATCATATCAATGAAAAAACAATTTTCCTACTATGGTAATCATTGAGGGGCGAGATCTGCGTGGTTACAAACATACTTCCAAATATATCCTTTGTGTACAGCAGACCATAGAAATGTATACAGGTTTGGAACAACTTGAGGGAGAGTGAATGATGACAGAATTTTCATTTTTGGGTGAACTACCCCTTTAAGCTTAATTGGTCCACAATACAGACAACACACAACTGAAGTCAATGGAATAAAAAAGATATTTCTTAGATGCAAATAAAATCAACCAGGAAAGCAAAAAACACAGTAGATAGATAGAGAGAGAGAGAGAGAGAGAAATCAGTGGTGTAGGTATGAATTAGTCCCAATTTGAACATTATTCTATGCCATTTTGTTGTATAGTGTAAGTAGTGTGTAGTGTGTTCACACTGGAATCAATTAACAGAAATTGCACCTAAAGTTGCCAGATGATTCACTTTATTATCTCCCCGCCCAAAAAAATTTTTTGGACACTTCATGCACTAAACTGTCGCATCTTTCCTTGCATAGTAGAGGGGGAGGGGCTATCAGACTCTGATGTTGGATGACAAAATAACCTTATAAAATGCATACACTATGGTAGAGCGTTGCATAAGTGCATAGTATATAATGTGTCATTTGTGTCAACTCAGGTCTGTAGGATTTGTTTTTGTCTCTTATAGATTATATAGATCAATCATTTTTTCTATATTGGAGTACATTGTATGGTCTGTGTTTGTATGGCAGGTTTTCTGTGAAGACACTGTTAGAGAAGTACACAGCAGAGCCCATCGATGACTCGTCTGAGGAGTTCATTAACTTTGCTGCTATTCTGGAACACATCCTCAGTCACCGCTTTAAAGGTAAGACAGTATATATAAAATCACTAGTACACTTACCTTTTAACTTTATAAGTACATTATGGATATATTTAAGTCAGTTATATGAATGGAGGCATGTCTCTTGCAGGCTCTGGCAGCTGGTTTGATGGTCAGCGCAGTTTTTGGGACTTCATCCGTCTGGCCTGCAGTAAAGTCCCCAATAACTGCATAAGCAGCATCGAGAACATGGAGAACATCAACTCCTCACGAGCAAAGGTGGGCATGTGAAATAGTTCTGGTAGGATAAGTAAATACCGTAAATTCCTTTCTTATTTTGAAGGGTTTTTTCACCCAAAAATGAAAATTGTGTCATAATTTACTCCTTCTCATGTCGTTCCAAATCTGTATTACATTCTTTCTTCTGTGGAACAT
Organism: Elopichthys bambusa; assembly: GCA_037101425.1. NCBI lineage: Eukaryota > Metazoa > Chordata > Actinopteri > Cypriniformes > Xenocyprididae > Elopichthys > Elopichthys bambusa. Next base: position 23,587,049 of record CM074449.1, read on the forward strand.
AAAGGAAGACATTTTAAGAAATGTTTTTTTTTTTGTCCATAAAATGAAAGTCAGTAGTAACCAAAACTGTTTACCAACTGGTTGCCAACTTTCTTCAAAATATCTTCTTTTTTTTTTGTGTGTGTGTGTGTGTTCCGTAGAAGAAGGAAAGTCATACAGGTTTGGAATGACATGAGGGTAAATAAATGAGAGAATTTTCATTTTTGGGAAACGGTTATGAATGATCATACAGAAAAGTACAGGAGAAAATTTCACTTTGGTGAATTGTAAACATTTTTAGTTTTCTTTTTTATATTTGACTCTGATATGTTATATTCTCACGAACACTTAAAGGATTAGTTCACTTTAAAATGAAAATTAGCCTGAGCTTTATTCACCCTCAAGCCATCCTAGGTGTATATGACTTTCTTCTTTCTGATGAACACAATCTGAGAAATATTAATAAATATCCTGACGCATCCAAGCTTTATAATGGCAGTGAACAGGCCTTTACCCCCAGAGCCATGTGGAGTACACGTTTATGATGGATGGATGTGGATGGATGCACTTTCTTCAGCTCGTACTCGTGAACCCTGTTCACTGCCATTATAAAGCTCAGAATGCTTCAGGATATTTATTAATATTTCTCAGATTGTGTTCATCAGAAAGAAGAAAGTCATATACACCTAGGATGGCTTGAGGGTGAATAAAGCTTAGGCTAATTTTCATTTTAAAGTGAACTAATCCTTTAATAGACTCAACTTTCTTTAAAGGTGTTCATTAATGTTATGCAGCATATGCATAGGCATGTTTGATATGGTTTGTGTAATGAAGCTTGCAGTGATTTATGATTCATCCGTGCCTCTAGGGCAGAGCATGGCTACGGGTTGCACTAATGGAGAAACGTCTGTCTGAATACATCGCCACAGCTTTGCGAGATAGTCGCACCACAAGGTCAGACTAAAAGAGAAAAAACTCAATATTAATCATACCACCAATATGATCCATTTATGGTCACTCCCAGGCAACAATACATACATCCAGTTTAAAAATAACAATTTACACAGCCATTAAGAACATTAAACTATTGAATGCAGAAAATGGTGCATCTATAATCTAATTGTGTGTTTATGTATTGCATGTGTGTGTTTGTCCGCAGGAGGTTCTATGATGAAGGTGCCATAATGTTGCGAGAAGAAGCAACTGTTCTGACTGGAATGCTCATTGGACTCGGAGCGATTGACTTCAGGTAAGAGGATGGATATTGGAAGGGGTAAGAATACAAAACACACATGCTGCGTCCCAATTCACCTACTTATACTACGTCCTAAAAGTATGTACTGTTTTTGTAAAGAAAAAGTACATACTTTTGAGCGTGTAGCAGAGTATGCAAGCTTTGGGACATAGTGCCTCATCATAATTATTTTATATTATTATATTAATTATATATTTTCGTCAGGTTAGATACTGATTATTAATCACTCAAGCCCCTTTATCTTAACCTCTCTGCTTAACCGTCGGTCTCGCACATCCGTCGTGTTTGTAGTTTTTTTAACACTTTTTATTCGTATTTGTAGTTCTAATCGAATCCTCGTCCACAGCGCAATGTGTTATGGGCAATATTAGCCGTTAGAGTGTGCACGGATCTGCACTTCGAATTCTAACCGGAAAAAGTAGACCATCCGAGTATCTTTGGAATACTCATTTCAACATACTACAATTTGGGACATACTAATTCTTATTTCTTAATACTATTTAGGACGTATAGTATGCGAATTGGGATGCAGCAACAATCTCTGTTTCAAAATCTAAGCATTCCAACTGAAATGGAACCTCATAAGTAATTGATTTAGAACGCTATACATAGGCAGCAACCACGCTAATGTAAAGCGTACAGTACTATAATGCTGGTTCTGGAACCGAGCGAGAATGTTATGCAGTGTAATCAATGTTATGTAAATCTTTGCTGATCTGTGTTTGTTGTCAGTTTCTGTTTGAAGGGGGAGGCTCTGGATGGGAAGTCTGAGGCTGTTATTGACTACACTCCTTATCTGAAATTCACACAAAGGTAAGAACTTTTATATTCTACAGTACAGCTCAGTTTCATGCAGAGAATGGTGTGGGAGAGATGTTTAGAGTTTATTTATATTACTGTATCAAGGGTGGCACCACTACTCCAAAAGTGGTAGGGGTCCAAAGTTTTATGATTTTGGGGTGAACAATGGGGATTATTATTACTATCTGCACATGTATTGCGTTATAAATCAGGCATAATGAATTAAGGAATATCATTTTCATGTCTTTGTTCATCTTTGTTAATGTTAAAGTGCCCCTATTATGGCATTTGAAAGGTTCCTATTTTTGTTTTGGAAGTCCCCAACAACAGGTTTAAAAGCATGCAAGGTCAAAAAACACTTTCATTGTCTTATAATATGCTTTTATTTTTACCTTATTTGCTCAACGACTCCCAAACGATTCGCTCAACGATTCATTTTGCCGAACCCCTTGTTTGCGTGACGCTTATCTTGGTCAGATGACTTCTGCTGGTTAACACGGATTACAGTATACAGTGCTTGCATCACTTACATTATAATATAATGATGGTGCTCCGCTCTGTTCTAAAAATAAAGACTCAGAGAGGAATTAAGTTGTTTTGTGTTTACGTTAGCGAATCTAGCCCACAGCTCGGTGGTAAACACCCAAACAGTCATGGTATATGCGTTAGCCCAACACAGAAACGTATTGATAAAGCACTGCAGTTGTACACCAACGTATTGCTCTATTATTTATCATAACTTTATCATATCAATTATTTATCATAAGTAATAACAATGAAAAACATTTGACACATTTCTAGACAATTACGAGCAAACACATATTGCTGTTAGCTGGTTAGCCGGAGACCTACAAGCTGCGCGGAGCGTACACAACACACACAGGCTAAATACATATTTGTGCATGCTACAGAGAATGTGGTGATTCTGTCTTGGAATTTGGAAGCGGAGACGTCACTGACATGTTCAGACTGAACCGTATAAGGGTTTCAGTCCAGTAATGTTACTCTACTTAGGCCATTGAACTGAAACTCCGTGTGGATGTTAGACACTGAATTTTAGTCCTTGCTAATCGCACATTTGTCTAGAAGATTTTTTTTTTACTTAGAGGACATATAGATCATCTTCAAATTTGGTCTGTATAATCATAAGGCTTGTGTGACGCTAAATTGCAAAGATCTTGAGTTTTCGTTAAAGGGCGTGTCCCTGGCGGCCTGACAAAGTTTGATGTTTCGCCATGAAACAGGAAGTTGCTGTAACTAAGGCAAACAATGTCCGATCTGCCCCAAACTTCACACACTTTATTCAGCCCATATTCAGTTATAGTCATAGCGCCACCTGCTGGCAACAGGAAGTGACATGTTTAACACTGTTATGGACTCCTGACAACATATTAAAATGTGCCAGCAAGTTCTAAACAGGCTAGCAACATGCTAGAAAAATGTTAGCAAAACACTTAGCTAAGTGCTAAAGCATGCTATTAATACAGTGAAAGAGGAAGTTGCTGTAATTCAGGCATGCGATGTCCAATCTACCCCAAACTTCACACATTTGATAAGAGTCCTGCCCTGAACACATCTACATGACAATATTCGGTTATAGTAATAGCGCCACCTATTGGCAACAGGAAGTGATGTTTTTAACAATATGATGCACTATTAGCAACATACTAAAATATGCAATTGCCACTGAGTAGCAAACATACTAGAAACATGTTAAAACATGCAACACTTGGCTAAGTGCTAATGTTTACAATTAACGCCACAAAACAGGAAGTTGTTGTAACTCAGGCATACGATTGTGAAGCCACAACGAAACGGCTTAAGATTCCTTTTACAAATGATTCAGAGTCGACTCTTACTTTACAAGATTTAAAAATGCTTTAAAATTTATTAACTAACTTTTCTTCACTGGATATTACAAAACTGCCCTTTTTATTCTCTTTTTCTGGCTCATGGTGTCTTCACTGGTAATTGAAATCTCAGTTCATTATTCTTAATAACTATATTTATTTATACCGACCATTTTGTAATACATGGCATGACATGAGGGTCTTTATTTGAAATAAAATGCTACTTCTATAGTTTTTCTTTGTACCATCTATGATGAAAGATTCTGAAAGAGAATGTGCAAAGTCTGAAAGAAAAAGGTGCAACATTCACATGCATCTGATCAACAGTTAAGTGTTTTTAGTGTTGTTGTTATTGCAGCAAACAATTTACTTCATCCATTCAGTTTAACAGCATTAAGTTAAAGAGTGAAAACTTTGTGATTCAACTAAATTATGCATATGCATTTTAAACACTTACATTATGTTCTTTCTCCATCCATGCAATAAATGTGTGCTTGAATAAGAGGGTTTTCTAGCATATTTGCTTCAGCTGCTCTGGTAAAGTCAATAGTATGACTAATTTCAGGGGCCAACAAAATAAAAATGTAAAAATCAGCATATGAGCATAGCTAATGTACATTCACTTTAAATATCGAAACGTTATAAGTATATCGATACAGATTTAAAACCGTATTAAGTGCCAGTGAGTGCTTTAACTCTTTATTCAGACCTGTTAGACCTGTCTGTTATTGCCTGAAGTGCTGAAGTGCTGTCTAGTAATACTACTAGATTAATTACTATGCAAAAATATTTAACTGCTCAATGCAACTGACCAGTCAAATCAAGTATTTCATTGAGTCTATTCCATAAAGGCCCGTTCACACCAAGAACTTTAACTATAAAGAATATAGCTGCAAGCAGTGATACGGGGCCAAGCCCTGAAGGGGCAGCAACAGCAGTGCCGAGCCAGAAGAGCAAAAACAGCATAAATAGAATGTACATGAAAAACAGATCGGTTCAGAAAGTGAGAATGAACTCAAAATGAACAGAAGTTCAGATGACAATGAACACAGAATGAGCAAAAAACTCATTTCTAATCCAAGAATAAGAAAGATTAATACAGTGCTTACCCAGATAATAAATGAATCAATATGACAGAACATCACATACATTTTTATACAGTTTTATCAGGCAGGACTCAAACCCACAATCTTTAGATTACATGCTTGTTGCTTATCATTTTGCACCTCTCAGAAGACACACTTACACTCAGCTGCCGTGGTTCAGTAGTTCAGATGAGAATTATGAAGAATGATGAAGATTTTGTATATGAATGCACCACATGTTATATTTAATAAATTTAGATTAGATTATTCTTAGGAAGACACAATGTCTGGAACAGAAGCAAATTTTGCAACACTTCTGGCCACAGTACCTCTTGTGGTCTGGGAATGTGCCACATGGGATTCAAAAAAATGACCTGAAAGGGTTGGGGCCTGTGGCTTAGCAGCGTGTGCCACCCAGTTGACACACATTCACCAGGCGGCCGAGGAGAGCTTTCAGTGTGAGAATTAGCACACAAAAGCATTACTTAGCATGTTAAATAGATTAGCATGCTAAGCTAACTTAACTGCTAAAGTAGCTTACAGTTAACCTGATAGCCCAAGACTCACATTGAAAAGAATAGCAACAGGTTAGCATGTTAACCAATTAGCATGTTAAGCTTTTTAGCATAGGACAACAAACGCAGCGACAGTCAACTTCAGAAAGGTATTTCTCAGGAACAGTATTGAATAGCCTATCAAAAATTTGTTCAGTCATTTCTCTGTGGTTCTGTCCAAAGATCATCTGAGCCAATTTTGGACAAAATTGACAAGATTTGTTGGAGGAGTAGTGGAAAAACTGTTTTTCATTTACTTCAATATGGTGGACAGGCAAATTGATGGAAAATGATAAATCGTCAGAGATATCATCAGAATTGGCATGAACCAAGTAACGTAATGACACAGAAAACAAAAAAATTTGGAAAACAAATTTTTGACAATGTTTTCAAAAATTATATGTGTTTTTGCAAAAAACCCTAGGACATGCTGTTGATGATCCCTACCTATTTTTTTGCAGATATGTCAAAATGTTAAAAAAAAAATTATGACAAATTTTAAAATGGGTGGCCGATGGTTTGTCTGAATACGTGGATACCAATTTTGCCTGACAAGGAATCCATAGATCTCAGATTCCAAGATCACAATTTTATAACAAACTGTTCAAAAGTTATGAGTTATGAGTTTGTTCCCAAACTCTCAGACCATGGTTCCAATGAAGCAATACCGAGTTTCGTTGCGATGGATCAAAGTTTTGCTGAGATACAGCCTCTGAAACAATTTTGCATCAACAGCATTAAGTTCGCAACATCATAACTTTTGAACAAAGATAAATAAAAACGTTCTGCTCAGTTATTTCTGTGTGGCACAGTCCAAAAATCATATGATCAGTTTTTGGACAAAATTGGACTAAATTTGAAGGAGGAGTAGTGAAAAATCCCGAATACTGTACTTTTCAAAATGGTCAAAAGCAGAATGGATTCTGATTGGCTGTCAATGTTTTTATAGCACATCAGTTGGAAAAAATCATTGTGAAATTGTTTCCAATGATACTGTTTCTCTGTGGCATTATGGTTGTGCTATTCTTTTACAGTTAGAACAGTTTTAAAACTATACCTTTATTGTTATCATCCATGGTGTGAACGGGCCTTTACTGCCACTGCTCTGTTGCCATGGCAATGAGATGTTGTGCTGTGTTCAGTTATGATTATCTTAGTGACGATGAGGACGGTCAGAGCGTGGACAGCAGTAACAGTGATGAAAGCGTCGAGCATCCTTACATCCCTCTGGTCACAGATGAGGAGAGCTGGAGGAACAAGTGCCGCAAGATGGAGCAGAGGTTCAAGATCGTCAATGCGCAAAAGGTTAAACACACATATATGATTTCCTATAGTGGGTGAGTCAATGAATGTTTCAAATGAATGTTTCATGTGCTAAAGTGTGTATGTGTGTGTATGTGTGTGTGTGTGTTTGTATTTGTGTTTAGGGGTACCTTGAGGAGCTGGTAAGGCTGCGGGAATCTCAGTTGAAGAATGTGGAGATGGAGAATAAGAAACTAACAGCTGGACTAGAAGAACTGCAACTACAGAGCCAGAAAGAGAAGAGAGAACTGGAGAACATCATACTGGAGCTGCAGGAACAACTGTGAGAGCAACATACACACACCACTGCTTTTGGAGATGTTAATGGAATTATTTTGAATTGGTTGAGACGTATTCACCTGTTTTGGTGAAACATTCTGCTTCTTCCATTTTCTTTATCAATCATTTAATGTGAATCAACACTGTCAGATACACAAACATGTACTGTTGAAATAAATATGTATAAACATTGACACATCTAGCATTCATAATTATGAATGAATGAATTTCCAGTACGATTTGTATACAGTATGCTATGACTGATTTTCAGCTTCATCTATTATTTTGAAAATAATGATATTTTGGCACATCATATATGTAAAAACAATAGCCATTTAGTTTTTTTTGTTGTGTTTTTTTAGTTACTTAAAATGAGGGAAATTTTCTAACAATACCAAATAATGTCTTGATTGTCTCTTGATTGTGTCATGAAAGATTACAACAATTATATATATATATATATACACAATATATATACACAGTTTATAAATCGAGGGAACAAATCAGTAAATCATGTGCACGATTTATAAATTGAAGGAATAAAATAGTAAATCGTGCACACGATTTAGCTACTATTTTTTTCCTGCCTGTCATGTGCAGGGGTCCATAAAAAACAGTTGTGACACAGTTGCTATTTTAAAAATGAATGGCTGGTAAAAAACAAACAAACAAAAAAAAACTGTGGGATGTACAGTATCTCACATTATTTACTCACTAAGTCCATAATATGTTTTTGTCTTTAACTGTATCGCAGGACAAGTCTGATTCCAGGTGAATCACATCCCCTTTCTAAGGATTTGTCAATCCCTCTTGTTAACCAGTGGCCATCACTCCACAAATACAACAACCAGGAGGACAGGAAATTGTACCACAGGTAATAAGAGGCTCTCTTTCATACAGGCTTACAGCTTACTCAAAATCCCAGTCATTAACCAACCAACTGGCTTTGTGAATTGAGTTTGTGTTGCTTAAAATATATATAGAATGCTGACAAAGATTTCACGGTAAATACACTGATGCTGTAGGTCTGTTCTTGTCTTCTAGGGGTAGTTTCCCCAGCCCGGAGCCACATATCAGCCTAACCACAGGTTCTCAGAGGACAGAAAGGAAACAGAATGGAAAAGCCTGGTGCACAGCAGGTACACCTCAAAATCTAGCTACATGCTTAAAGTCGACATGAAATGGAAGCTGTGATAGTATTTACTTCACTATTGTGACGTATATCAGAGTGAAACGGCTTCTTGAATAAGAAAAAAATGTAGGGCGGGGCTTGATTTTGTCCATCGGGGATTGATTGGATCATCAGATCATTGTGGTTTGCTATTGCTGTGATTTCATTGCTGTGAGAATTGTCCAATTGGTTTCATGGTGACTGTAAGGTGGTAGCTTTGTTTTTACCTTGCTGTCTAGTCCAAGATGGTTTTGGTGGTTGTTCAGCTGAGTTACTAGCTGTAAAATGGTTGAGGTTTTTGGAGCATGGTAGACTTTTGACTATCAGCATGAGGTGTGGTCCTCTTTAGAGCTTATTCTGGCAGGAATTACCCTCTTAGGAGGAGACTGACAGACCTGGGGTGCGTTTCTCAAAAACATTGTTAGCCAACTGTGGTCTCAAGTTCTTTTGTTACTAACATTGTTCAATGATTCTGTGTTTCCCTGAAACCAAAGTTTCAACAAACATTCGCAAACATCAAGACAATCTTGTGTAGTTGGAATTACAGCTCTCAACCTGTGGATAGAATGATAGTTTCTTGTTAGTATATATATATATATATATATATATATATATATATATATGGACTTGATATAGGTCATGCTTTTAGGTACAACCCACTGAATCCAGCTAACAGAGAACGTTCTCAGAACTTCCCTAATGTTCTAGCAAGGTTCTTTTAAAGTTATGAGCAAACGTTCTTCCAGTAACATTAATAAAATGTTTGTTATCTGGTCTTTAATAATGTTCTCAAAATGTTAGCACAAAAACATTACTTATACATCGTTCATGGAATGTTTTTTCTGAAACATTTTAGTTGGATGTTCGTCTACTAGCCTTTTTTAAATGTTATTGCTTGTTTCAGAATGTTCAGAGAATATTCAAAAGTAACATTCCCATAATATTTAAAAAACTGAATTTTGGAAGGGTCAGAAAACATTCAGAAATAATGTTTTCAAAATTTAATGGCAACGTTACTTAAAAATACTTAGTACTTAAAACATATTTTTGTTAGTTGGGAATAAGCAAGCTAACATGCACTACAATCTATATCTTTTATTTCATTTAAATATGTATACATTTCATTCAATATATTTTAGCATGTCAACTATCAGTGTTGCTTTTGAAGAGTATGTGTGCATGAAGGACAAGAAAGGCACAAGGAAACCCCAGGGTATGATGTAGGAGTGAACCCGCGATGAATCAAACATTAAATAAAGCAAAACGATGGGGAACAAAAAAAAGAGAGAAACAAAAAAGATTAGTTCCCCGTCTAGGTAGTCCAGCTGGACAACTTTCTAAACCTGCTTTGACAAACCAAAAACTTGCTAGAAACCAGCTACTATGTTCCGAAGTACAGCTACCACCTTAAAGTCACCATGAAATCAAAATTTACTTATTTTTTTATGGAATATAACAGTGTTTATTATAAATGATTTATCCGTGGACATTATTTTTTAATTCCCATAACCTCGTAATCTTTAATCAAAACAACTTTCCCCCCTCCCAACATGTGAAAGGGTTGGACAATAATCTCTCCTTCCAGCATCTAATTTAAGAAGCCTTTTTCAACAAAAAATATCACAATAGGGATGAAAAGGCAATTGCAACTAATGTTTCATACAAACTTTAAAGGGACAATTCACCCCCCAAACCCCCACCCCCCAAAAAATTAAGCTTCTGTCCCATTTACTTACCTCATGTAATTTTAAGCCTGTTTGAATTTCTTTCTTCTGTGGAACAGAAAATAAGATATTTTTGAGAAATATCACACTTTGGTTTTTTGGGGTTTTTTTTTTTTAACCAAAATTGTTTAGTTACCATCATTATTCTAAAGATCATTTTTGTGTTACACAAAAGAAAGAAAGTCATACAGGTTTGGAATGACATGAGGGTGATAAAATGTTGACAGAATTTTCGTTTTTGGGTTAACTATCCCTTTGAGCTTGTCAGTCTTGGATTTTCCAACAGGAAATGCTATTATTGGTGTTCAACAATAATTCCTATTCCCTCCATTTTCATTTCAGAAAAAGACTACACTCCCTCTATGTTAGGTCTGTGTGGTTCTCTGTCCTCTTTACCCAGCTGTAAGTCCCTGCCAAGCCTGAGGTCAACAGAGTGCCTGGTGAACATCAGCGCAGAGCCCAGTCCTGCTCTAACCCCTAGCTAGGGTCCAACAAATGAGACCAATGTCACAAGCAGAGAGAATCTGCACTGTCAGCTAAGACATCCAAAGATATAATGGCTTGGGTACAGCCTGTGTAAACCGTGTTACCCTAATTCTCAAAGAAGTATCATCCTGCTTCCCCTTGAAGAGATATAGCTAGACCACTGTAGTTATGTCGAGATGTTTTCTTACAGATTTTTTTCTTGTCAGAGCTTTTCAAATGCGGATATCTCTGAATGTCTTTGCTGTTCAGGTATTTCTCCTGACTTGTTGTGGTAACCAGTGAAGGCAAATTGTGGACTATGCACTGACTGACCTGAGACCTGCCTGAATCGTCACTACTAAAGGCCAAAACTGCTTTCCCACATTCTGCTGCCCTTTAAAATCTCCTATGGGAACATACCCTTACAAAACACATACAAACAAAATCAAACAGACACTAACAGTCAGAAATTAACAATGAACAGTGTGTGAAAGAAAGCATATTATAGTTACAAAGTAGTATTTTGACATTATCGTCACATTTGTTTTCAACCATCTAAACATCACATTTCTGCCAAATAACATGCAAGAACTGATAACAAGATGATGTGTATGTCTTACTGTACAGTTATAGTGGTAATAAAATGAAAGACATTTCTGGAATAGATGCCTTATTCCTCTTTTCTTGCCTCTTGAAAAAAGTTTGAGCATCCTGCACATGATGGCAGTGTACTATTGCTGAATGACTGATAGTGATTGACATAAACAGATGGACCAGTATATATCTGCATACTGTTGTATTGTACTGTATATTTGACATCTATTTGTCATCTGTTGTTGCATCATTACAATACGTCTGCAACGTGTGGACCACTGTCATTTTTGGTATATTAGCAACAGATTTGACACCTTGCATTGATTTTAATCGCATTGGCATCATATAAAACTGATAAGCTAGATCTCCCCCCTCCATTATCATTGTAATAGAAGGTCTATTTGTTTGAGAATGTGTGTGTGTGTGTGTGTGTGTGTTGTGTTAGGCTGTTCACCTTCAATTAGCATTAAATAAATTCATTTTTTTTCACTCATTGCACATTTTATTGTTTAAAACGCCATTGGAACCTATGCTGTTTGTCATTTTAAATCGCAATAAAACTGCCTTTTTTGTCCTAATGTTTTCCATTGAGTCATAGTTGTTTTCTCAAAACAAACATGAAACACCAGTGCCATTTTTAGAGTGTTTCTGGGTGTGCTGTATATAGTTTGTGGGTGTGAAGACTAATGGTAAGATAAGAGAGAGATACTTGAGTGGAACAATGAGAGAAACTGGTGAATTTAACTCTCTGATACATGAATTATTAATTTGCAAACAAAAAAAAAAGTCTCAGGTTATAAATTGTAACCCCGGTTCCCTGAGTAGGGAACGAGAGTGACTGTTCTCTGAAGTACTTGTGAAATCACACCAATTCTATTGGCTGATGGCAATCACATGACACAAAATGGCATGCCATTAGGAGTATGAAAGGGTGCCTGCATGAATGAGAACATGGAGACGTCATCAGCTTCTAATTGGCTGAAGTAAGACGCTCAAGCATGTAGGAAGTATGACAACAAAACACAATGTCTCGTTCCCTACTCAGGGAACCGGGGCTACAATCGTAACCAGAGACATTCCCTTTCGAGGGAACTCAACGCTGCATCAGAATGTTGATGCTATGGGAACTTCAATACCCACTACACCATAATGAAAGGATGTCTGCCTGAAAAAGAAGTGAAATCATTTAACGTGCATTGTTTGGAAGCCACAAAACCCCTGCTGTGTGCAACAAAAACAAACAGCTGCTCATTTTTACGCCAATGGCCTAAAGGACATAAATGCTGAGAGCCCAAACGGGCAAAAAATATTTAGCCTCTTATGTTTCACCGATTGATAAGGCAGAGGACAGAAAGGCTTAGAAAAGAAACCAAATGTGACACTGAGGAAGGCACCTTTGGGACATGGCCTAGGATGGAGAATAGTTTTGACTCCACCAGGAGCAAATTCCAGGCAAGAGGAGGCAACTAAAAGGGCTTGCAAATCCCCTGCTCTTTTTGCGATAGCCAAGAGAAAAAACACCTTGAGAGTCAGAAATTTCTCAGAGGCTGACTCCAGGGGCTTGAAAGGTGCCATAGAGAGACCTTCCAGGACAAATGCAAGGTCTCTAGAAGGAAGAACAAACAGGCCCAAGACACGAAAGGATACCTCCCAGGGATGCTCCATCAATGTGAATGTGGATAGCAGAAATTGCTGCCACATACACTTTAATTGTAGATGGGGTTAACCCAGCAAAAAAGCGATCTTGCAAGAACTCCAGCACTAAACCAAGATGGCAGTTAAGTGGGTCCAAGTGGCACTATCTGTATCACAAGGAAAAGAGCCTCCACTTGAGAGTGTATAATTTCCTTGTGGATGGAGCCCTAGCACTTAGGATGGTCTCAACAACCTCATTTGAGAGACCAGCGCCTAAGAGTTGGTCCTTCTCAGTGGCCAGACCCATAGTCTCAGTATCTTGGAGACTATAGTCTCCATACCTTGATAAATTGTGCTCCCTGTCTGAAACAGAAGATCCCTCTGAATGGAAATCTCCCAAGGAGGGCTATCCAGGAGAGATATCAGGTCTGAAAACCAAACTCGGGTCGGCCGAAACGGGGCTATGAGTAGTAGACATCTGTCTTTAGTGTTTTGCGATGACATGATGGCCCCAACACGGGACCTTGGGCCTGTGTTGAGTTGGTAAGAACCGAGATTTCTTCCACATCACAAAGGTACGTAAGCATCTGCGCGTAACTCCGATGAAGGTTAATAGGTTGCCCCTCTAAGAAAACCCCTTGGTCTTCAGCCACCACTACAATGGTCTCCTGTACAGAACAAAAGGCCCAAAGGAATGACATTGGATGCAGCTGCCATGACGATGGCTGTATTTTTGGCTGCACCTCAAAGCACCGAAGGTGGCGGGGATAGCAGACTGATATCCTGAGGGCATTGAGAGAAATTGGGCACACTGTGGTGTGGTGAGGACCAATCCCCCTCGAGAGGACCTTTATTGGTCAAAAGGTTGAGCCACAGATTACTCTCCGCAACAACCAAAGCAGCCGATGGAAATTATGGAGCGGGCTGTCTGCTTAGTGTCGCGGAGAGCCAAATCTGTGACCCGGTGGAGTTCTTGCACCTCCTTGGGGCCAATTCCCTCGCCTACAGGTTTTTAAGCAGGTCAGCCTGGTATGCCTAAAACGCTGCCATGACCTGCAGCAGCATACGCTTTGCCCACCAACCCAGGGCTTGGTGGGCAGCGTCAGAGCCTTCAGAGGCAATGCCGATTCAGGTGAGAGATAGATAGCTAATGTCTCCTCAACCTTAGGCATCGCCCCATACCGTGCTTGTTTTAGACCTGCAAATGTAGAATAGGCAGACAGGGCAGGAGCATAAACACAAGCCAAGTATGGTTTTAACCAGAATCTTGACACCTCAGTGTGGAGATCTGGAAAAATTGGAAGGCTCCGCCACAGAGGTTGGGCTCTACTGGAGAGGAAGTGCTCATCCAGTTTACTTTTAACCACATCCAAATCTTTGGAGCCAGACATAGTTAACATCGGGCCCTCATTCATATCAGAAGAAATTGCAGAGTGGGCTTCTCGATCCAAAACAAAGGCTTTGGGGTTGGCAGTTGAGAACTGAGAAAGGAACCTGTCTCAAGTTCCTCTGCCAACTCCATTTGTGACCCCCACAGGCTGCCACAGGGGGTACAAGATTGGGATTCCTCCTCAAGAGAAAAGAGTCAAGTGGGAGTGGTGAGATCCCTTGAAAGGGAACCCAATGTTTAGTTTTACTTCAAAACAACACTGTAATAACACTGAAACAGTTGTACCAGTATACTGGACCTGTAGGAGTTGTTATTAGAACTTTACTGCAGAACTTAAAAAATATGTCTAAAACATTACATATATTTTTAAAATATAATTGGACACTATGCATCAGAGGGTTCATTTCAGTTGTCGTGTCTATCTTTGTGTTTTAATGTGAGCTATGTTCAGTGTTCTTCATCTAAGCATTTGATACATGCATTGATTGAACTGAAATGTCTGGCCTTCTCTGAAGTAAATGTGAGTAGAATTTGCTTGGGTGTTCTAGGTAGTTGTCAGAGCATTGCTATGCTGTTGCAAAGGTGTTCTAAGTGTTTTAAGTGTATTGCTGTGGTTGCTAGGGTCAGAAGACTCAGATCAAAGTTATGAACAAATATTATTATTATGTTCATTCATAGTTATCTGGTCTATTAATGTTCTCAAAATATTAGCCCATTTTAAACATTCAGGGAACAATAAGAAATAACGTTTTCTTAACTTAATGGGAACATTAGCATAATGTTCTTAAAATATATTTTTGTTAGCTGGGGTGTTCTGGGTGGTTGATAAAATCTCAAATAAATGCATTCTGTTGTCTCATATGCATGGAACACATCATTCTAATCTACTTCAAGCCTGTTCCTCCTCCAGATGTCACTGTGAAACTCATTACAACATGCCTTGAATTTAGGGTCACTGTGACCTGGGGGTCAAACAAAGAACAAATGTCAATTATGGGTCAAAGATCAGCATCATTTGTTCACTGTGGACTGTTGCAGTAAAAAGAACCTAACAGAAGTGTCTAAATGGGAACCGGTGGTTCACCAAAAAGATGTGACACTTGATTAATATCTCAGCATGCAGCAGGGTGAAGCTAAAGAATGAATGTTTTGATCTTCAAAATAACTAAATTCTAAGAGAAAGACAAAGAGTAAAAGAAAAAGCCCTTCCTGTTGGATGCGTGGCCAAAAAACGCACATTTTCCTCATGTGAAAAACATAATGAGAGAGCATTCTTGGAACACTGTATGTCTCGAAAACCTCAAAAACATCATTTGAAATATCTAAAAGTCTCTCAGTATTCATATTCCTAAAACTCTCTGAAATCCAGAAATATGAAAATTAAATAAATGTAAACCACAGATAACAAAATAAAATATATTATGAAGAAAGACAATACAAGCACACTTAAAAAAAAGGAAGAAAAAAAGTGAGTGCACAGACCACAAAACAGCTCTTCTGCAAAAATGAGCACATTCACAAGATGTTATCTCACACAAGCTCCACCCTATGCAAACCACCACTGATTGCACTCCCTGGTCTTCAGTCATTTGGAGGAAGGTTATCTCCAACAATACATGCTGAAGACACCCACAGGGATGGGACTGTTACACCCATGGAAGAAATACCACCTCTATACATAGATATGACACTGTACAGTTACTTAATAGGCTACATTTGACAACAAATAAAAAATCTAAACGAATAGTTCACCTGAAATGAACAATTTATCATCATACTCTTTCTTCAAGGCTTCTCATTCTGAAATTGGAGTTTAAATTCAATGGACTTTTTAATTCGAAATTTAGAAAAAAAAGTTGAAATCATCAACTTGCAACTCTCATTTTTTTCCCCCTCAAAATTGTGAAATAGTATCACAAATACAAGGAAAAAAGTCATAGTTTAGATTTTTTTTTTTTTAAAAAAGTCGCAATTACATCATTGTTTATTTGTGGCAGAAACAAGCTTCCATAAAAATTATGATGTATTTCTGGATAGCCATTTCTTTTAGCCAATCACAAGGCGAATTCTGAAGGTATCCGCCCACTTCCTAAAATGAATGAAAGATCCGACAGAGCGTCTTGATAGACAGAGTTCTGTGTCAGTCCGTCTCGAGCAGCAGAGTGACGTTTCTCTTAACTGTATAATCGTATACTTATACGATTAATTAAGTATGTGTTCTAGTTATCTTTCTAGGTAAGAAACTAGATGTTTGCACGCGTCGTCTTCTACGCAGTTTTTTTTATGTAACTACACAGACAAAAAGAAGCGTATGAGCTCATGACGCCAGAGTGTTTGTGGAGAAATGAAGATGTCCAGGAGCGGATCAGGTCTCCAGCCTCTTAAAGCTACTTTTCCCTTCACACTGCACAAACCAGCTGGAGCTGCTGTCACAAATATCACTTCAGGTGAAGTAATAGGCCTAATACTCATCAGTGCCTATCACAAATGATCTAAGCCACTTTAACAGGAAATGCTATGTGAATGATTGAGTTTGCAACAACATTATTACTTGAATTTGGGTTTTTATATGCTTTAAACGATCTAAACGCTTAAATTAATTACTTTAGCTTATTTTAGCATTAGACTATTTGGGCTTTTTAAGTAATGTGGTTCCTCATTTTCTCTGGGCAAAGATTAGATTTATCACTAAGTGTGTTTCATCTATCCACCCTACAGTTTTCTTCTGGACTTTGCTGGTGCTTAGCAACATATCATCATCATTATTAATTATAAACACTGGCTTTATATTACCTTTATATTACACTTGGAAATAAAGACGCTTTTTTGATTAAAAAAAAAAAATTATGAAACAAGGAACTTTAACATTTGGAGAAGAAAGAAGAAGAAATATTTCAGATATTTCACTAATCAAATAATACATTTGGTAACACTGGTCATGTGAACTCCTTTGTACTAAAGGTCACATTTTCCTGCTTCCATTGAAGCACAATATGCTCTTTGAAACATCTCAAATCATGGTGGAGAACATTTTTTCAAGCAAAATCCAAATGCTAAGACATTGTGTAATTCATGTTAATGTTTACAGCTCAAAGTGTTATATTTTTAGAAATTATTATCTAGAGATTATTATATAACTTTTATTATCTAGACCAGTGAATGGTGAAGTTTAATACAAAAGGATGAAATTTTTTTTATTGCAATATATATATATATATATATATATATATAATAATGGCTTAGCACTTGTTTTCTCTCCATGCAATATCCTGTGATCACTTTGATTTGTTTTGTCTGAAAGCCTTTTTATTCAATACACAAGCTTTCTTGGTTCCTCAGGTGATTGGTCCAAAGCAGAGTGGCGTTTGCAGACTCGGATTCGGCGCACACTATCTTTGGATGCGATTGTGGGGCCGTACTTGCAAGGCCAGTGGCCCAAAGTGGGTGACAAACACAGTCCCAGCAAACACTGCAGAAAAGACAAATCCACACAGGTGAAGCTATTCAAATTATAATCCGTGTCCATAATAGATTCTAGTCCATCATATCACCAGCTCAGCCATTAGTGAGATTCTGTGTAGTGTGTGATGTAAAAATAAAGAGGGTTTTCACAACAATGACATAGAAGAACCATTTTTGGTTCCCCAAAGCACCTTTCAGACAACAGTTCTTAAAAGAACCATTTTTTGTTAGTGTCAAGAACATTTTAAAAATCTAAAGAACGGAATGGAAAGGTTCCATGGATGTTAAATGTTCTTCATGGAACCATAGATTCCAATAAAGAACCTTTATTTTTAGGAGTGTAGAAATTTTAGAGATTCTAGTCAAACAAATAGATCTTGAGTAAGTGCTGCTCTCATTTGCTCGCAGTCTCACTATCTGCATCTCTCATTGGTTTCATCAGTGCTGTGGAGAAAAATGGACGGGTGCTGTCATGTTGTTTTGCGTTGCACACTCCAGCTGATCAAATTGTTTTAAGGTTCCATTTGATTGGAAGTAGACTGTGGTATTCCATATAAATACCATTGTAAATGAATATGGTAATCATTGGCCCGGTTTACACCTAGTGCATCCACTTTTAGAACCGGGCCATGCAGTACCATTATATTATTTATACCAGAGGTCCATGGTATCTTCTGACAGCATCACTGCACTGTGGTGTGCACTGTGCACAAACTAGGCAATTACATCACAGCCTATGATTTACTGCAGTCGTTCAGCTCAGCTGTGAAGGGAAGTGAGGGCATTAGCTTTTCACATTTTTAAATATCATCTGTTTTCTGTTCCTTTTATAACCTAAGCCAAAATTTCACCCTTCCTTTTATAATATCGACTTAAGACTGTTTTACCCACTTACTTAGTAAAATTGCCTTATAAATTAGTCTCTCTATGGTAAATGTATTTTATTTGCCTGTGATGCTGGTTAATAACAATATATCTGATTGTACTAGTTCACCCAAAAATGAGACCTGTGTCTTATTTTACTCAACCTTGTGAGTAAAACAAGGATGTAACCAAATATTCAAGATTATGGGGGACCAAAGGCAAAATTATAGGACTTTTCAATCGTTCATTGAAAACGCCATATCAATTTGTTAGGGGGATGCAGGGGCTTCAGCCCTGGTTCCAAACTCTTTATTCCATGAAACAAAAGAAAACATTTAGTGGAATGTTCACATAGCTGTTTTTCCAGAGAATGCAGGACAGACACGCAAATCTTCTCCGGCACATTTTGATGTACATCTGCGTGTAACAGTTTATTGAATATACAGTATCTCACAGAAGTGAGTACACCCCTCACATTTTTGTAAATATTTTATTGTATCTTTTCATGTGACAACACTGAAGAAATGACAATTTGCTACAATGTAAAGTAGTGAGTGTACAGCTTGTATAACAGTGTAAATTTGCTGTCCCGTCAAAATAACTCAACACACAGCCATTAATGTCTAAACCGCTGGCCACAAAAGTGAGTACACCCCTAAGTAAAAATGTCCAAATTGGGCGCAATTAGCCATTTTCTCTCCCCGGTCTCAGGTGTGAATGGGGAGCAGGTGTGTTAAATTTGGTGTTATCGCTCTCACTCTCTCATACTGGTCACTGGAAGTTCAACATGGCACCTCATGGCAAAGAACTCTCTGAGGATCTGAAAAAAAAGAAATGTTGCTCTACATAAAGATGGCGTAGGCTATAAGAAGATTGCCAAGACCCTGAAACTGAGCTGCAGCACAGTGGCCAAGACCATACAGCGGTTTAACAGGACAGGTTCCACTCAGAACAGGCCTCGCCATGGTCGACCAAAGAAGTTGAGTGCACATGCTCAGCGTCATATTCAGAGGTTGTGTTTGGGAAATAGACGTATGAGTGCTGCCAGCATTGCTGCAGAGGTTGAAGGGGTGGGGGATCAGCCTGATAGCCAGCCTATCAAATTGGTCTGCATGGCTGTCGTCCCAGAAGGAAGCCTCTTCTAAAGATGATGCACAAGAAAGCCCACAAACAGTTTGCTGAAGACAAGCAGACTAAGTATATGGATTACTGGAACCATGTCCTGTGATCTGATGAGACCAAGATAAACTTATTTGGTTCAGATGGTGTCAAGCGTGTGTGGTGGCAACCAGGTGAGAAATGCAAATACAAGTGTGTCTTGCCTAGAGTCAAGCATGGTGGTGGGAGTGTCATGTTCTGGGGCTGCATGAGTGCTGCCGGCACTGGGGAGCTACAGTTCATTGAGGGAACCATGAATGCCAACATGTACTGTGACATACTGAAGCAGAGCATGGGCAGCAGGGCAGTATTCCAACATGATAACGACCCAAAACACACCTCCAAGGCAACCACTACCTTGCTAAAGAAGCTGAGGGTAAAGGTGATGGACTGGCCAAGCATGTCTCTAGACCTAAACCCTATTGAGCATCTGTGGGGCATCCTCAAACGGAAGGTGGAGGAGCACAAGGTCTTTAACATCCACCAGCTCCGTGATGTCTTCATGGAGGAGTGGAAGAGGACTCCAGTGGCAACCTGTGAAGCTCTGGTGAACTCCATGACCAAGAGGGTTAAGGCAGTACTGGAAAATAATGGTGGCCACACAAAATATTGACACTTTGGGGCCCAATTTGGACATTTTTACTTAGGGGTGTACTCACTTTTGTGGCCAGCGGTTTAGACATTAATGGCTGTGTGTTGAGTTATTTTGAGGGGACAGCAAATTTACACTGTTATACAAGCTGTACACTCACTACTTTACATTGTAGCAAAGTGTCATTTCTTCAGTATTGTCACATGAAAAGATAGATAATATCTTTTCATGTCTTAATAAAATATTAAGATAATAAAATATTTACAAAAATGTGAGGGGTGTACTCACTTCTGTGAGATACTGTATATAGGCAGTGTTTGGGAAAGTTACTTTTAAAAGTAATGCATTACAATATTGCGTTTCTCCCTTAAAAAAAAGTTTTTATATAAAGTAATGCTACATTACTTTTGTGTTACTTTTTCTAACCTGGGCTAGGCTTGCTTGTTTGTTTTTTAATAACAACAACAACAAAAAAAAGTTCTATTTTTGGCCAGTGTTAAGGCTCTTTCATACCAAAAGTGAAATGAATAAACCTCAGGCTGAAGGAAAAGCATATTTACGCCTGTACAATAGAGGGTGCAGCTCAAACAAGTTTTTCAGCTGTGCTGATTAAAGAAGAATAGAATACAGGAGAAGGAAGTTCAACACTCTTATTTCTAAATCTAATCTAAAGTAATTTTTGCTTTTTAGTACAGTTTAATTGGATTATTAAAGGTCAGCAGCAAAGACATTGGTTAATAAAGTGAGATTAAATACATAAAGTATAATTGTGTAATTTAATATAGTTAATTATTACAGGTTTGCGTAAAATTCTGATATTGCATTTCACTGTTTTTATTCATTTTGAGGAATTCTGAATGTTTTCATGCAAGTGAGATGAGTAAATGCATGTACACATTTAGTTTAGAAATAAAATAACCATCATGTTCACACAGCACCTCTGCACTTTCTCTCAACATGGGGGCAGGAGAGCTGTTCGTTTGAAATAGTAACTTAGATATTTTGCTGTAAATTGAAAAAGTAATTCATTACTTTACTAGTTACTTCAAGTAGTCCGATTACGTAACTCAAGTTACTTGTAATGCATTACCCCCAACACTGTATATAGGTCAGGGACTCGATTCTATTTATTAGTTGTTGATTAGATTTTGAGATGTGAGATACATGGACATCAGCAGCCATTTTCACTGGAAGATCCAGTTATGACATTTCGATTAAACATTCATTTCATGCCAACTATAAAATGATGGTTGATATTTTTGTTAAAGACACCACAAGCATGGTTAGCTGGAGCTGAAACAACAGCTGTTGGATTTCACAAACGCTCGGCATCATGGGGAAATGCAGAACATCTCCAGGATGGAAGTGACGTGTGTGCAAGTTCGTCGGTAAGACAAACTGCACAATAAACATGCTACTTCACTTCTGTTATGAAAATGGCTTAACTATCGAAAGCTCATGTGTGGTTGCATGTATTTTGGCTCATGAAAAATGTATTTCTATATCTACATCACACTACATACATCTGTATATGTGAGTAAGAAATTGTCTGCTGTTTCTATGCTCTTTTCTATCCTTACACTGTTTTTGTTTTTAAGTTTTCCAAGCTGAAACAACAACTGCAACAGAAGCAAAGGTCAGGTTTTCCAGTAGACAACCAAGAGAAACTGCACAACCAACATCAGGTACACACACACACACACACACTCACTATCATTCTCTCTTTCTCGTTATTCTATGCTCCCTGGTTCCTCATTCCCAATCCTCATTTCTCTTTTCAACCTAAACATGAGATTAAACATAGCTATTTGGAAATGGTCTAATTGTGGTTAAATTGTATTAAGTCAGTGGCTATTTGTGAAAATAGCAGAATTTTCTTTGCGCTAAGCATAAATAGTGTTAGATTCAGTTTATACTTAGAGTAGTGGCAGAGTAGTACATTATAAAACGGTATGCAATAATAATAACATTCAGTGTATATTTATGTTAGAAGATAACCACGTTTCTAACCAAGATCACTAAAGTGGTCATGAAGTGGATTTTTTTTTTTGTTTATAATGTTTCATGAGGTGCACTTATAATGTTAGTATGATTTTTACATCATAAAATGTCATAATTTAGAAATAAAAGGCATTTTTCTATCCTGATTTTAGCCCTCTGGCTTGAACGGGTGTGTCTGCTGTGAGACTTCAATATAAACACCCACTGCTGTGATTTGGCTGACATCTTTGCATTTGAAATACGTATTACATGTGGAACCCTCTCAGATACTTTACAGCTGTTGAGATTACCAAATCCTGAAAAGTGTTGATTTATAGCCTTATATTTAGATCTTTTCCTATCACATGAAAGGTTGCAGTGATGAGCATTGAGCAGATGACAGTCCGTTGATTGCGTGAATGCAGTGATCTAGTCATTGTAACTCGATTCCTGCACTAACAGCAAACATGTAAATACAGTAATGTTAGCCTAAGAGCTTCCTTGTGTAGTGTAACAACGTCATTTATTATAACTAGGGATGCACCGATACCATTTTTTTAAGAACCGAGTACGAGTACCGATACCTGTACATTTATTAATTTCTCTTTTTTTTTTTTTTTTTTTTTTTTTTTTGGTGTTGCAGTTTTCCAAGCACAACACAGTGAGACTTATGAATGTAGCTTCTTTATTATTACTCTAATGAAAAAAAAAAAATGTATGTGCTTGTCACAAACTTAAAGAACAAATTTCACAGTGTCCAATAACTTTCAAAGGGCATAATTACCAATATAATTGTTGTTATATAAAAATAAATGTACAAACAAATTACAAACAATACAACAAGAGATACTAATTAAATAAACTTGTTTTTCAGATACAGTAGGTTTATTTACCATATTTTGTTGTTTTATTATTAATGACAAATAGGCTACGGTCCCTTTAAGACCGAATCCTTGGATACTGACACACATCCTGTTTTCACCCAAATGTTTACGTCCACTTAAGCCATAACCAACTGTATTTACATAAGATACTCCACACAATGGACATTTTGACAACTATGTGTGCATTTAACCATTCAGGCGCAAGGAGAACTCATAGCGCGCTGTCTGAGAGAACTGTGATCGCGCGCAAGAAAGAGAGAGAGAGAGCGCTTCTGGTCAGTGTCATTCAGCGTGATTCCGCCTATCCTGCCTTCACTAATCAATAAAGAATTGTGATTGAAAGCATGCAGTTCGCAATGTGTGGGTTGTCATCATTAATTCTGAAGTATTTCCACACCTCTGAGGCTCTGTGTGCGGACAATTCTTTAAATTACATCACGTGAGGTATCGGTCTTTGGTATCGTGGTATTTTTACGAGTACGAGTACAAGTACATGAGCTTGGTATCGGGCCCGATACAGTATTGGTGCATCCCTAATTATAACAGCAATTTTGGCAAGTGTCCAGATAAACTTGCGCTGTGTGATTGACAGCTTCAGCCATTGTAAAGGGAGCGTACTTTGATTGCTTTCTGTATGTAATTTAATCACAATTTAAAAAGCAGATACTACTATGCTACATGCTACTAAGAGAAACGATGTGAAGTTGATTGTTTAGTCAGTGACTTGATTTACTGATGCATAAACAGTATTAAACATTTTTGGGACAGAGAAAATCTGCCTGAACTTGAATAATTACACAACAGATATCACTGATTACAGATCGGGAATTAGAATGAACACTGTTACTTGTTTGTGGCTGTCAAATCCATATCGTAAAAGTCGGTTTGCAAAGCCTGCGTCGTTATCGTGACCGAATTACCAAATAATCAACAAAAAAGTCAAGTCAAGTCAAGTCACCATTATTTATATAGCGCTTTTTACAATGTAGATTGTGTCAAAGCAGCTTTACAGTGATAACTGGTACATTATTTTGGCTGCACAGCAGCTCGTAAGGAATAGTGTCAATGCAGGCAGATCAAAGCACTGTTGAATATCAAATGTCAATTGTCAAGTGTCAAGTGTCCCCAACTAAGCAAGCCAAAGGCGACAGCGGCAAGGAACCCAAACTCCAACAGGTGACATCAGGTGGCAAACAGGTGTTAAAATGGAGAAAAAACCTTGGGAGAAACCAGGCTTAGTCGGGGGGCCAGTTCTCCTCTGGCGAACAGTGCTTTGTTACGACTCAGGCTGCTATCATAAGTCAGATATGATCGCAACATTCAAAGTGTTTAATTCAGTTCCATCCAGTTGAGGATCGTATTCATCACACCGGTATGGACGGTTGTTGAGGAGATGTGCCACTGGTTGTCATGTTGATGAGGCCTTCATAGTGGATGATCTAGTTGACTCAATCTCTGCAGATACTTCAGGGCTGTGTTGTGGTTGTGTCATGGTGCAGGTCCTCGATCTCACCCGGATACGGCCCGGATCCGGCTGACTACGGTAAACCTCGGGATAAACAGAAAGACTAATATTAGCGTAGATGCCATTCTTCTTCTGATGTAACGAGTACATCTGGTGTTATTGGAAGTGTTCCCAGTTCCGGCTGACCTAATTTATGCAGCCTAATAATCCTTTAACGGATTTGAAAAAATAAATTGATAATGTGTTATGTGTATGCCAGGTTAAAGAGATGTGTTTTTAGTTTAGATTTAAACTGACAGAGTGTGTCTGCTTCCCGAACAATGCTAGGAAGATTGTTCCAGAGTTTAGGTGCCAAATAGGAGAAGGATCTACCACCTGCAGTTGATTTTGATATTCTAGGTATTATTAGCTGGCCTGAATTCTGAGATCGTAATAGACGCGAAGGACTATAATGCATTAAGAGCTCGCTCAGGTACTGGGGAGCTAAACCATTTAGTGCTTTGTAGGTAATTAGCAAGATTTTAAAATCTATACGATGTTTAACAGGAAGCCAATGCAGTGTTGACAGAACCGGGCTGATATGGTCATACTTCCTAGTTCTAGTAAGAACTCTAGCTGCTGCATTTTGTACGAGCTGTAGTTTATTTATCAGGCGAGCAGAACAACCACCTAGTAGAGCGTTACAGTAATCTAGCCTTGAGGTCATGAACGCATGAACTAACTGTTCTGCATTTGTCATCGAGAGCATATGTCGTTATTTAGATATATTTTTAAGATAAACTGGCATCACAAACTTATCTCATCAAAATCTAGGCCTACTTTAGGGTTGCGTTCCAGTTCATTTTTTTTATGCCCTTCCCTCGCTAACTTCCCTCAGTCTTGTTGACTCGGATGTACATCATTGCTTACGTTGCATGAGTGCCCACTACTGGCAAAACCTTTGCAATGGGCTGAATTGGAACGTCCTAAGCTCTTGATCACTTAGAATCTACTATGAAGTTGATTTATTATTATTATTATTTTTTCCCTTAAGAAATTGTTTAATGTAGCATTCTATATGTATATAGGTGTGTTTGGGTTGTTTTAAATATTTTTAAGAAATAATTATAGAGTTGTTTGTGGTGGGGTAAATTAAATGCGATGTGCGGTGACGTCCCAATCGTGTTGCATTGTGGTATATTGAGCTGCCTGAAGTGTACATATAAGGTAGACTCGCTTTCTCTGTCAAATTTGAGGGAGCGAGGGTCTGTTCATATAAACTTCCCTTGTCCACTTCACAGAGTAGAACGCACTTCAAGATGGTGGCAGGGATTCCTCCGAGGGGAAGTGCTTAAGGAAGTTCGCGAGTGCATGTCTAAAACTGGAGTGGAACGCAGCCTAGATCCACTTGCTGCTCACTGACTGAACGTCAGTGGGCGGGGCCAACGATGCGATGATGTAAAATTAGGTGCTGTTGTCTTGCTCCAGAGGCAGTCATATGCAAATGATTGTGCCCCTGAGACATCACAAGCGGATTTTTACATCTTGATTATATAAATGCTTTTTTTATTGATGACAAGGACATTTTAAGTTATGGAACTTGCAGGATGTATTGATGATACAAAGACCTCCTATATGCCAAAATATCAAGAAAAATTAGATTTTTCATGTCATGACCCCTTTAAAATACAAATCCAGAGAATGTACATTGGCGAGCAGAATAGCGAAGAGGGGGTCGGTTGGCAATGGCTTTCAGCATGTAGCACCACATCCAGTGGTAGCCTTAATTATAGGCCTATAAAATACCCATTAGGGACACTTTATTTTTTATTTCGAATATTTCCTTCATTATTTAAAATGAACACCTCTCCGAGCTGATATGCGATGAGAAAAAGGGAGAAGAATGGGATCAGAAAAGGTAGATTCAAACTCTGGTAAAACCTAAATTTACTATTCTTATTCATGTCTTTGCTAATATTATCAAACTGGTTTCGATTGTAATTTTGTCTGTCTCAACCAGTGTTGGGTAAGTTACTTCAAAAAAGTAATTAATTACTAATTACATCATCAATGTTGTATTTAAAATACTATTCTAATTACTCTGTCTGAAAAGTATTTTCATTACTTAAGTAACTTATTACTAATTACTTCTTAAAATCCCTATAAACCTTGACTGGATAGACAATAGAAAGGAAACTCTTTTAATAATTTAAATATGAATCAAACATGGAATAGTTTAGCCTTTTATAGCTTTTTAAAACATTTTAACTTTATTAAAACATATACTATAATACTTTTATTTACTTTATAATACTTAAATTTTTTTTAGTAACAAATAGGGATGTCACTATACCAAAAATCTAGTAGTCGGTACTGATACCACCAAAGTCGATACCATGGTAAAGATATATAAAAATACAAATAAAACTCATAAAATTCAAATGAGTTCAGTGGTCTGTGGGTGAAGCCTTCATATGCACTCAAGTGATATATTCTGACACATGTACACAAATGTTAGAGGAAGTGTGGAGGATTGCAAAATGTAACAGGAAGAGAGGTATCAAAACTTGTTCTGCTTTAACGCATGCTGGCCAGCTGCAAACAGAAATCACACACCCCAGGGTTATTAGTTTCAGTTTTATTCAATTTTGTATTATGGTTAATAATTTCAGTTTAGTTTTAGTTGGATATAAAGGTGTTTTTCTGAATATTGTTCTTGTTAGTTTTCATCCGTTACTACAATTTAGCACCAAATTGTAAGCCATCTATCTGCCACATGACAGCACTTTATTAGATATATACTGTAAACTTGGTATTATAAGTAAACTTTGTGGAGTTTTATTAATGACATGTACAAGAATGCAGCATACTGCAGTACTCACTGACAATGAAATGAGCAATAAATATTGCTTTACAGCTACATTTTAGCCATCTTTTTTAACATTTATGATTCTACACTGACTGGATCCACTCAGGTACACATTGGAGAACAACTATTTACTGATTAGCCAAAATTTTGAAATATACCTATTCAAGAGCTTTTTTTGAGAGTGTAATGCCATTTTGCAGCACATCGGTTTGTTTTGTCAGTTTTGGTTTTGCATTTCCCAAAACATCATGCACGAAAGCAAACTGTGGTGGGCTGTTTTTATATAGTATGTTGATCAGGATCCTCTTTCTTGTGTTTTTTAATACCAGGCTTGGGAGAATAATTAAATCAGACCATCCAGCATGGATTGAAATTATCAAAACTGAAGCCATCTTATACGTTTTTGTCATATGCTCTTACATATAAATGAACATGCATTCACATTCCCTTATCTTTGCTAATTTGTCTAAAAGTGTGAGCATGAAATGAAGCTGCAATATGTGTGATGTGGTAATTATCAACATTCTCTGGAGTTTAAAGATGTATTGCATGCCTTTAAAGTCTGTGGCTGAATCCAAAATCGCATTCTTTCCTACTATATAGGTGAAAAAAAAGAGAGAAGTGTGTATGAATTCACAGTACTCCTAATAAAAGATCAGGCAAAAAGTCACCAGACTACTTCTGGCGAGATTCTGAAGTGTGCATATGATGGACACTTTACTATCCCACGAGGCCACGGGAGAGGATTTGTGAATGGCAGTGAAGCGACGCAACTGACGCTAGTAGGTCACATGATAATGACAGCATGGCAAATGTACGTCCAGATTACATTCTTACTACACACACTCATACTACAAACCCGATTCCAAAAAAGTTGAGACACTGTACAAATTGTGAATAAAAAGGAATGCAATAATTTACAAATCTCATAAACTTATATTTTATTCACAATGGAATATTCACAACATATCAGATGTTGCAAGTGAGACATTTTGAAATGTCATGCCAAATATTGTCTCATTTTATATTTCATGAGAGCTACACATTCCAAAAAAGTTGGGACAGGTAGCAATAAGAGGCCGGAAGAGTTAAATGTACATATAAGGAACAGACTTATTAGGTCAATTGGCAACATGATTGGGTATAAAAAGAGCCTCTCAGAGGGGCAGTGTCTCTCAGAAGTCAAGATGGGCAGAGGATCACCAATTCCCCCAATGCTGCGGCGAAAAATAGTGGAGCAATATCAGAAAGGAATTTCTCAGAGAAAAATTGCAAAGAGTTTGAAGTTATCATCATCTACAGTGCATAATATCATCCAAAGATTCAGAGAATCTGGAACAATCTCTGTGCGTAAGGGTCAAGGCCGGAAAACCATACTGGATGCCTGTGGTCTTCGGGCCCTTAGATGGCACCGCATCACATACAGGAATGCTACTGTAATGGAAATCACAACATGGGCTCAGGAATACTTCCAGAAAACATTGTCAGTGAGCATAATCCACCGTGCCATTCGCCGTTGCCGGCTAAAACTCTATAGGTCAAAAAAGAAGCCATATCTAAACATGATCCAGAAGCGCAGGCTTTTTCTCTGGGCCAAGGCTCATTTAAAATGGACTGTGGCAAAGTGGAAAACTGTTCTGTAGTCAGACGAATCAAAATTAAGTTCTTTTTAGAAAACTGGGACGCCATGTCACCCGGACTAAAGAGGACAAGGACAACCCAAGTTGTTATCAGCGCTTAGTTCAGAAGCCTGCATCTCTGATGGTATGGGGTTGCATGAGTGCGTGTGGCATGGGAAGTTTACACATCTGGAAAGGCACCATCAATGCTGAAAGGTATATCCAAGTTCTAGAACAACATATGCTCCCATCCAGACGTCGTCTCTTTCAGGGAAGGCCTTGCATTTTCCAACATGACAATGCCAGACCACATACTGCATCAATTACAACATCATGGCTGCGTAGAAGGATCTGGGTACTGAAATGGCCAGCCTGCAGTCCAGATATTTCACCCATAGAAAACATTTGGTGCATCATAAAGAGGAACATGCGACAAAGAAGACCTAAGACAGTTGAGCAACTAGAAGCCTGTATTAGACAAGAATGGGACAACATTCCTATTCCTAAACTTGAGCAACTTGTCTCCTCAGTCCCCAGACGTTTGCAGACTGTTATAAAAAGAAGAGGGGATGCCACACAGTGGTAAACATGGCCTTGTCCCAACTTTTTTGAGATGTGTTGATGCCATGAAATTTAAAATCAACTTATTTTTCCCTTAAAATGAAACATTTTCTCAGTTTAAACATTTGATATGTCATCTATGTTGTATTCTGAATAAAATATTGAAATTTGAAACTTCCACATCATTGCATTCCTTTTTTATTCACAATTTGTACAGTGTCCCAACTTTTTTGGAATCGGGTTTGTATATAGAACATACTTTTTTTTTAGTGAAGTAATTATTCAAAATAAGTACCTACTCAAGAGAGAATGTGATTTTGGAACCAGCCATTGTTTGTGGTTCACCTACATTATGGGGATGAAAATGTAGGAAAGTGTTAAGGACTTCCTAAATGGGGATCTCAGACTTCCAGACTTCCAAAAGATGACAATGGAAAGCCCTTGTAATCATACTAGTATCAATATGTGTGCGTTTCCTCTCTTTTCAGTCCTCGGCTGTGTCATTGACTCGACTGCCGTCACGTCTGCGACACAGTGAAGAGAGACTAGATCAGGAGCTGGAGAAAGTCTTCATACATCATTCACCGGTTGGCAACTGTAGTGTACGTTTCTTAACACGTTTCACCATTTTAACTGATTGTGAAGGCTGATATCATGCTAATTTGCATATTATATAAACTGGATATTCAAGTGCTCAGTTATTTATTTATTTATTTTTTACAAACCTGCACTACTGGAAACCTGTATGTAATTGTATCTCTTCTTATTTCAGCTATATGAGGTTCCTGATGGCCACAGGGCTCCTGTTCCACACCTGAGCTCCAGGAGTGGATTTCAGATTGAGCCTTCCTATGTAGCTTCCCAGTCCTCTTCATCTTCAGCCACATCTTGCTCTCCGCCGCGCCCTTTAGATCTTGATGCTGGTAGGTTTCTTTTTTTCAAACTCTCGCCAGGGTGGGAAACACGGTGGCCAGATGTCCCTGTTTCCGGAAACAGTCCCCGTTGTTGGTGTCCTGTCCTCGACTAAATCTATCCCCATTTTACAGCATGTTCAAAACACCCCTCAAATACACAGCAAAAAGCCTGACCTACATACCCTGCAGTTTACTAGAGCAATTGTGTAGTGATTTTCACCAACAGAGCGCTGCATATTACACCGATTAATGTAATACTAATGTTTACTTTTTGTACAGTATGTGCTGTATAACAGAGCCTGAACAGGATGCATGCTTGTTTTCCACACAATTTTAGACGTTCCCAAAAGTTCAGCAGCCACAGTTCCCACACACACTATATCACATGGCTGAAAGTACAGCCTGATATGAACAATTACACTTGCAACAATTACACTTACATTTTACAATTACACAAAGCACTTTGTGCTCAAATAAGTCTAAAATTCAAAATAATAAGCCTAATTAGGGATAGTAAAGTTCCATTTCCAAAAGCACAAACATAAAATAAAAAAAAGAAAGAAAAAAAGTTGTAATTATTGTATACAGTATATTCACAGTTTGTGAAAATGAAAATGTGAAATGAAATTAGAAAATAGGACTGGGTTAAAAATATTGATTTCTCGATTCTCATTTTGATGAAATGGTATCAATTCTTAAGTCATGAGAATTAATCTTTTTTTAGTCTATATTATATATTATATTATACATTCATTCACGTAAGCCACAGGAAATGCATAATATTTCCAGGTGAAAACATTAATAGGTGTTGGTTGACCATTTGTGATCGGATCACTGAAAAATAATACCAGGTGGCAACAGGGCTTCAGTCTCGCAATTTTGATTTCCATGATATTGTACATAATTCTGCTATCTATATACGGGAAACTCCCGGAACTTCCAGGAGAGGTGGAATGTCTGTAAATGTTTTTTATGATGGCTACCATTTAAATGTTTATATTTCAGAAAATGATTTTTATAACACAATTATGTTCAAATTTATTGCTATAACATTTAAATGACACATAAGGAAGTTTTTGTAATAATAATGTAATGTATTTTGTTATAATGTAATACTGATTTGATCTGTTTGCTATTTGCAGTGGTTACCATTTACTATTTTTCAGAGTTTGTATGTGTTAAAAAAAAAAAAAAAAAAAAAAAATATATATATATATATATATATATATATATATATATATATATATATATATATATATATATATATATATATAATATATATATATATAATATATATATATACACTGTTATACAAGCTGTACACTCACTACTTTACATTGTAGCAAATTGTAATTTCTTCAGTGTTGCCACATGAAAAGATATATTTGCAAAAATGTGAGGGGTGTAGTCACTTCTGTGAGATATATATATATCTCACAGAAGTGACTACACCCCTCACATTTTTGCAAATATATCTTTTCATGTGGCAACACTGAAGAAATTACATTTTGCTACAATGTAAAGTAGTGAGTGTACAGCTTGTATAACAGTGTAAATTTGCTGTCCCCTCAAAATAACTTTGTACTCCTTACCTGGTTGCCGCCACACACGCTTGACACCATCTGAACCAAATAAGTTTATCTTGGTCTCATCAGATCACAGGACATGGTTCCAGTAATCCATATCCTTAGTCTGCTTGTCTTCAGCAAACTGTTTGTGGGATTTCTTGTGCATCATCTTTAGAAGAGGAGTCCTTCTAGGACGACAGCCATGTAGACCAATTTGATGCAGTGTGCGGCGTATGGTCTGAGCACTGACAGGCTGATCCCCCACCCCTTCAACCTCTGCAGCAATGCTGGCAGCACTCATACGTCTATTTCCCAAACACAACTTCTGGATATGACGCTGAGCATGTGCACTCAACTTCTTTGGTCGACCATGGCGAGGCCTGTTCTGAGTGGAACCTGTCCTGTTAAATCGCTGTATGGTCTTGGCCACCGTGCTGCAGCTCAGTTTCAGGGTCTTGGCAATCTTCTTATAGCCTACGCCATCTTTATGTGGAGCAACATTTCTTTTTTTCAGATCCTCAGAGAGTTCTTTGCCATGAGGTGCCATGTTGAACTTCCAGTGACCAGTATGAGAGAGTGAGAGCGATAACACCAAATTTAACACACCTGCTCCCCATTCACACCTGAGACCTTGTAACACTAACAAGTCACATGACACCGGGGAGAGAAAATGGCTAATTACGCCCAATTTGGACATTTTTACTTAGGGGTGTACACACTTTTGTGGCTTTTGCGGTTTAGACATTAATGGCTGTGTGTTGAGTTATTTTGAGGGGACAGCAAATTTACATGGTTATACAAGCTGTACACTCACTACTTTACATTGTAGCAAATTGTCATTTCTTCAGTGTTGTCACATGAAAAGATATAATAAAATATTTACAAAAATGTGAGGGGTGTACTCACTTTTGTGAGATACTGTATATATAATAATTCATTTTCTTCTTTAAAGGTGCAATATGTAAGGATTTTGCAGTAAAATATCTAAAAAACACTAGGCCAGTGTTACATATTTTGTTCACTTGAGTATTTACAATATCCCAAATGTTTGCAACTATTTGTAAATCGTAAATCCGGGACGTGTGAGGAGTCACCTGTCAATTGTGTCATACCCGTGTTACCCTCGGTTTCTGGTTTTATTTTGTAGAAACCATAGAAACACCAAAGACGAGGGAACAACTGTTTTGATATATTTATAGACAGAAAACTAATTATTGTTATATAGCTCAACACATTTAGTCTTATTGTTTAAATATAATTTTCTTGATTTTTTTTTTTTTTTTTTTTTTTTTTTTTTGCAAGTATCATGCTTTACCATGCCTCAGAGAAAAACACTATTTTGTGAAGTAGCTAACATAGCATAATCAGATGCAGCTTTATTTTTAGTAACAGTAATACAGCATTTTCTCCATACAATACATTTTAAAATTAATTGCATGCCATTTATCAACACAAGCCATCTAGCATTTAATATGATACTCTAAAATCGATCTAGCTTACTGCAGTGTGCAACAAGTGTCTCACAGCACCCACCGAGCGAACGCACTGAGTAACGTTATAAGTTATAACGTTTTCAACACACTCAAATGTATCTAATATGTTAAACAGAGCTGTGTTACCTCATACTCATGACTGGAAAAGCGGAAGCAGCACCGGCGACTGTGACATAATAAAAGTTCCTCTGCTTGTGGCGTGTGTTGCGCAATCACTCCAGCGGCCTCGTTCAGCTCCCACAACACTCTGTCCTGCTCTGTTTCATAGTACAGTAACGTTAATAATCGCATCCATGAACATGATTTCTTCCCGAGTCCTATCCCAACTGTTTTCCACCGGCTGTGAGGTGAAGGCCACATGTCTCAAGATTCCGCGCTCAAACTTGGCGTCATCAAGCTACGCCTTTTTTTTTTTAATAGGCCTCTAGCGACCTCTGGCGGACAAAATATTACATATTGCACCTTTAATTAATAAAATTAGCAAAAATGTAACCTTTCATTGAAGGAAAAGAACTGAAAGTGGGGGGGGGATTATGAAATAAATGTTTTTCTCCAAAACACGTTGGCCACAATTATTAGCACCCTTTTATTCAATACTTTGGGGTACTTTTTATCCATGTGTGTACCAAACCCATCTGGTGGGCTTGCTGCCAAAAAGTTTTTTTTTTTTTTTTTTTTTTTTTTTTTTTTAAAGTCTCATCTGACCATAGAAGCTGGTCCCATTTGAAGTTCCAGGCATGTCTGACAACGGAATATGTTGGAGATTCTTTGGTTTTACTCATTGTGATGAATAATTAAGGAAATTTGGCCTTTGTGTTTCCTCATGTTTATACTCTTGTGGAACAGGAAGTCATGGCTGGACAATTTCATGTTCATGATCACCCTGGTGTGCTAAAAAAAAATGGGAATATAAATGGGAATATACTTTAGAGATATTTTACTCATAAAAGTTACCCCCCCACACACACTTTAAATTATTTTCTTTCAATGAAAGGTTAGATTTTTGCTAATTTTATGAATTAAAGATCAAAAGGATAAACAATGCAGATTTATTTTTACAGTCATCTTTGATTATATTTACCAAGGGTGCCAATAATTCTGACCACAACTGTATATACTGTGTTTATAATAATAATTAATTATAATAATAGTGAAGTTTTTAACCATAAAAAAAAAAAAAAAAAAAAAAATGTATTGTCACGTGTTTTTTTATTTATTTATTTTTAATTTATAGATAAAAACAAGATTTCAGACATTTGGTCACCTTACTATGCTATGTATTCTTGTCTGATTTGAGCTGATTGTGAACCTGCTCTGTCCTTAGTTGAGGAGTTCAACTCATGTATCCTGATGTTATCTTCATCACCACGGCCTAATAACAGCTACTGCTTTCAGAGAGATCCACCAGAGGGTTGTGAGAGAGTCCGAGTGTGTGAAGAGAACGTGTAAGTAGGCATACCATGATGGTGTTGCCATGTCATTGCTAAGGTGTTCTGACTTATTAACTGCATTTTGCTTTGAACGACAGTACTGTTTTCATAGTTTTCCTTCACCTCTCATCATCTTTCATTTATTTTTTTTATTCCGATCCTCTAATTCAGCCCTCCAGGCTTGGACCAGGTATATGTGTCCTCTTGCCCCGACCCCAACAAAGTGAACTTCACCACACACACAGGCTCAGCTTTCTGCCCTGTCAATCTCCCAAAGCCCCTCCTTCCTCCTCCAGTGGACTTCCTGATCTGCAGCCTCTCAGTTTCTCCAGGGTCCTGCTGGGTGGGACAGTGATGACTTAATAAGAAAAGAAAAGAAAAGAAAAGAAAAGAAAAGAAAAGAAAAGAAAAGAAAAGAAAAGAAAAGAAAAGAAAAGAAAAGAAAAGAAAAGAAAAGAAAAGAAAAGAAAAGAAAAAGAGAGAGAGATGAAGTGACCGTGTCTTTAAAAACACTCCGTACTTTGCTTGTAATGTTGCACTTGCTTCAGCATCCTTACTACTAAAAATAACATTTTTCATTGTTGAACGGTGAAAAATGTAGATTTATTTTCTAATTTAAAAAAATTATTGTAATAAGAGAGTGCCAGCTTTCTTTATATGGCTCACAGTGAGAGTGGTGAAAAATCCTATTGGAATGGCAGACATGATAGATATATGGTATAATAATACAGTTTTATAAGAGAAAGGCTGTCCTTTTGAATATTGAGTGCTGAATAGGAAAGAATAAGCAGATTTTGTTGTTATATAAAGACAAATGGTACGATTAAGACAATGCTTGTATTTTAAATCAGTATTTTACCACCCACTTCAGAGTTATAATAAACAATTAAATTGGCAGTTGCTTTATTTTTTATATTTTACCTTGGCTTTATTTAGTTGCAGTTATTGAAAAGATTGAATTAGGTACTGTGGGTGGGTATATTCATGTCATTTGATTTAAGGTGAATATCACCCTTTACATTTTTTTTTTTTTTTTATGTTAAAATTGTGTACCTTGTAATTTTATACTTGAATAGATGAATCTGGACATGAATGTAAAATCAGTTGGGTGCTCTGTACTGTTTGCACATACGTTTTTGCTAAACATAAGCTATAGAATGTGGTGACGCATTATCTGACTTCAAAGTATTTCTTTATTCAATGTGCTCATTTAATGCACATGATTTTTGTTGTTCTAAGTTTAGGTTAAAATGCTTTGTTCAAATGTATTAGTTTGAACTATTGGCCTTCTTGTTGGGAAGTGCTTGGGGAAACTACATGCAAATTGATGATTCATCAATCTTGTTTTTTTTTTATTATTATTCTTTTATTGCTATAAATCACTTTAAAAAATCATTGCATGTCTGCAGTATGTTTTTGGCACTGATAAAGGAGGAATTAGGAAAAATAGTGACAATGTCTATTCAATCACTAACTTAAAAGTAGGTGCATTTTGAGAAATGGCAAACTGATTTTGAAGGGTAAAAAAATTGTAAGAAAAAAAATACATCATGTAATCTGCACTAAACAGAAAAATTTAATTTGCATACAGTTTTTTTTTTTTTTTTTTTTTTTCCCACGTTCAGTTTCCTATCAGAAAATGTTAGCTGGACCCCATGTAGGCTACAGTAGACCTACCTTGAGATTTCACTTATTTTCCTGATATTAGTTAGATATTGGTTTCACAGACAGGACTTAGATTAAGCCAGGGGTGGTCCTTATAAGGCTATATTTGTTATAGTTACAGCTAGTTATAGTTATATAACTATAGTTATATTAGGATGTTTAAGTAGCTTTTATAAACGCGCATTTCAAAAAACCTTAGTCTATCAGTGTGTGTCAGTGTAAGTTGTTTTCAGTTAAAACAGCTCAAATATGTATTTTAGTCTGGGACTTGGCTTAAGCCTTGTGAAACCGGGAAATGTTTTAAAACAATATCAGTACCTAAATATAAATTGAGAGGTTTCAAGAATCTAAACGTATTACTAATTTAGTTTTATTCACCAGCATTTATGATCTACAAACAGACCTCGATCATTTTGCTTGACAACGACAGTACCTATT
The DNA here is from genome assembly GCA_037101425.1 of Elopichthys bambusa. Classification (NCBI taxonomy): domain Eukaryota; kingdom Metazoa; phylum Chordata; class Actinopteri; order Cypriniformes; family Xenocyprididae; genus Elopichthys; species Elopichthys bambusa. The sequence goes on from CM074449.1 coordinate 23,624,074, forward strand.
TGATTTTTATAAGGATGAATTTCTCCGACCCAAGATTTGAATGAAACTCGATGGAGGAAGGATGTGTTACTCTCGGGCGCCCTCTATCGCCAGAACGGAGCAGTTGGACAAGCATTCAGCTCATTTGTATCAGGCATCTCTTCACACTCCGTTCAGGAAACATAGCCTACAGTAGTGTACGAACGCCCATCAACTCCTGCTGTATAGAAATATTTTGGGGGGTTTGACATGCTGAATACTGTACTGAAACAACTGAAAAGCCACCCGGCTGTAAGTATTTCACATTTGATATTGATGATGCTCATGTCTGTTAATAATGATGATTCATTCATTCTCAAATTATATCTCTGAATCGTTTCAGGCGTTAGATAAATACACCCTCGTCCGCTGCTCGAGGGATGATATACATAATATAAGTTTGGCTGTTTGGTTTAAAAGGTTTTAAGTAAATTGAATGGCCGCATACTAGGGGAGTTATCATGGTTTATTTCATGTCACATTGATTAGATATTCTGGCCATTCTGTGAGATGGTGAGGGCATTGGCATTTCCCAGATGTATTTCCGTCTATATACAGTGTGTACGTGAATCCCCCATATAACAACAGTGGCTGAGCACGTATGCCTGCTCTAGGTCGCGGTATCTGTCATATATGGCTGTTCAGCAGCTGTCAAGGACATTGAGGTGAAATCATCTTAGCCTCTTTTTTTTTCATTTAACATAACATATTTCTATCGAGACTTAAAAGACTTAAGCATAAAATAATAGGACAGAACATACATTAGCCTGTGCGAAGGAATTTGGACGAATACTTTGGCTAATTGAAAAAAAACCAGGCCAACATTTTCTACATATTTTGTTGTACAGTAACTAATACAACGCTGCAGTTCAGGATTATTAATATACTTATATATAGCCTATATATGTGCAAGAAATTAGCGTTTTGCTCAATATAAAAACCACTGATCTAATTCCCTCAGACAAGCACGTCAGTGTCTCAAAACCTAGTGAGCTGCCTACATAGATATCATTATAGGGATCATTCTAGGAAACGTACCTAAAGTGATTTTTGAATATTTAAACATTCCATTAGACAAATGTTTCAGGGTCTATATATGTGATGATAACAGGGTTATCATTGATTATGATATGATTAGCCTATAGGTGGCATAATAGGCAGGTTATTGGGTGTTCAGCTTTACTATTGGCCAATTTAGTCATTTCTTTAGTAATTTATTTATAATTCTTTCTCTCTTTGAAGTTGATTCCTCTTTTTATTTTCATCGGTGGTGGAGCGACCATGTCTATGCTTTACCTGGGCCGCATCGCTCTAAGGAACCCTGACTGCTCGTGAGTAACCTTTTCATTAAGTACCTTATCAAACAGGCAGCAATCTTTAGGTTTCAGTATAGTTCAGAGTTTATGGAGAACTGACTGAAATCTGTCAACAGATGGGATCGCAAGAACAACCCAGAGCCTTGGAATAAACTGGGTCCAAATGACCAGTACAAGGTGATAGCAACATTTATATAGACCACATTTTCACCCATCTTTGTATATTTAGCTAATATAGCCTATTAGCCTATATCCTAACAAGTAGTCTCATGATTGTAATATTTGGTACTTTTTTTATTTTCACTTCCCACAGCTCTTCTCTGTCAACATGGACTACTCTAAACTGAAGAAGGACAGGCCTGACTTCTGAGCAAAGTCTAGCGAATCAGCTGGGTTTGTTAAACACTGCACTTCATACGCCAGAGGTCTATTCATCAGATACAAGAACTCTTCTGTGAATGTGAATCACTATTTAAAATCCTTAAAGAAACAGAAAGTGTGCACATACACATAAGCTATAAAATCTGAATGTCTATCTTTATCCAGAAATGATATTTTTTACAGATACACATATTGACACCTCAAGGGAAATGCTTCATCAATCATGTATCAATATTGTCTGAAGTTATCTTCCTCTTATCCAAATAAACAAGACAGACAGCAATAACAGAAGTGTTTTGTGTGTGTGTGGGAAGTATCCCGAGTTCTATGAACTTTTTTTCATGTTTAATAAATATATATATAGAGAGAAAGAGTTTCAGATTTAAGATGAATCTATCCACAATAATTTGAATGAGAACAATCTGTAATATAGAGGTACCCAAATCAAATCAGAGCTGTTTTCTTACTATTTTTGTTTGTTTGCACAGGACTACTCAAAACTGTCTTCTTGAAAAGGTTACTCTGACAGAGAGTCTATGGTCTTACAATAGATGGCGCAATTTACTCAAAAATCACAGTTGATGGTCCCCATTGACTTCCATTGTATTATTATTATTATTTTTTTCATATGGAAGTCAATATCTTACTGTAAATGCTATAACAAATGTCTGGATCATAATTTCAAGAGCTCTTACATTTGTAGACTCAAGATAACAGGATAAAGTTCAAAAGGTGATGATTTTAAAGGGTTAGCTCACCCCAAAATGAAAATTGTCATCATCTGACATCTTCAGAACACAAATGAAGGTATTATTAATGAAATTTAAGAGATTTCTGTCCCTCCATTGACAGTCCACACAACTGAAACTTTGACACTTCATTGTAAAACTAATCCATATGAACGGAGCGGTTTAGTCCAAATTTTCTGAAGAGACTCAATCGCTTTACAGTATAGGATGGACAGATTTAATTTAGGATTTTATTCACATATAAACATTCATCAACACACACATCAGTTATGATAAATGGAAGCTCAAGCATGTTTGCTTGACGTGTGTGAACCAATGAGGTTCACTCTGGTGTGTTGCGCAGCATGTTTGAGCTTCCACAAGAACCAGTGAGGTTTGTTTATATTTGCTGATGAATGTTTATATGTAAATAAAAGCCTAAATTAAATCTGTTCATCATATAAAGCAATTGAGTCTCTTCAGATAATTTGGACTAAACCGCTTGATTCGTATGGATTAGTTATACAATCTCTTTATGAACTTTTTAAAGCGTCAAAGTGGACTGTCAATGGTGGGACAGAAATCTCTCAAATTTCATAAAAAATATTTTTGTTTGTGTTCTGAAGATGAATGAAAGTCTTACGGGTTTGGAACAACATGAGGGTGAGTAATTAATCACATATTTTTCATTTGTAGGTGAACTATCCCTTTAATAAATGTGAGCCCTGTACATTTCAAAGTCCAAACACAGTTTCAGAGCAGTTTTCAATCATTGAATACACGGATTTATGCCAAACGATTGTTTATGATCTACTGTTGATGAATTATGACAGTTTGTACTTAATATTTATTTTGTAATATGTTGTAAATGGTTGTAAGTGTGCATATTTTATCTGCATCTTTTTGAATGAGCAGCTGGAAGACATTTCAAAGACATTTCAAAATAAGAGTCCCGTGTGTGTGTGTGTGTGTGTGTGTGTGTACAGTGCACAGCATAAATGAGTACACCCCTTCTGAACAAATACAAAAGATGTATTTTCTTTATGATCACTAATTCAATTCATGGAAAGATGGCAAAACTAAAATGTATTAAACATATACATAATAAAAACTGAGAAATATATGTCATTAATAGCCATAAAATAAGTAAATTAGCCAATTTTGTTTAAATTAAAGATTGCAGAAATGAGTACACCCTATATTTAATTCAATAAATGTATAATATTCTAGCACTTAGTATGCCCTCCATAATTTTGAATATACTGCTTTGACCCTTCTTGGCACGGAGTGTACAAGTTCATGACAAATTGTCACATCTGTTTAACTCCAGGATGATGAGCTCCTTAAATGCCCTGATCTTTAATGGGGAGTGTTGCTCAACTCGTCTCTACAAAATCCCCCACAGGTGCTCAAGAGTGTTAAGTGCAATATATGTCCACAGAAGGGTTTTTTACCTTGGGAGAATGCATATCCTCATTGTCATGTTGAAAAAATGCCCAACAATGCAGGGAATGAGGAAAGGGTAACATCTTCTGTTTCAAGTTTGTGTATTAAATTACACAGTGGTGTGGGAATTTATGACAGCATTGATAAAGCACAACTCCCTCACACCTTCAGCACTCATACATCCCTATATAAGAGCTTCACTACCACTGAACTTTACTGTGGGAACCAGGCACTTCTCACTGTACTCCTCCTCTAGCAACACCAGAACATTTTGGATGCTGTTAGATTCAAAATGATTTGGTCTCATGAGACCAGAGTATTGATTCCCAGAATCTATATTTTGTAAATATGGGATTTGGAAAAGGCTAATTGACTTTATTGTGCTTTGGTTACAGTAGGTAGTTCCAGTGAGAACAACAACCATGCTGGCTCTGAGACACTTGTTTGGTATTTCTCCTGCTCTTTGTCTAGCAAAAAAAAAAAAAAAAAAAATCCCTCATCACTAAATGAAAGCTTAAAAATGAAGATTATTTCAAGTCCATTGTTTTTGAATTACTTTTGCTATATTTTCACACTTAAAACAATGATTTGGTAATCCTCTTGCACCACTGTCCTCTTTTGTGCTAAGAATTAAGTCTCCTGACAGTTCTCTCCCAAGATAATTGTTGTCAGCATCAGTCTGAGAATGATTCAGTGGGCTATATAACACTTTTAATTGTCAAGAAATTACTTCTCTTTAAATGTTTTGGTTCAACATACTTACCTGTTAATCAAACATTGCCTTAAACTTAAAATTTTTTTGTTTGTTTGTTTGTTTTAGTAACTTTTAGGAGGGTGTACTCATTTTTGCTACACAGCATTTGATCACCTTGATAAGAAAATCTTATTTTCCTGAATAATTTTGACATGCTTCTTTGGTAACTGATTAAGCAGACTTGCTGGAACATTATATCTCTAAAGAACCCTAACATGTCTTCTAAGTAACTGAGTAATTGCTGACTTTCAGAGGGGGTGTATTCATTTATGCTGTGCACTGTATATACACCGATCAGGCATAACATTATGACCACTGAGAGGTGAAGTGAATAACACTGATTATCTCTTCATCACGGCAACTGTTAGTGGGTGGGATATATTAGGCAGTTGATGTGTTAGAAGCAGGAAAAATGGGCAAGTGTAAGGATTTGAGAGAGTTTGACAAGAGCCAAATTGTGATGGCTAGACGACTGGGTCAGAGCATCTCTAAAACTGCAGCTCTCGTGGGGTGTTCCCGGTCTGCAGTGGTTAGTATCTATCAAAAGTGGTCCAAGAAAGGAATAGTGGTGAACCGACCACAGGGTCATTGGCAGCCAAGGCTCACTGATGCACATGGGGAGCGAAGGATGGCCCGTGTGGTCCGATTCAACAGACGAGCTACTGTAGATCAAATTGCTCAAGAAGTTAATGCTGGTTCTCATAGAAAGGTGTCAGAATACACAGTGCATCACAGTTTGTTGTGTATGGGGCTGCATAGCCGCAAACCAGTCAGGGTGCCCATGCTGACATCAGAAGCACCATCAGTTTGAGGAGCACAATGAGTTTGAGGTGTTGACTTGGCCTCCAAATTCTCCAGATCTAAATCCATTTGAGCATCTATGGGATGTGTTGAACAAAACAGTCTGATCCATGGAGGCCCCACCTCGCAACTTACAGGACTTAAAGGATAGGCTGCTAACATCTTGGTGCCAGATACCACAGCACACCTTCAGGGGTCTAGTGGAGTCCATGCCTCGACGAGTCAGGGCTGTTTTGGCAGCAAAATGGGGACCAACACAATATTAGGAAGTTGGTCATAATGTTATGCCTAATCGGTGTGTATATATATAAAATTGGTATTTTGGTTACACAATAAGCTGTAAATAAACGTAAATGTAAACTCTTGTATTGTAGTGTCTGTCTGAGCTGTGCCATCACAGTAAGGAACATTCAATATTTTAACACATTCAGTCGAGATTTGTTTTGCCCCCTAAAGCACAGAAGATTGATTGATTGGGTCCGCGGTCATTCAGAATTCAGAGTGCTGTGGATGATTATTTGTGCAGAGAGGGGGGTGCATGTACAGGATGACTTAATTCATGAAATAATCCTCCACTACAAACACTTATGACCATGAGATGTTATAGGCATTTCAAAAACCTCTGCAGCCACCTCAGAGAGTGAGCCGCCCTGCTTGGGCCTTATGTTACAGAATGTTTCAGTATATTGTAAATATATATAATAAAGCAATAAGCCCCAAGAAGCCGTGGTTTACAGTGAATTTATAATGACTAAGGGGCGTTGTTATAAATTCTATAACAAACGTTACCTTAGCTGTTATAAATTCACTGTAAACTACAGCTTCATGGGGCTTATTGCTTTTATAAAACGGTTACCACACAATACAACTATTAAAGCCAAAAAATATGTATCAATGCAACTTTCATGAAGCAAAATCATTAAAAGCCTTCCTTCCGCTGGAAAAAATTGTCCCTGACCGTGAACAGCAACAGAAGTTACATTTATTACGCCATTAGATGGCGGCAAAGATTGTCTTTATGAGCGTGTCACTCAGTCGCAAAGACTTTTATATTGAAACTTGTTGTGAACACGGAACAAGACGCAAATGACAAATGCTTTGACTAGCGCTGTCAGTATCAGCAGGGCACGGAGAAAAACCCATTAAATGTTAAAAGGACAAGATCGCAGCGGACATTCAAACGGATTTTTTTTATAATGAACTTAGGACTGACCTGAAGGAAAATGCTAAATCTGAATGCAGGTAATACACTCGGTCACTCGATATCTCTCTCCCAATACTCTTCTACATAATTCAGTAAGCTTCAATGAATACAATTCAGAACAAACATATGTTTACGTTGCTAAGAGTGGTTGCTAAGACAGACGCAGCAACACACTCAGTGATGCAGCCATACTTATGTAATGCGGCCAGTTGTATGTTTTCATGAATTTTACAACGGCTTCAAACGCGACTCAACCAATCAGAATCAAGGGCCGGAACTCTCCGTTTTATAAACAATAATATACAATAATAACCTGACAAACTTGATGTCCATGAATTTAAATGTAACTATCTATCTAGCTATGTCTGTCTACAAATGTGTTAGCTTGGTGGATTGCCTCCTGTCATTTAGTTAAAGATGGAATGTGGGGTCATGCAATACCACTTTATTCTGAAAGGGGGCGATATTATGTAAGTTTACATTATGAATTTTCATTGTTGCATTAAAAATTAAAAAAACTCAAGCTGTGTAACCCCTTGTAATAACAATGGAATGTTAATGTTCAGTTATATCAGCATTTAACTGTACAGTAACAAAGAAAAATGGAAAAGGTTGTGTTTGTTTTAATATGCTTATTTCAGTGAGGTTATTAGCTTATGGCTTTAAAAAAGAAGCTCAAGTTCCCTTGAGTAAAATGTAATGTCAAGATATATTTTTGCTTCTATAGTTTTGTTGTTGTTGTACATTAAATCTAGCTTACATGTAAGCTATCGAACTAAAGGAATGACAAATGTTTACAATGCAAAGTTGCATTTTGCTTCCGAACCCTGAGGTGTATTATTACATGTGTCTCTAACATGAGGGAGACAGCTTGAAAGAGTCTGGCAGTGTAAACTTACTCTATTATGTTTCTCTCCATTGTTAAAAAGATAAAGAGGACATAAAAGAGCTCCCCAAACATTCTTCTCTTTGAGCTGAGCGAAGTCCTGATCTTTCCTTTTAGAAGCTGCTAACATGACAGAAATGGGTCTTAATCTCGGCCATGAAAACAGACATGACACTCTCACAACAGATCTATTCCCCAAGAGGCTCTGTAGAATAGGTTTATAAGTGGGTGTGGGAACTTTGAGGTTTCTGTGAGGTTTGAAAGTGTTTCCAGTAGGTGACGACAGGAAATTGCAATTACTGAGATGAACAAATAGTTCTTTGTAAACTTAATCCACTAGTAGTCATAAGTTTATTAAAGCAATATGTCTTTCAGATACACATTCTGTTCATATTGATCAGAACTATAATGTTTTTTTGGGATGCTCCTACTGGTTTCTTAGCCAGATGACGGGTGATATTTTTCCATATTTTCATATACTAGGTTTGTTTGGATAAAGAACCAGTTTTCATCCGTTGTAAAGCCGCTAAGATTTCACCACAGCCCCATTCTGCTCCTTTAGGGAGCTGGTCAATGAGGTGATGATAAAAACGTGAAACCACTATTGGCTGGGAAGGAGGTCCAACAGCTGGGATTATGTCCTGAGCTCTTCACTGAAGGAAAAACATGGTCAAGAATGATATGTTTATGTAGAGGGTTCATTGCAGATGGTGCAAATCTTTCAATAACAAATATTTTGTTGCAAATGTCAACCTTCAACCTTCACTAAGCATGAGGTAATGTGTTAAAAGGATATTTCCCAAAAGGATAGCCCCAAAAATTCGTACTAACTAGCTGGTGGATTTGCAAGACCTTTGTTGCACGACAAGAGAAATAAAATTTTCCTTAATCTTTTGACATATAAATGGTCTTTAAAACATCCCGCATGCTTCAAGGCTTAAAATGCTTCATTATAAACAACGCAATTATTAACCAAGCTTCAAAAGTCATGTCTTACAGGCAAATACATTTGCATATGACTGCCTCTAGAGCAAGACATCAACAAATAGTTATCAGACATAGACCCCGCCTATTGACTTTCAGTCTTTTAAAGTCAGTTCCCTATTGTGATGTATATCTGAAATGGCTTCTCAAACAAAAAGGAAAATGTGGGGCGGGATTTTATTTTGTCCAGTAAAGGGTTAGTTCACCCAAAAATGAAATTTCTGTCATTAATTACTCACCCTCATGTCGTTCCAAACCCGTAAGACCTTCGTTCATTGTCAGAACACAAAATAAGATATTTTTGATGAAATCCGAGAGGTTTCTAATCCCCAAAAGAAAGCAACATAATTACAACATTCAAGGTCCAGAAAAGTAGTAAAGACATCGTTAAAATAGTCCATGTGACTACAGTGGTTCAACATTAATTTTATGAAGTGACGAGAATTTGTGTGCAAAAAAACAAAAACAACTTTATTCAACAATTTCTTCTCTCACCCGTCAGTCTCTTACACTGTTTATGTTGTATAGACAGTGCAGCGCTTCCGGGTTCTACGTCAGAACGGCGACTCAATATTGGCCAGTTCCTGCGCCAATATTACACGCATGTGTCATGCTGCTCATGTGAACAGCATTGGCCAATACTGAGCCAGAGGGCCCTATTTTAACGATATAAGCGCACGGTCTAAAGCGCATGGCGCAAGTGCACTTAGGAAGTGTGTCCGAAGCCAGTGTCCGAATCCACTTTCGCTAGTTTAAGGACAGGAGAAATGGTTGGCGCGCCCGGCGCATGGTCTAAAAGGGTTGTCCCTATTCTCTTAATGAGTAATGGGTGTGTTTTGGGCGTAATGTGCAATAAACCAATCAGAGTCTCATCTCCCATTCCCTTTAAAAGCCAGTTGCGCTCACGCCATGGGGGATTTGCTATTTACATGGTGGAATTTACAAGCGAAAAAACTGAATGCTTTTCTAGAGAGGATACAGATCTGCTCGTGCGCGAGGTAAATCTTAATAATCTTTTACATTGTAATCCTTTTATTTTTTATATTTGGCATGTTTGTGAAGCTGTCCCTGTGTGTGTAATAACCAGAGTGTATGCACGTTGTGCGCCTGCATATAGTCGCATATTATTAACGCGTCCTTTAAATAACAAAACAAATATTGCGGCATTGACTTTAGACCAGGTTTCAGTTGGTCAGTGGCACAGTCTAATTCAGTTGCGTCAAAATAGCAATATGCCAACAATGCACCTGAACACACCTTGTTTTCAGACCAGCATGCCCATGGGCGCACATGCACAAGACACATGTTACAGAAGTAGAATGGCCCAAAATCTCAAAATTGCAGAGTACATGAAAAAACAACAACAATAATGGTTTTGCCTGTAGTGTTAATTGCATTAAATAATTGTCTTGAGAAGTCACACTGTGTGTGATAGAGCAAAGCAGCCTCTAACTAGCTGACTAATCCACTGCATTAAAAAGAATATTCTGTGTTTAATATAAGCTCAAGCGACAGCAATTTTAGTAGGCCTATACTGTTAAAAATTACTTTTGACAATTTGGATGTCAGTGGTAGTGCATAAGACTCTATTATGTTCTTTCTATTTTGTTTTAAAATGAGGGCCAATGACGTGAGTATGGGAAGGGACATAAATGCTGTTATTGGCATGGAAATTACACACTGCACCTTTAAATAATACGGTTCATCTCAAGTCTTCAGGCGGTTGGATGTCACAGTGTTCTATTTAAAATAATCCAGCTGGCTTTGGAACTGATCAGCCTGAAACATAAATCTTATTCTCTGTCATTTTTGTGTTTCATGCCTGTAGGTTTCTAAGATGAATGCCTGTCATTGTCCAATGTTTGGAGACTGTTGCTTTTTCAAAGGTGTAAATTTATGATAAATTGTTATTGCTGACCTTGGGCACATAGTGTTCTCCAAACATTGTGTATGATGTATAATGAATAAAATGTTTTTTCCATGCAAGTATGTGTTAACACCTGGTTCATGGAGTATTCTATTTATAAATTAACAGAAGTGTAAAAATGTACACAATGTACACTAAAGATAATTAACATACTTCATACATACAGTATCATACATCATACTTTATACAGCAGTTCATTCTACCATGACATACACATTCACACTAGTCAAAAACAGTAAATACTGGTACCTTTATAATATCTTTACAAGTGTCTTTTTTACTAGAGATGTCTTTTTTATTGTTTTACATGCACTGCGGCACATGCTACAATTGTATATATTGTATTCGATGTTTTACTTTTCACAGAAAAAGAAACCTCAGTAACTGTAATCATGGAATGAAAAAGTTCTCTATTAAATGAACTAATTACAGGCTCATCCAAATAAAATCCTTTTTCAGTGATATGTACATCGAATAATGTATGTACATAATGTAAGCTGCAGATACATGCATTCTGTATAGTAATGAGAGTGATCCACAGTTTAGTCTACATTGATGTTGTTGACTGTCTGAAAAATTGTGTACTAGATTTTGAGAAAGTATATATATAAAGTATATATTTATTGAGGTATATCTTTATGAAGCTTTAAATAGAACTACTTAATGACATAAGGAAGTTTCAGATACTAATAGTGCAATATAAGTTGCTTTGAAACAATGTACATTAAAATGCTATATAAATAAAACTGACGACTTGCTAGGACAACTAGGAAGGGAACTGATCAGCTGATATATTTGAAAAATGAGTGAAAAAAAAAGTGTCCATGTGTGTTCTAAGAAAAAAAAACTGTATTATCACTTGTTTTGATATTTTGTTATGACATCCACACATTTTTAAGCTTGACTTAAATGGGATAGTTCATTAAAAATAAAAATTCTGTCATCAGTGACTCACCCTCATGTCGTTCAAAACCAATAAAACTTTTGTTCATCTTCTAAAAACACTAATGAAGATATTTTTATATCTTTATATTTTTATATATTTTATATATATATTGGATTTCAAATGGATAGAAGAAAGATGAAAGAATATTAAATATATCTTCATTTGTGTTTTTCAAATATGAACAAAAGTCTTATGGGTTTGGAAAGACATGAGGGTGAGTGATTAATGACAAAATTTTTGGTGAACTATCCATGAGTGTACAAATTGTTTTTGGGGTCACTGTAGGTGTATCTCTTATGAAAATACTGTATGAGCTCCTTGTCATATGGATTCACTCTGCCCCTTGCTGTTTCCCTATCTATACAGTCACGGAGAAAGTAAAATATTTAAAGGAAAAAGCAGGACATAAAGAGGTCACCTAATGAACTAGGAGACATGAAAAGATTAATGCATAGTACGCACACACTTTACATGCACTTACTGTCTGACCCCTGATTTGTTCTGCCTTTCTGAAGAAATACTATAATAAATCACACTGTGTGCACACTCCTAAACTTTCTCTTAACCACTTACACATGCACATACTCACACCATGCAAACAGGAAAATAATTACAGAATTATCACTCAAGAGATTCAAAAGCACCTCGGATTCCAAGAGACCTCGTACCTCTTTTGTCCTGACATATGCCCTTTCTGTAAAGAATATCTTTAGATAACTGCAATTTAAAACAAAGAACTTCATGATTTTAATAATAATTGGTAAGCACATTATTTAATGTAATATTAAATGTTTTTAGGACCAATAATTGTTCTGAACTTGACAAGGAAATGTTGTTAGAAAGATTATTATTTTTAATAATAATTTTTAAATGATGTGAAATGCCACCAAATAACAGGGTTGAACAGAAAGTACAGAGATGAAGAAATTTCTGAATTTTTGTATAGAAATTGTATACAGCTTTTAAAAAACCTCATAGACCGGACACTTTTTATTGAAAGCACATGAAAGCACACTTTTTACATTTCAAAATTTGAAAGCAATTTGAATTTAAAGAGGACTCAAATACTTTTTGATTTAGTTTTTGTGGTCTACTAGAATATGTTGTCATGCTTGAATGTTCAAAAACCATTATTTTCACATATTCTACATTGCAGCACTCTTCCCAATCTGTCTGTAACGCTCTGGTGCTTCCCAAAAGTATCGTTAGCCAAGTTTCGTAGTTCCAATGTAGTTGATTGATTTGACATTTCCCAAAACCATAGTTCCTACTTACGTGGTTGGATCTACAGCTCTTGTACTATGGTTAGAAGCATAGTTTCTTGTTAAAATGACAATGTGGCAAGCTAACATTCAGTACATTTGATATCTTTCATCCCATTTAAATATATATACAATATATATACATCCATCAAGACTCATTGTGGTTGATCCTCTGGCTCTATGTTGTCCCAGAAGCCTTTATTATCATCTTTAAAAACCTGTATCTCAACTCATGCTGCATAAGAACCGACACAGCTTTCTTTGAGATCAGAACCGGCATCCGCCAGGGCTGCATCCTTTCCCCGATCCTCTTTCTCGTTGCCCTCAACTTTGTCATGAAGAAGGCAACTGCGTACTTTGGAGCAGGCATCCCTTGGACAGACTAAGATCGCCTGACAGATCTACATTTTGCAGACGACGTGGTACTTTTCACCAAAGATGAAACTCAGCTCCACAATGCAACCGAGAGACTTAGCCACAAAGCCAGTAAGATCGGCCTGTGTATTAGATTGGAAAAATCACAAAGATCATGAAGACTGGACCTGTAGGTATGCCAACAAACATTACCACTGACGTGACATGACAGGAGAAAGTGGAAAAATTCACCTACATTTTTTGGTGGAGCTGGTAGAGCAGGAGACCACCAAGGTGACACAGAAGGTGCAGGAGACCACCAAGGCGAAACTGAAGACCACCACAGTGAAGCCAGTGGAGCTGTAGACCACCAAGGCAGGGGAAATAGAGGTGACGACTACAACAGTGGAGCTGGAGACCATCAAAATGGAGCCGGTGGAGGTGGAGACAACCACAGTGGAGCTGGCAGAGCTGGGCGCCATGGCAGAGTAGAAGACCACGGGGAGTCAAAGGACCATGGCAGGGTAGAGCCAGGGAGTACACAAAATTCAGGAATAGCCTCCATGGTCATGACAGAGCACACAGAGAGTTTTAGGGCAACCTCCATGGCCGAGACAGGGCAGAAAAGAGTTCACAGTCAGCCTCTGTGGCCGTAACAGAGCTGACAGGAAGCACAGGAAGTTCATAATTGGCCTCCGTGGCCATAACAGAGCCGGAAGGGAGCATAAAGAGTTCAGGAACTGCATCTGTGCCTGTAACAGTGTCAACAGAGGGTACAGAGAGTTTAAAAGAAGCTGTAGCGGTCGCCGCTGCCTCTGGAAGAGCAGAAGTGTGTGTGGCCCACACACTGATGGTGGAAAGACTTCTGAGATCACTGGATCTGGGACCACCAGACTCGGACACGCTGAGACCACAGGACTCAGGACCACCAGACTTAGAAGAGCTAGGACCACCGGACTCGGGACCAACGGATTTGAAACTGACGGACTTGGATGCACTGGGACCACCAGACTTAGAAATACTGAGACTATCAGACTCGGGACCACCGGACTCAAAATGACAGGACTTGGGTGAGCTGGGACCACCGGACTTGGGATGCCGGCCACTCGTGCCAACATCAGAGTAGGATCCGCCGCACTGGATACCAGTCTCGTCCACCCAAAGACAGACCAAATGGCCAGGATGGTACTGGCCAATGGTGTCCATGGTGGATCAAGCTCCATGGCCGTCATTGCTTTATTTGATGTTTCGATTCATTGTGGGTTCCCTCATACGTCATACACTGAGGTATGTATATATACTTACTTAGTACTTAGATCCTTCTGCGACAAGGTCTCTCCACTGTTGTCGGTCCTCTGCAAGCACTTCAGCTTCGTCCCAGGATACGCCAGCAAGCTTGAGATCGATGATGAAAGTTCTTTCAAGTTCTGAAAGGTGTTGCGGGTCGGCCCCGGCCACACTTTGTCCCCAGGGAGCACCAGTGCATTGCCGCTCGGGGAATGCGATGTTGTTGCATTCATAGAATATGACCGGCTAGCCTGAGTCGTTGTTGTGTGGAATGTTGGAATTTCCCCACCACATGGCTTCTTAATTGGTGATGCAATCGATGTACTGGAGCTTGAGAATCCGCTAGAGAAATCGCTGGTGGGATGCGTTTATGCTCCGGACAGTGTTTGCCATTAGCCTCCACATTTTGCATGCATAGATTGAGGTTGGGATGACAATAGAGGCGTATAGTCATAATTTGATCTTGAGGGAGATTGAAGCTGATGTCCAGATGTGATGGAGACGACAGAACATGGCCAAAGCTTTCCCGATTCGGCACTGGACTCTGGTGGCCTTCAGTTCCATCAGCTCCGATATGGGGGCTGTCCTGCTCCATTGGCTCTGCCTTGGTGTTCTCCCGTTCTTTTGTGGTGATCTCTTGTTCCGCCTGCTCCACTGTGGTGGTCTCCGTCTCCATCTGCAGTGCCATAATGGTCACCTCATCCACCTTCTCCACCCTGGCCACCTGCTTTGCAGTGGCTCCCTGATTGTCCAACCCCACCCTGGATCTCTGGACACATTTGCATATGCCTTTAGTGGCAATTATTTAAATTAAGAATATTGTGACATTTTGAGCGCATTTCCGGAAGAAAATTCAAGACTAAAATTGAGGTGTTTCAGGGAGGTCAGAAACGGTGCTTAGTATATAGAGAACGACTCCCTTTAGAGTGGACTTTAGGGGCTTTCACACTGCAGGAACGTTTTCATAGTTCCTAATTTATAATTTATTTATTTATTAACTTTTGACTTTTTTTTTTTTTTACCATTAAATTTTAGTTATCTCTAGTCTCTATTTTACACTGCTAACAAATCAACTTCAGCATGCTGGATTGGATTAATGTATTTTGACCCATTCTTACTGTCCTACAGAAACAATCTCCATAAGTGACATCAAAATCTTTCACTGGACGAGATATTCCATGGAGGTTGTCTTGTACCTTTTCTTTTTCTGATTAATTGTTGAACCTTATACTCCTGAGAACGGCCTGGTGACAGGCACCTAATTCTATAACTGTAAATTGGAGCAAAGGAAATTACCATGCCACTGAACAAAGACTAGTTAGCATTTGACATATCTAAATAAATGACGAATTACAAACAACTTTAAATGAATTGAAAAGCAGAAGCATCCTCTTTTATTAGAAATGTATTCTGTCATTAGATACTAATGCACTGCAGTAAGTGTATGTGATTCATTTGATAAGGGTAAAGAGCATATCAGTTCAGATCTCAGAGACAAATTACTTCCTCATCTATTTCCAGGCTCTCTGTATTATATTATATATTATATAATACAATTTGTCAAGCCTTTTTTGAAAATAAAGACAATGAATATTACATAGGTGGTACATTTCTTCCTATTGTAATAGGGTCAAATAAAGTTTCCTTAGCAGTGCTCTGGCCTCCACCCTCCTTCCTTCTTTCTGAACAAGGATTGAAATTAGATCTGATTCACAGAGTTTTATGGAGGAAAAGATCAGCTAGTCGTTACTAACCTAATTTTGTTTCTCAGTCAGAATTACGCTTGAAAGCAACACTCTCATTTCTGAGACAGTCATAATGCTCTTTTAATATTCACTTACATTGCTAAAAGAGTGCAACTGTGCCCACTTACTTTTTCAGTGGCTTTAATTATTTTTTACATTCATATTGTTCCAAGAGTTATAAACCATGAACCAAACCACCCATCTTTGAGGTAAAATGCAACATTAAAATCTTTTTGAAGCAGAATGGTATTTGAAAATCAGACAAAAAGACAAAGGTACAAGACTGCGTTCTTATCAGCTTTAATGAGGCACAGAACTACAATCTCATGAAGCATTGCGAATTAAATAATAACAGATAAATATAAAACTTTTCAGGTTACAACTGTAACCATGGTTCCTTGAAAAGGGGAACGAGAGTGTCTGAAGCACGTGTGAAAACACGACAGTTTTATTGGCCGACAACAGTCCATGATGTCACCACTGGAGCGCCTCCCAGCGCCCTATGGGGAGCAAATACCCACTACTCCATGCTGAGGGAATGCCTGCCTTTTATTAGCTGTGCCTATGAACAAACATAATGGGCATAGCATAATTTGAGTCAGAGTAACAGTAACCGTGTAGTCAGATTGTCAATCATAAAGGGCGCATCCAAAAACACTCATAGACACACCTCTGTGTAATGCAGAGGTGGCGAACCAGTACCTCGTGAGCAGCATGCGGCTTTTGACTGCTCATTTGCAGCTCTTCAATCACTACATGTTCGGTGCTTACGATCGTGATTTATTTTTAAAATTTCAAAAATTAATTTTGAAATAAATAGGAATGCATAAATGCATTTTCCTAATCTAATTTGGATTTTTAAAATGTATGATTATTATCATTATTGTTTTTTTTACAGAAACTCTTACGCGATTTAACTTACATTTGCCTATTGACTAACATGAGCTAATCCTCCTGGCAAAATCAGGGAAGTGTACAGCTAAGCGCAAATATGAAGATGAGCACAGAACATTTTTATCTGAATGGGAGGATTTATATTTTTTGTTGAACGAAATGGAAAGCCATACTGCTTGATATGCCAGACATCGTCAAAACACAGGCAAGGCTATGCAAAGACATGGAGAACAAGGGCTAAACAATACTAAGCAAAGAGTGTGTGTCTGAGTGCAGCTTATAAAGAGTCACTGATGGGAAACAACTTTGCTGGGGAATTGTGGGAAATGTAGTCCAGAGTGACGTGTGACTATGTGTGCCATGAAAAGGTCTCAGTGGTGAACAGGTGACCTCTGGTAGGGAGTAGAAGGAAACAGCAGGCGCAGGATACGTGACAGACAGCGAGCAGACAGTTCAGGAACAACCTCTGCGGTTGTGTCGGGACAAATGGACAGTTCTGGTACGACCTCCATAGTCGTGTCAAGACAGACAGTGAACTCAGGGATGACCTCCGTGGTCGTGTCAAGGCGGACAGTAAACTCAGGGATGACTTCCGTGGTCGTTTCAGGGCAGACAGGAAGTCCATAGCCCACGAGGCTGGGTTCTGGGAACGCGGCAAACTCTGGAGTGGACTCACGGACTGAGGCGGACTCTGGACTGGACTCATAGGTTGAAGCAGGCTCAGGAGTGAACCCATGGGCTGGATCAGGCTCTGGAGCGGATTCATGGACTGGAACAGTCTCTGGAAAGGATTCATGGACTGGAGCGGGCTCTGGAACAGATTCATGGACTGGAATGGGCTCAGGCGTCAATTCATGGACTGGAGCAGGCTCTGGGACTGGAGTTGATGTGTGCACGGCCCACACACACCAAATGGCTGTGGCCATAATGGCCAGTATTGCAACCTCTGAGGGCTCAGGCGTGGCAGCCATCTCGGCTGAGGGCTCAGGTGTGGCAGCCATCTCGGCCGAGGGCTCAGGTGTGGCAGCCATCTCGGCCGAGGGCTCAGGCGTGGCAGCCATCTCGGCTGAGATAGGACAGGGCAAATGTTCATAGATTGCCTCCTTAGCCGTGATAGGACAGGGCAAATGTTCATAGCAAAGTACCACTGACACCTCTAGAGGGTCTGCAGCAGATGCCACCACCTCTGGAGGTTCTACAGTGGTACCATTGTAAAACAGGGAGGAATCGTAAATGGCCTTTGTGGCTGGTTCTGGGCAATCAGCGGAGGCGTGACGTGGCTCTGGACGATCAGCGGAGACGTGACGTGGCTCTGGACGATCAGCGGAGACATGACGTGGCTCTGGACGATCAGCGGAGACGTGACGTGGCTCTGGACGATCAGCGGAGACGTGACTTGGCTCTGGACGATCTGCTGAGAATAGACAGGCTCTGGACAATCTGCTGAGAAAAGACAGGGCTCTGGAAGGTCTGCTGAGACGTGACGAGGCTCTGGAAGGTCTGCTGAGATGTGACGAGGCTCTGGAAGGTCAACTGTAACTTGACTTGGCTCATGAAGATCAACTGTGACTTGATTTGGTGTTGTGGTGGCCACCATCTTGTGAGTGGGTTCCTGCGCAGCCACCATTAAAGGCACAGAAGTAATGTCGCGTTCCTCCGCGACCCCCACAGTGAAAAGAGAGCCAGTTAACAGTAGAGCAAAATCCCAAAATTCAACAACGTATGGGACGGGACAACAGAGTTGGAGATCCACGTGCAGGCTTTATTTACAGGAGATCGTAGTCGTACAGGCAGTAGGTCAAACACCAGAAACAGGAAGGCAAGGCAAAAGAGTAATCCAAAAACAGGCAATGGTCAAGGCAGGCAGCAAACAATCATCAAACAAGGTAACAGTCCAGAGGCAAGGCTAAGCAAAGACAAGGAACACGGAGAACAAGGTAGAACAAAGGCTAAACAATACTAAGCAGAGTGTGTGTCTGATTGCAGCTTATAAAGAGTCACTGATGGGAAACACGGTGTAAATGTGTGATTGGTGCCTAGCTGGGGAATTGTGGGAAATGTAGTCTAGAGTGACATGTGACTGTATATGCCATGAAAAGGTCTCAATGGTGAAGAGGTGACCTCTGGTGGGGAGTAGAAGGAAACAGCAGGTGCAGGATACATGACAACAAGGTTCTGTCAAAAACACACAGTTCACATAAACACAGTCAGTTATGTCTGTGAACGTAAATAGCAGGCAACATTACAGAAATCGTATGTGTATATTAGATCTGTAGTGAATTCCCTTAAAAAATAAAACTAATCCACTGTGTTCAGCAGCTCAGATGTCAGTAAATGAAGACTATTATATTCACTCTTACATACAACAACAAAACATCTCAATCACTTACCAGACGTTGTAACTACAGCTGCTCAAGTGTGGAGAAAATGGCTGAGGGTGGAAACTGAGGGTGGAAAATATGGTAATACAGTACTGTCAGTCAGTGGGCGGGCATGAGTAATGTGACGTCACATTACTCAGAGAATCAAAACGGCTTGTCTAATGAGACTGCTTTGGTTTAATGGGGATTTTTTTTAAAAAAAGAAGTGGATGGATTTTTATCATTGTAGGGTGGTTGTGTACACACACTGCCAACACACATTTATATCCAAACACCTTGTAAAAGTGGATTTGGCATAATAGGTGACATTTAAGGCTTCAAATCTTGAGCACCGTTTCACATCACTCCATCCTACCATGGTCTGGGAATTCCCCAAAGGCAGAGAACTTCGCAAGTACAAGGTAAACACATTAAAACGTCAGTTAGAGAAGCAAAGTCACCTTTTTCAGAAATTTACCACACATTCAGAGACAGTCACATTACTGTCATATCAGCTAGCATGGAACTTGTGCATCAAAGCCATACCATGAAGAGGAATTTGTTTAAAAAAAACTTGAAACTTTCAGTAATGGACCTTTAACTGTCACGGCACACAGTTAAACAGAGAATATTGGATATTAAAAACTTATATTGAGATCGTATTGAGATTATATATTCTTATATTGAGATCGTCAGAAGTGCCAGTATTTCAGCATTGCTTTGGATGAGTCTTGCAATGTTCAATATTTGTACATTTTGTGTCAAAAGACTGCACAAGTAAGGAAGAGCAGCTTGACATTGTGCCACTGAAAGATAGAACCCGTGGCATCGATCTGAAAGAGAAAATGATGACTGTTGTTGTGAAAACAAATATGCAGTTATCAAAACTAATAGCAATAGCCACAGACAGAGGCAGAGCTCCAGCCATGTTGGGATCTGAGAAAGGTTTTGTAGGGCTGTGTAAAGCTGATGACAATTTTCCTAAATTCTGGACATTTCACTGTATTATCTATAAAGAGCACATGGTGTCTAAAAAGCTGAACTCAGTTCAAAATTGCAAATATGAGAACTGCAAGTATATTTGCCAAAGATTCTCATCCTTAAATTCATCCGCAGGGGAGCTCCAGCTCTACTTACCCCAGAACAATCAGACTCCCACCCTGTCAGGATCCAAAAAGACTCCCAGCACTCAAGAGAGTACATAATAACAAAAAGGGATACAACAAGGCAAATAGTTCTACTTGTTAGGTTCTAATTGGATTGGCTAAGGCCTCAAAGGGAAGCAGAAGACCCTACTTTAAAACCCCAGACAGTTGGGGAGGGTTCCACAATTCACTCAACCCTAAAGAGTAGCTATCATCTTCGATACTGCTGCCCTTCCAAGGGGGGCCTCAGGATACACATAAAGCCCACTACAAGGGAGACACCAGGGAGCTAATTGTACTCAAAGAACCCAGATCCTCAACTCGTTAGAACTTTCTATTAGACATGTCAGAAAGTTCAGAGGGCAAGACCGGCATATCAAGGAGAATGTTTTTCTCTTTCTCCTTGATATCCTCCAGGTTCAACCACAGGTGCCTCTCCATCACCACCATCACCCCCACTGACTGATCAATGGTAACGGCTGTTTGTTTAGTGGCTGGGAGGGCCAGATGGTGTAATATCTTTTTTTGAATTCCTTTGCCAGCTCTACCTTCAGCCTCCATTTTGGCTGAGCCATGAGGTGCAGGCACTTGTCTCTCATCTTTTGAGAATAAGGTCAAGCATGAATGGAAGTTCCCCACAATGGCCACAATGAAATCCCTCGAGAACTGAACACACATACTCCTCACCCAAACACAAAACATACAGATTGTGTGTGTCCTCACGTGTCAAAAACCTGGGACACAGAGGCACACACTTCCCGAAACACTTGTTTGCGATTTCCCTACTAAATCGCCTTCACCATATATTCCTCTCACTAAAACTTCATGGAACTATTAAGAGCTAATGTAAATTTTCCAAAATAGCACATTAAAATAAATAAGAAAGTTCATCATCTCCAGCCTCTCTTCCATAGATGCCATGTCCCTTACTACACTCTGTGATTGAGAATGGGAGTGGATGGAGGCAAGTTCTTCTTTTCCACTCTTGAGTTCAGCTCTGTGTCTTTTAACAGCACGGCTTTGATGTCGCTCCATCCCTGATAACTGATACCGCCGCTAAACCCGACACCATTGCAGTGCTCCAGTGGGATTCAGCCACAGAACAGCACATGAGAGATAAATAAAGGATAGTGGAGTACAGTAAGGGAAGGCCGTAGCCTGTTGGTCTTGTTTTGGCGTGAAGATTTTTGTACCATGCTAATAATGTTAGAGGACGGTGCTCAAGATCATTTTTAAGTTTTTCTGTTATGTGTCCCATGTATCAGATACATGATACCCTACAATGTGTGCAACTTTTGTAGTATCTTGAGATGAGATGTACTGTATATCATGTCTGGTGTCTGGTGCATCTGTTGATCTTGTTTAAGCATTTTCAAAAGGAGAGGTTCCAGAGTGGATGAGAGTAAGCTTTTGCCTTACTTCAATTTATTTTATTTTTTATTTTGGTCTAATATACCTGTCCATGAGCATTTCTATTAATCTAAATGGCAGTTATAGCCCTGAAACTGATGCTATTCTGCATGCCAGATTTATAAACAATCTTGTTCCTCATTTTTCTTGATTAGTCACTTTTCAAAGTTTGACATGACACTAACTGAAAAAAGTACACTTTTGAATACTTTTAAAAAAGTGTACTTATTATAGTATTTATGGATATAATATACTTTAATATATTTTTATTTTCTAAATGAAAACCTCTTTTTGCTGTATGACTGGGTGCATCTTATTAACTGTAACAGCAGGTGGCAAGACAGAAAAGTATAAGGACAAGCTAAGGAATGAAGAGCAATTTATTGCTTATATTCACAATCTAAATGAATCTTAAAATACTCTGTTAGGATTTTAATTATTAAAATAATATTCTGGGTTCAATACAAGTGCAGCTCAATCAACAGCATAGAAGCAAAAATCGAAATTACATTTAAAAATTAAAATTCGAGATGCAGCACATTTTTAGAGGATTTAAAAGCAAAAATTCGAAGCCTATAATTTATAAAAAAAAAAAAACATTATTTGAGCTGTAAATTTTTTTTAAATTAGTTAAATTCAGCCATTTTAGGGTTTTAGGCATTATGTTGTCATGGCAAAAAAAGTTGTACAATTTGATAACTTCATACGGGTTACTGAGTACTGAGTATATCATGCTAAAGTGAATATTGTTTATGCCTAATGACTGTTGAAACTGAGTATATTAACTATGGCCCTTTTCACTTTCATTCTGTCTCATGTGAACCATATATTTGCTTTTTTTTTTTTTTTTTTTAAAGAAAAGAAAAAGAAAATAAAGAAAGAAAGAAAGAAAGAAAGGAAAAGAAAAGAAAAGAAAAGGTCTTTTTGTGGTAATCAACATCATGCCACAAATGCTGTCGATTGAGCCTAACTAATGAGAAATATTGATTTGCTTGTGCAATGATTCTTTATTCGACGCCCTGAACTTTAGTCAGGACTTAAAGAGTTTCCTGCTGGCAATTATGATATTATGCTGCCATTCACATGCACTTCGTAAAAACGATAATTCCTTAATGACTTGAAGGCAGCTTAACAACCTGTAAAACTGCCAAGTCATGTGATTTTAGTCTAATATACATGCCCATGAGCATTTCTATTAATCCAAATGGCAGTTATAGCCCTGAAAATATGTAAATTGGATGCTATTGTCCTTGCTTCATGCCAGATCTTCTTCCTAATTTTTCTTGTTCAGTCAGTTTTCAGCTCAAAGATCATGTCTGACATGACATTGACTGAAAAAAGTATAGAATACTTTTAAAAAGTGTACTTATTACGGATATAATATACTTTAAAATAATATACTTAAGTGTGATGTAAAAATGTAATTTTGTTGAATTTGAGAGAGCTATTTTGACCCTCTTAAATAAGTACATCTTTATAATTTCATAATTACTTCTACAGCTTTGAAATATGGTTAAAGTGTACTGCTGAGTGTACTGACTAGCATTTATGGTAAACTAAAATATACTTCAATGTCATTTCTACTGAAACTTGTATGTTATGTATTTAAATATATTTGTAATTACAAATACAAAAAATACAAGATTTGTAATGATAAAGTTGCAATTTTAGTACATTTGAAATGTATTAACAATATTGGCTTATAAATATAATTTCAAATAACACAGTAGAAAATGTACTTTAAAATAATGTATGTTGTACTTTTTAAAAATGTACTTAAATGTACTTTTTTTTTGTTTGTTTGTTTTTGTCTTTTTTTAAATTGCACAAGTCATTCTCAGCTTCGAGAAAGTCATTAGGAAAATCGCATTTGTGAGTGTGCATGTAGTACATGGCCTCATATATTCTTTTTTTGGTGCTCTGTCGGAAATGAAAGATACGTTTTAAAAGGAAAATGTATGAAATATGAGCTTATAGATCTTTTAGCTTGAGGGAAACTATTGAGTCATTATCTTGAGTGTGATTGGTCTGACATCTTGGTTTGCAGCTTTGTGTCTTGTGGTAGATTATGAGCTTTATAATGGATTCACCAGGAGACTAAGGGGAGGCCAGGCCTTACATTTGACAGGTGTGCAGTTTAGACTGAATGGCTTATGAATGATATTTAACTGTATAGGCTTTGCTTATGTTCTGGTGTGAACTGAGGCTCACACTCCATGAACAAGTGTTTGTTTACTTTGTTTTATTTGTCACTTTTCATGAATATGGAACAAAATAGCATCTAAAACAAGTTTTTCTTTTTCAGCTTAACCTTGCTTCAAATGTTTGGTTTCAAGGCATGAGGTCAAACTAAACATTAATAATTTTATTTGTCATTTGTTTTTGTTTTTTGCAAGATTTGCAATTTTTGTTATTAATTTCATTTTCTAGTAAATAAATATCAAAATTTAATAAAATAAAGTAAATAAAATAAAATAAACTGGTGGTAAGGCACACCAGGTCCAAAAAGTCTCTTGTCTGGTCCTCGAGAGTATGATACTCATGCTCCAAGCAGAACAGGCGGACAGCTGGTAAGTCCATTTAAATTTTGGTTTCTGTGTTTTATCACATACTGTGGCTGTAGTAATGTGGCTCCATTGCATGACGATGGAGTAGCAAACAAAGTCTTTAATTATAAATTAAAATTAGACGACAATTAACACAGAACAAAAAAACAAGAGAAATGAAGGCTTAAATACACAAGGGAGGCTAATCAACAGAAACGGGAACCGGTGCGTAACATAATCAGTAAGCAAGGAAACCAACTAGTGGTGGGAAAGTGTGAACGATGGAAACAGGTACATGAACTAGAACTAAACCAAAAACAACATACACATGACACTAATGGTTATCCTATTCATAGAAAGTGGTTTGAGCATTGCAAATGCAAATTTAATCCCTTGTAACTCTATAATCCATTTGAGCAAACTGCTCAATTCAATACAAAGACTCACATTACACTATTTCATATCAGACACACAATATCCAGAAGTTCTTTGATCATTCAGCTCGTCAGGAATGAACAGACCACTGTAAAGTAACACAACCTCTTTCCAGACAGTTCATTTTGAAGATCCTATTGTGCATCAGGCTGAAATTTAGTACACCATGACATCATGTTTTTTATTTTCAGGAGATATCAGAAATGACTTCATATTATTCCAAGACTCAGGTCCCTTAATAAAAGTACAGTAAAAGATAGAGGAGTTTTGTAACCATTTATGCTTTAATGTGTTTAACTCTTTGTAATTTTTTGCACCTTTTGTTTCAAACTTTTACATAATTTCCCACACATTTATCTGCTGCCAAATAAAGTTGTTGTTTTGAAATTCTCACCCCAATTCCTCTCAACATGGGGACAGCAGAGGTGTCAGTCAATGGGAAATAAATAGGAAAACCAACTAACTTACGTTACTTATTTGAAAAAGTAACTTCGATTGACAGAGTTCTCCTCTGACAGTTCAGTCTGTTGTGTCTTTGTTTGTGTTGTGCTTGAACACATGGCTCTGTCTGTGTTTGTGTTGGCTTCTTTGTTCCCGCCTCCTTGTTTCCAATTACCACGCCTTCTTGTTTAAGCCCCGGGTATACTTCGGCCGTCCACGTTCGTGCACCATCGGCCGACCACACACCCGGCCACAGTTCGTTAAACCTTTTGCCACAGTGTACTTCCGTGCTACCTCATACTTGTATGTTATTTAGTATTTTTCCCTTTTGCGTTTTCAATGTTTTCTGTAGTTCTTAGCTTACTTTAGTAGTTGGGAGAATACATTTTCTCTATTTATTCTTTTACTAATTCTCTTAGTTTCTGCTTAGCTTTAGTTTTCTCTTCATTTAGATTATTACTTTTGTAGTAGTTTTTCTAGTTAAATCTTAACTTTTTGTTTTAGCCATCTGCCTTGTCTTATGTCTTGTCTTGTTTGCTGTGTCTGGTCTCTGCTAGTCCTGTCCAGCAAGCTGAGCTTCCCTGGCCGATCTCTCTGTTTGCCAAGTAGCAACCTGTGCAGTGCCTGTGAGACCATGGGTGTCAATCCTCTGCCTGGGCTATGCTGTTTCTCTCCGGTCTTGCACTGCCTTACCATCTCTGCTCCTTAACCTACTGTCATCCTGGGTCAGATTCAGCGGCCGCTCTCTCTCAACCTGCCTACTGTTTGGACTGTGTTCATTTGATCTTATCTTGTCAGCTGTTGTGTCAAACCTGTTACACTCATCCTGCTTTTGAGTCCTTCCCCATAGATTCCGTGACACTGATATTTTGTTGTAAATTTAAAAGTAATGGTCTACTTTACTAGTTACTCGAAAGTAATCTGATCATCTGATTGTCATTCATGGCAGACCATGCGTTTGTTTGTTTTTTTGCATTAATTTTAGCCAAAGAAGTGGATGTGACTGAAATAAGAATATATTTACTATATAGTGTAATCTTAATTTTTGTTAATGTTTTCTCTGTTTTGTTTGAATATCAGATAATAAATATCATGATTGGTTAAATTCATGAACTTGTCTAAGAAAAAACATGCAACACGATGTGGTCGTAAGGCGGCTGCAATTCAGACAAATTTTCTAACCAGAATGCATTGCTTTTGTCAGGCGGTATCCAATAGGCTTGTTCGACTTCATGCAGCGCTGCACAGACCGATCAACAGCTGACTTGAAGCAGTGCATGCTGGTTAGAAATTTTGTCTTGAGACAGCGCGGACGCCATATGACTATGACATGACATGACGACACAGCTGGTCTGCGGTTGGCCGAATTCACCGCATGACAACGATCACTTGTGTTTTGTTTATTCTGAAAACTTCAGTTCCACTAAAGCTCACAAATCTGTATTTTTATAACAGTTAAAACTCTTTTCATGTTGTTGCGACGTTATATTGTGCCATGTTTATCAAAATAAAACTGATAAAAACGTAGACCCCACTACATTAGTATTTAAATAGTATAGGCTTATATTGAACTTCATTCTTGTAAAGACAGATGCTGTAAGCAGTACATAAAGTACCTAATCTTGAAGTCGAACAAGCCATTGTGTCATGTGCTGATTGCTTGGTCATGTGTTTCTGAGTTCTGTTTGTCATTGGTTCCCTTGTTCCTTGTGTCACTTGTTCATTGGTTGTTTTAGTCATGTGTTCCCCTTGTCTAAGTATTTAAGCCCTCATGTTTGCCATGCATCTTTGTCAAGTATTGTTCGTGTAAGCCATTGTTGGTGAGTTTGCCATGTTTATGTTAAATTTTTCAAGTGTAAAAATACACTTGGGTTCTTCAAGCTTGCCTCCAGTGGATTCCTACGTTATTGGATTTATTTTATTAACCAAATTAACTAAAATGTAAAACTAAAATGTGAGTCCCTAAGGGAATATGGATGGAAAAAAAAAGAAGGATCGGAGAAAAAATTATACTTTAATGCTTTTGCGTTTACTTGCAAAATCACTAAAAAAGTTTCTTGAGGGAGTGTAATTGTTTTGAAATATAATTCCCCCCTCATCTTTTTTTATTTTTATTTTTAATTTTTTTACCATCAGCATGTCCCTATAGGGGCTCCTGAGTACAGTACGATTTTTATTTTCCCAACAACACCTGGCACCATCCTGACGGCATTTTATGCATTTAAGCAAAGACACTAACTCCAACAAAAGCCTTCTGAATTTCACTGACTAAACGAAAATATTTCACTATGTTCATATCTGTGCCCTGATGCTGATATCCGCCTTTTACGACATTTGCATCCGATTGTCGCATTTCGCCCCCTAGCGTCAGCTGCACAGAACTTTGAAATTTGTCGTGATCGAAGCAACCATTGCCCTCGGCTTATTCACCATGTAAAACTGAACGATTTAATTATTAATGCATGTATGAATATATACACACAAAGCAAATGACCGTCAATACATCTAGATTTTATAGAGCTTATAGAGCAAATATTTTAACACATCCGAAGCTCAAAAAGGATCCGAAATGTCCGCATTTCCATATGATCGGAACTCTACGCAGCCCCCGTAATACCAAAGATTGTATATAATGGGGAGATAAGAGGGTCTGTATCTCTTACCATTGGAGAAAGCGTAACGGCTAACTTAATCTTGTGCAGCTCCTCTCAGCCTATCGTGTAATGGCAGTGACATCAGTCACAACATTCCCTAGTCTGCCTTCTCTTAAAAAAATAAATTTTTATCAAGATAAAATCTACATATAGTTCCCAGCGAAAGTATTGTTTAGTGTAAAACATGCTGAAGATTAGAAAATAGGCTGTCGATTAATTAAATGATTAGCTATTTCCCCACAAAAGCTGTTTAATCACCATAGTCAAGCCTCTCATCCATTGAAATCAAAAAACAGCCTCTGGTCTCCTTCCCTGCTTACCGCCAGAGGCGGAGCGTTAGCATTAGCGTTACGCTTTTTTAGCTAAAGGTTGCAGGCTTGCCTTCCAGTGGCTTTGGTACTACTCTCCACAGGAAATGAATGACTTCCAGTCCAACAGCTGTCATTTATCAAGCCGCCTTTCCACTGCACACAACATTTGCATCCGATTGTCGCATTTCGCCCCCTAGCGGCAGTCGCACGGAACTTTGAAATTTGTCGTGAAGCAACCGTTGCCCTTGGCTTATTCACCATGGTAAACTGAACGATTTTAATGAATGTATAAGTTAATGCATGTATGAATATATATATATATATAAAATAAAAACATAGTAGATTTTATAGAGCTAATCAATGAAAAAATGGATTTAATAATTATATATATATATTTTTTTTTTCTGACATAATTATTAATAACCGCCATTTTACAGAAATAGTGTTTACAGAATAATGTTAAAGTGTTAAAATATTGGTAAGTCTAACTTCGCGATCATAGTGTCGATTAAAATACATCATATCCGGTCAGCTGGTCGCATACGGTCTAGCCAGAGATCGTATTATTATAGGGAGATAAGAGGGTCTGTATCTCATACCATTGGAGAAAGCGCAACGGCTAACTTAATCATGTGCGGCACCTCTCAGCCTATCGTGTCGCCGTTCAAAACTCCTCCCTGCGTACTGCCAGTTAGCATTAGCCGTCACGCTTTTTTAGCTAAAGGTTGCAGGCTTGCCTTAAAGTGGCTTTGGTCTAGCCCTCTAGCTGCAGAAGTTCAAATCGGATCCGAAATTTCCGCATTCGCATTTGATCAGAACTCCATGCAGCCCCTGTACTACTCTGAATGACTTCCAGTCCAACTGTTGTCATTTGTCATGTGCAGTGGAAAGTGGTGAATGAATGAGAGGCAGGCATTCAATAACAGGACATTCACTTCTCACAAAGACTGATAATAATGCAAGTTCTTTCTTTCTCCTGCCTCTGTTCTGCACTCATGTGAAGCAGAGAGCTGTCACAGAGACACACACATAGTCAAAGAAGAATCTAATTTGCGACTTACTCACTAAATTTTGAATAAGTGTTTGTGAATGTTTTTCAGCTGTTGTTAGGTGTGGCATGACAGGACAAGCAAACTGAATATTTTTAATGCTAATTCCTGATAGCTGCAGTGGCCCACATAGAGTGAAAAGAAAAGCAAAGTAGAAGGTGCAGCAAAGTGCCTTTAATAATATGATGTTTATACCAAAAGAAAAGAGCTGTTTAGACCCTGTCACAATTTTGTTGTTGTTGTTGTTAAAAGGTTATTTGGTGTCAGTCAACTGGTTAACTCAGTTTCTTGTGAGGGTGGAGTGTAGTAAATACTGGAGGAAGTGGTTATGACAGATGTTTTAGGCCTGTTAAAGCCTGGAGTTTACACATCTTTCCACAGGGATGTAGTGATCACTCTTTATTATATTCATAAACTCTAAAAATAACTATTGGGTATTTAGAGGTTTATCACCTTGAATAGAATTATTTGACTCAGATGTCATTTTAGACTGTTGATATATGATATGATATGATATGATATGATATGATATGATATGATATGATATGATATGATATATGATTGATATATGTATAGGAGCTTGTTTCCACCATGGAATAAAAAAGGTAATTGTGACTTTTTATATCACAATTCTGACTTTCTTTTCTTGCAATTGTGTTATAAACTCTCAAATGCAAAAAATAAAGTCAGAATTGTGAGATAAAAAGTTGCAATTAACATTTGTATATTTTTATTCCATTGCAGAAATGGAATTTAAATAATTTGAATGAGTTATTGTGTAAAGCAATATGTTTTTGAAATTTTGAAACTTTTTAATGTTCCCAAAATTATCTCAAATGATTCTTACATTTGCTTTTATTTAAGTTCAAATATAATGTTTTCACTTTCTAAAGTTTCTTCTAAAATGCTTTAAGCAGTTTCTGAGAAATTGCAGCATTTGTTATCGTTCCTGCACTTACCAAAATTATGGTTAAAATAAGATTCAAACAGAGATACTCTTATAGTCTTCATATCAGAAGACTTTAAAACAGTTAATTTATGAGATAATAATATTAGTATGAAAATATGTTTTATACAATTAGTTCTTCATAAAAAAGCACAAGAATATTGTGGTGTGGTACAGTTGTATTTGCTGGTTACCAAATGTTGCACTGACCTTCAACCCCAAAACGTGACTTAAATAAATAAATAAATAAATATATAAATTATGCATAAATACATGCAACTAACTCTAAACTAAACCCTAATCCTATTCCATAGTAATGTAGTTAATTCATATTACTCAGTACTTACATCATAATACCAGTGTACCCATGTCATTATACAAACTGGTGTCCTCATAAATCACAAAAACACGTGCACACACACACACACACACACACAAAAAACCTCACTGACTTGTTAGGCTTGAATTATCTCATGACAGTTGCAGATTGTGATTAATGCTGTAACTCTTTAGACCTTTCAGCAAACTGAGAGTTTCAGAAAATGAAGAAAAATTGAATCTTGAAATCCGGAAGGCTATAAAAAGACATCAAAGTGCTTCCTGCATGCCATTTACAGACTAAAATGTAATTTTGAAATGGAAGTCAAGGGAAACTTAAAGTGAAAGACTATAAAAATATATTAAACACTTCCTGATTGCAGCTTCCATGTTCTGAAATATCATAAGAGCTGGAAGTCAAGAAGAACTTGAAAATGAACAAAGAAAAATCTCCAGCAGCTGCTAGTAAACAAATCATGAATGTATTATATATATAATCAGTGCAGAATGTATGAAACACGCATACTGTAATTTGCCAAAGATTTCTACACACATCTATATATTTTTTCCATTACTGCTTTATTTCAAATGATAGACAAGAAAAGTTCAGTCATCATTAGAATATTCCTCCCTCTTATTATTGAATCAAAAAAGATTTTATGAGGCAAGAAATGGAGCAAACGCTGCTTGGAAGGGCAGGAAATTCAGAGGGTTAATGCACAATTAACCATTTTATTGTTTGGTCTGTAACCACATTCATTTAATTGCACTTCAGAACAATTTGACTGTGCACATGCTGCATCAGGAGCCAAGAGATCCTGATTATTTCGCTCTATAGCAAAGAGAAGTATGAGCAGAAACACACACAAACAAACACACATTCCTCTCCCATAAATGCCTTCCAAAGCACTTCATGGCATGGGCACCGCATGTTTATTTGTCTGTTTTTGTCTACGAAGGGAAAAAAAGGTTATATGGAGCTTGGTGGGAGATTTCGGCAGACTAAGCATGAGAAATAATCTCACGTATATCCAGGCTTTTGACTATCAGCATAAAGTCATTCTGGAGCCTGGTCTCATTAGAAAAACATACCTGTGGGAACGTTTTTGTGAGTTGCAAAATACGTACCAATACATCACTGCAGTTTCAATGTGAAATGTCTACTGAGTGGTGCTGAAAGCGTGTTCTTTTTTTTGCCGGAACGGATAAATGTGAATATGGTACGTTTTTATGACGTTGGTTTTTTTATACGAATCACCGCAGTTCTGATTTGTTCTGAGTTCTAAAGGTGTAATGCTCCATTACATTTTAAAATAATGTACCACCAACACTACACCTAAACCTACCCGATAGTGTTAACAAAAGCAAATGTGACATAAAAAGCATCCGTAATCGTGCCGTTTTAGCTTTTTTTGACCTCTCATTTTTGAGCTCTTTTACTGTGACTCGTCTTTCAAGGGATTCGTACCCAAAGCTTGCTCAACCTAAGTCCAACTCCATATCAGCTGAGCTACCTAGCAAGCTTGTTTTGTCAGAAAAGCAAAACATATGGAGCTGGTTAAGCCATGCAAAGTCCAAAATATATTTGTTTACAAATCGTGCATTTTGATAAAAAGTGTTTTGAAGTCATAACATAATATTGTGCAAGGAGACGTAAAAACAAGACTTTATTAATCCATAATCTGACCCTGTAATCGTAACTGTGTATGAACATGATTAAAATCGCTCGCTGTTTTACTGCCTCTAGTGTTCATTTCTGTTGGAAACTGCAGTGATATGTACGTATTGGTACGTATTTTTGCGACACGCGAAAACATTCCACAGGTACGTCTTTCCATGAGACCAGGTTGTCATTCTGGCCAAGAACTATCCATTTAGACAAGAAGACACTGCTTGAGTAGTTTTTTTTATTTATTTGTTTATTTTTTTAGTGCCATTAAAGGATAGGTTTATTAGGATAAAGCACAATCACAGTGGCACAGTGAATTATTATAAACTATTGTACAGAAAACTATTCAGTTAAGTGTTACCAAAGTTTTCAATTGATATTTAGAAGTGTAATAACACAAGTGTATGTGCAGCTAACTGTTATTTTTTATTTAAGTCCAGCTTATTAGTTATTTTTGTTCTTGTCCTGAAAATAATAAGCAAAGATACATTTAATTAAAGCTGCAAGCAGCATTTACTGGGGTTCAAGCACTTTTAGGCCTTTAAGCACATAAAAAGGTATTATATTTTATTTAGCAAGCATGTAAACTTAGATAATAGATGGAAAAGACCATTTACAGCCAATAGAGGCAGTTTAGAAAGGAAAAATATGTTGTTGTTGTTTTTAAGGTTTTTTTGACAGTTATAGCACCACCTATTGCCTGATCTCCACCACTTTTTTTTGGGTGTCCTCAGAGTGTGCCCATACATATGCGTGTTAATTTTGGTGAAAATGTCTAATTTAGTTTTGAAGTTATAGACACTTATATATATGAGAGCATAAAAAATGACCCATGAATGTCTTTGATTGGATTTTTTGCCACTTCCGATCAAAATTTTGACATTTGGGCTTTTTCATATTGTAAACCAACTTAGGTTTTGTGTTCCCTACGCTGGTTTCGTCTCGAACGGTTTCGAAGATATTTGCAAAAGTTTTTTAAGCGCTAAATCACAACGTAGTACAAACCATAAGGCGAAACCTGGCAAGTCTAGTATTGTTGGATTCGTCAAGGTTTCAGGAGTCTAAGGATGTGACTCCCCCCATGAAAATAAGTCGACCACACCCAGAGTTATATACAATTTTAGCTAAAACCATAAAAAAATGTTTTTTAAAGGTTTTTTAACAGTTATAGCACCACCTATGGTCCGATCTCCATAAAAGTTACTATGTTTCTTTAGAGTCATATGCTGCATGTGCTCACTTAATTTCATGAAGTTCTGAGTTTTCGTTAAGGATTCATAGGCTTTTGAGTATTTTTGGCCACGCCCATTATGTAAATTACCCTGTTATAGCGACCCAAAGGGTAAAGTTCAATTGTTTTTTGATAATTATTGATCAAGAGTGTCCAGAGAATTGTCCAGTACTAGTTTGGTTCCAATCGGGCAGAAAACCTAGGACTAATTCGCAAAAGTAGGTTTTTCAAATATTTGTGAATAATTAATGAACGACTTGATTGACAGCATTGGTTCTTGAGGCAAAGTTGTTCAGAATGAGGAGATCTATCAAATGATATGCATATTGTGGGGATTTAACACCACATGATTACAGAGGCGTAAAATCTCGTTAGCGCCAAGTAGTGGCCTATTTCTTTCAAAATGCTTACAGACCTCTAGGCCCGTGAGTTGAACATGCCCACCGAGTTTCGTTCTGATTGGCCTCCATTAACCTTGTCTAATAGGTGCTCAAACTTCATTGGCCAATGGCGGCCATGTTTTTTTAAATACGCCAATGTCCTCATAGACTATCATGCCCCCTTTGACCAAGACATTGCATGCCAAATTTCAAGTCGATTGGAGTAACGGTTGCATAGTTAAAGCTGTTTTCATGTTTTTTTTATATTATTTTATATTTATATTATAGCGCCACCTAGAGTCTAAATGACAAAAAAAAAATTTATCGTGACCAAAGATTGAGCCCCTACACACATGTACCGAGTTTGGTGCAAATATCTCTTTTCATTCTTGAGTTATAGCCATTTAAGTAAAAGTGGCTCCGCTCTCATCGTACTTTTTGGCGCCCCTTAGCGACTGTAAATCAAAATTTCAATATTGATATTCAGACTCCAGAGAACATTTCTGCACTGGTTCCTAGGCGGAAATGAAATCAGAGATATACATTTTGATCGTCCAAGGATTACAATGATATAAGACACATACAAACGGTCTATGAGTTATGAGCGATTTTGAACTTTTGTCATTGTATGGAGCTGTGTGAAGTTTCTACAGTAATTCTACTTAGTAATTTTACTTCTACTTACAGAAAAAACAGGTTTGGAGTGACATGACCCTTGTGAAAAAGAAGCGTGCTCCAAGAATTGCAGAAATTGGTTGTGGGAGAAAGCCAAAAAAAAAAAAAAAAAAGACAGCACTTACATCACCAAAAGTTGTTTGGGAGGGTTTCAAGAAAAATCCTCTTTGCTGGAAGACACGACTGGAACATCAAAAGGGATCTGGTTCTATGTTCAGATGAAACTTTTTGGCAAACCCACCAGATGGGTTTGGTGCAAACAGGGATAAAAAGTACCCCATGCCCACAGTTAAATATGCTGCTGGATCTTTAATGCTGTTTAATGCTTTAATGCTTTTTATTTGTTTTGCTGGAGGTCCTGGACATCTTGTTCAGATACATGGTATCATAGATTCTATGAAATACTAACAGATAAAAATCAAAACCTGACTGCTTCTGCTAGAAATCTTATAATGGGCCATGGTTGGATCTTCCATCAGGACAATGATCCAAAACAAACATCAAAATCAACACAAAAATGTGTCACTGAGCACAAAATGAAGCTTCTGCCATGGCCATCCCAGTCCCCTGATCTGAACCCTAAAGAAAATGAGTGGAGTGGAGTGAAAGAGAAGCACCAACATGGAGCTGGGAATCTGAAGGATCTGTAGAGATTCTTTGTGAAGGAATGGTCTCTGATCTCTTGTCAGGTGTTCTCCAAACTCATCAGGCATTATAGAAGAAGACTCAGAGCTGTTATCTTGGCAAAAGGACGTTGCAATAATTGGGTGCCAATAATTGTGGCCAACATGAACTAGAGAAAAACATTTATTTCATAATGAGCTTTTCCCCCCATTTACAATTGTTTTACTTGAAAGGCTAGAATTTTGTGAATTTTTTGAATGAAAGATCAAAAGGATAAACAATGCACATTTATTTTGTCCTCACTTTACTCTCTTGGTCCTCACTCTGATGGTCTAAAACTCAAACCGGTCCTCACAAAGGTAGATGTACAAGAACACATGCACGCACACACACACACACACACACAGGAATGCTGGCTCCAATGACAGCCTATTTATTGGCCCAGAACTGAACATCACAGGGGGAATAAGAAATCCATTGCTTCAACAGTTTTCCTAATACCCATAATCCTCAGAGAGACGTTTGTGCAGATGTGAGAACTATAGGTCAAATAAACTCACTAGTGTTAGGAGATTTCATCTGAAATATCGGGATGTTTCAGGTCTCCTAACACTACTGAGTGTCGCACAGTAACCTGATATGTAAAAACTTACAGCATGATCAGGTCATTTTAAACAAATTTGAACACTTTTAACATTTTAAACAAATGTTTATTTAAATTAGTCTGTGTGTTTGTGTGTATTTGTGAAACAAAAAAAAAAAGACAAATGTACAGTTGCAATCTTATTTAGTTTATTATTTCTTGTTTGTAATAGTAACTGCATTAAACCTACTTTATGAATTCTAGTAAATTCACATTTATATGATACAGTGTACATAACAGTAAATACAAGTAACATTCAGTATTGTTTCTTCTTGTCCAAATAAGCCCAACAAAACCTCTGCTCACCCTCTCATGCTCCTCACACTTGTCTCACAAAGCTCCTCTACCAAGTGCTCCTCTCTGGGAATAAATGGGTTCTGATCAACTCCATATTCCAACAACTACACAAGTATGCTTTTAGTTGATTGTCAGAGAGCAATGTGCCACATTAGTACATCCATCTCAGAAATATGTACTCTGATATTGTGTAACGCTACAAAAATATTCTACAAGTAAATTTAAACCAAAACGGCATGCTTCTCAAATAATCAAGATGATTTTATACAAGAACAAATTGGCAAAATGGTATAAAGGCAAATGTCGAAGAAGTAAACAGAGGCAAATCGTGACTTTCTTTGAGCTTGTTGGCTTTGTGATTTCAGGGTTGGCTGATATTCCCCAGTAACAACCAATTACAAGCCTTTGAGGCTATGAATAAACACAGCAAAATTATGTACATACTAAACAGAACAAAAACAACACAGACCTGATATTAATCTCAGGCATTTGTTATACAAAATGTATATTATATTTTGTAAGTGCTACACTGTAATCTGGTATAAAAAAAAAAAAAAGATTTAAAATGAATAAAAAAAAATTCACATCCAGAAATGGAGAATGCCTTCATTTTAAGGTAAGATACAAATTACAGTGTGTTTGAATTTTCCCAAAAATGTATAGGTGAAAAAAAGAAAAAAAAGTTCATCAGTATTTAGGGTGATTTTAATATTCAAAAATATTAATAATGTATGCTTGCTGCATTGCTTTTCAAACTGAATGGACATTACAAGAATCTATGAATACTGATAATCATGCAGCTAGAGAATTTGTAATGTTGTTTCATATATTCTACATAACAGGTAAATCCAACACTTCTACCTCCTCAAACTGACCTTCTTCCATACTTGTAAAAAAGCTCTTTGAGTCCAAATGTCTGCGCTTAAGTTAAGTTCAGCTAGTGCTTCTTGTGACCTGTGTGCCACCATAAAACTCCATTATAAGGCCACTGATATACTGATGACATAACAACATGAAACACTGACAGATGGGCAAATCTCCACTTAAACCCTGAGAAATTATAAAGCCCTGGAGATTTCTTTTAAATTGATTTACTTGTCACCAAAAAAGCACTGTATCCTACACCAACTTCAGTATTTGAACCAAATATATCAGTTACATTAAATCAAATTGTTACATTGGATCACTTCAATTCTTGGTACAGTATCCATTAACATGTTGCTGAATCTTAAGAGTCCAACATTACAGTAAGCACAAAAGATATTCTTTGAGTTGTTCTCCTGATTTTCGAAGTCCTTCAGTGTTCCCACACTTCTGACCAATCAACGACCAATCCACAAAATTCCCTGATATAGCCATGACCGTGGGAACCCTGTGTTATGCCTTCAAAGAAGTCACTTTTAATCACCCGTGACGTTCATATCAGTCAGTGGTTAATTTTACAGGGAGGCTTGTTTCTTTGTTGTGTGTTTATGGATGTATATGTGTCTTGTGTCTTTAACATTTTTCTATCTGGGTCACAGACTGCATGGCCAAGCGCTTTTGTCATGGTGATGACCTGAGCCAGGTAGTGACCAGTGTCGGGTTACTGCCATAATAAAGAAAAAAGTAAAAAAACAAAAAACCAAACCGCTATCGTCTTTCAGCTGGACCACCAGGACAACAAAACCTCCTGCTTATTAATTCTAGAATGTTCTGAGTCACCTGCCCAGATGCAGACAGAAAAAAACTGAAAAAGACATCATACAATGAACATATTTTAGTGGTGTCTGTTTATGCCGCTATTGTTCATACTTTGGGTTACTTCATCAGAAGTAGGCACCAGAAAGCATCTGATAAAAAGACCTCTCTCTGATGTTTCTCTTTTTTCACCATTGCATCTCTCTGTGTGATACCTGACTTAACATCTACTAACATCTCTTACCAAAATGGTTCCTCTCTGTTACCAAGTGGGGTGACCAAGAAATGCAACTCATGCCAGGGTTGCTTTAAAGACCCATAAAAGTACACAATAAATGCTAGTGTACTCCTAAGTTGACATTTGATTAAAATGTACAGCATTTATCTTTAGTGGAACAGACAGAAAATATTGAGTGCTACACAAATTTTACACATTCTCTCTATAATGAGAATGTCCCAACTCCCTACTGTCACATCTAGTTTGTTAATGCTAGTTCAAGAACTCTTATTTTGATTTTCATTTCACTCCACTGTTCCTGTGTTTAGTTCCTGTTTCCTTGGTTCTAATTCTAATTAGGTTCTCATTTGATTCCATAGTTCCTGATTATGTTCACCTGCGTCTTGTTTAGTTGCTTGTTTATTCTATTTATATCCACCTTTTTCCTAACAAGCCAACTGCATTTTAGATTATGGTAGGCACTTCTGGTTTGGGGAAGTTCCACTCAAAAAGACTGAAACAAATTTAGTTCCCTTTTGTCTGATCTTTCCAGTGTATTGGTTTGCTCATGTTCCTGTTCTCATTTACTAAATATCGCTAGTGTTTAGATCCTCACCTCAACTCTCTTTGCCTTCCAACCAAACCGCAACACCTAATACTACCTGGCACTGTCTTACAATAGTAAGTAGTAAATCATGGTTAATGGTTTAGTTTACAATCAAATCAGCAAAAAAAACTTATAATGGCATTATAAACCTTGCTTCTTTAGCTCACACAACAGAACACTATATTTCAATTTTCAACATTTCTACAGTCTCCATATTGAACATTGTGATTTGTCTTATTCATTTTTCTATGACTGGTCCTTCTCATACTGTCACTGGTCATATTTACAGTACAGGATCACAACATCGACTGTGTACAACTCTGACGCGATATAATCAGTGGATATGGTTTGTGGTTATTATGGTACACTTAGCAAATTATTGAACTGGCCACATTTGACATATCATTAGCATATGCGTTATGGATGTTACATAGCAGTTTCTGTACTGAATAGAGGCAGACAATTTTCTTTAAACGTATACCTATTATTAAGAGTAATTATTGGTTGGCTAAAGCTGGAAGTGATTTGTAGTTGGTATAGTTGTGATACTGAATCGTGTTAAAAGTAAAATGAATGATTTTGAGTCGTTATCCTGAACATCTTCAGGAAAGACATGAATATCCATGTTCAAGTCCACATGGCTTTCCTCAAATTAAAGGAACATGCAAACAATATTTAGAGAATGGTGCTTTCTTTGCACATAGTTTGGCCATACAATCAAGGGTTTAAAAGGGAAACGGCACTTGAGTTTACAGCCTAAGGTTAAGAATATAGTGATACATCAACTTCACCAGTGATACATCAACACTGAAGTATGCTGAAGGCAATGTAAGGTGTGTATTTGGAAGCCTACAGCTGGGGAGCACACTTGAAAGTGTGATTTTGTAAGCGTGTGTTTGTTCTCTCATACGGTAGATGTAGCAGTTGGTTTGACTGTGATGCTCTGCGCAATATCCTCCCTATTGATCTTCTTCAGTGCTGTACAAAGCGTATCAATATTAGCCGAATCCTGGCTTGCCCAATGAGAGAGAAGGGCCTGGATGGGCCTCTCTTCTTGCTTGAAATTAGCAATGTGTTCTTCTTTGTATCCAAGTAGCCCCGCCAGACTGCACCAATCGGTTTCTTTGTTGGCCCCTGACTCCTCCCCTTCACAGGTACGATTTAGCAGTTTCTCAACCTCCTCCCGTGTGTGTAAGGGCAAGGACAGGGCTGAACTTCCATCTATCTTGACCACTAAAACAAAGAGAATACATTTAGCCATCTGGATATATATAGTTAAAACAAGACTACAAAAAAGCAATTCTCTGTACTTGCTCTGCAACAGTAACAGCAGCGGCATATGTAGCAGATCTAGTCCGCCAAGACCAAATACTATCCAGCAGCACGTGCTCTCCCTATAAGCTATGAATGCTCTGTATTCCCAAGCCATTTGAGAGAGTGAGTTCAGGGACTGGCTAATTAAAATTAACATTAAATTCCCTTGTCATTTGAGGTGTAACATAAAGCTTAAAATGTTGGGGATACAAGTGTAACTTTCTGTAAATTATTTATTTGCCAAACAGCGGTAATTTTCAGATACAGAGGTATTTGGGTGAGCGGATTCACAACAGCGTATAATATTTGAATATTATGAATCATCATTATTGTTCTGTTTTTTTATTGGTTTGTTGGCATGTGGGTGGTATCACGAGAAAGAAAAGCTGTCTGCGAATTGCTCACCCAATTGGAAATTGTATTTGATGCAAACCAAAGTGTGTGTATGTATGTATGTATTTATATGTATATATATATATATAGTATATATACAGTAGATATAAAATGATGACATAAGGCAGTGGTCGGCAAACTTTTTGTCACATAACCATATTTTAGTTCACAATGGCTTAATTGAAAGAGTAACACATTTTACAGTTGAAACCTGATAATCTAACACAACTTGCTTATTTGATTAGTAACCTAAAAAATAGTGCAGAACCTTAAAGCAATTTTCCATAAAATTTGTTTTAAATTTGTCAAAATACTTTATTTTCAGGTTTAAAGGGTAAGTTCACCCAAAAATGAAATTTCTGTCATTAAGTACTTACCCTTGTGTCGTCCCAAAGCTGTAAGACCTTGGTTCAACTCCGTTCATTTTGAAAGACAAATTAAGATATTTTTGATTAAATCTGAGGGTTTCTGAACAGGCAGCAATGTCATTGCACCTTTTTGAGGTCCAGAAAGCTACTAAAGACATATTTAAAACAGTTCATGTGACTACAGTGGATCAACCTTAATGTTATGAAGTGCCGAGAATACTTTTTGTGCGCAAAAACAAAAATAACTTTGTTTACAATTTGAACTGTTGTCATACGCAGTTCACGTAGTGATCGCAGTTCAGCACTTCCGTGTTCTACGTCAGAACGGCGACTCATTATTGGCTGGCTCCTGCGTAAGCATCACATGTATGCATCCTGCTACTCACGTGTACAGCGTCAGCCAATACTGAGCCGGCATTCGGACGTAAACATGGAAGCCTGCATTGCGCTCACTACGTCAACTGCGTATGACAACAGTTCAAATTGTTAAATAAAGTCATAATTTTTGTTTTGTTTTGTGCACAAAAAGTATTATTGTTCATATGTAATTCATTATTTCCAGGAGCTCATTGCTTCGACCTTCAATTAAACTGCTAACAGTGATTGTAAATTAAATTGCCTAAATTATTACATTATTAGCTAACTACATTCTCTAAATTGTAATGTTGACATGCATTCTCTGTAAAGCTGCTTTGAAACGATATGTATTGTGAAAAGCGCTTTACAAATAAATGTGAATTGAATTATTCTTGTCGCTTCATAACATTAAGGTTGAACCATTGTAGTCACATGGACTATTTTAACGTTGTCTTTAATACCTTTCTGGACCTCAAAAGGTGCAATAATGTTGCTACCTATGTGTGGTTCAGAAACCCTTGGATCTCATCAAAAATATCTTAAGAAGAAGAACAAAGGTCTTACGGGTTTGGGACGACATGAGGGTGAGTACTTTTCTTTTTTGGGTGAACTAACCCTTTAAATTAATCTTCGGATAACAGATTTCCAATGTGACCCGACTGAACCCCAATACGTACATCATCATCATTGTGTTTACTAGGACTTCACATTAGTTGAATATCTCCGAAATGTATAACATCAACTTCTTTTTTTCTCAAAGCTACAGAAAGAGCAAACAAATACAGCAGAACAAACTGTAAGCTATCCGTCAAACGGACTTAACTTGTGTGATACATCTATTGTCTTGATCTGCATCATGCTTTCAGTGGCTCGTGATGCGCAGTGGTCGACAAACTAATGGTTTGTCACAGCTGCGTGCTTTCATTGACTTGCGGAGTTTAATTCTGACACTTTAATAGTATTTATAGCACCTAGCTTAATAAAACAAGCTGTGTTACTATGAGGAACGAGGTACTTTCTCTAAATGAAAAACATACACTCCTCTCACTTTTGCCCACGTGTCAGCGATTACCATAGTTTGCGACCCTTGACCTAAGGGTTTGTACCTGTATGTGGCGGCCCCTGGCCCTCCTGTAGGCTCTGACTGTCCACTGAGATGCCGCTGTCACTGTGGAGTTTCTCTCCCTCAGGAGAAGGAGTCTGACTGGGGTTTGCACTGCATGCTCTGTTATTGGCTCCTTGCTTATTCTGCTTACAACTGTTCCACCTGAAACACATTAAAGCAAACATCAGAAGCTTTTAACATCAAAATCTGTATTCATTTCTAGCTTAAAGTGTGACATTTCTGCACTGCTCTTTCACCCACTGCCATTGTTCAGACAATCTAGTCCCACCTAAACACGCCCCTTAGGTTGAGCCAGAAACTGAGATGTAGGACCACCCAAACAAGCAATGATTTGAAAGCACCAGGACATTCACAACCAAAGCAGGTCAATGTTACACCCTCCAGCAGTGATTTTAATTTCAATCTTTTATTTTTTTCTACATAGTTATAAGTCTGCGAAAACATATAGTTATTATTTTGCATATTTGAATAAGCTGTCTTTATTATATTGTCGTATTCATTTAAGGTTTTGAATGTGCTTCAGAAGTCAGAAATGAAAGTCAGGAATGTTTTTAATCTAATCTGGGATCAGTGGCTCTGTTTTACCCCACATAATAAACAATGTACTCGTGATGGATCAGATGGAAAAACAGCCTAGAAGCATTTTTTTTTTTCTTCTTTCCTTTATAAAAAATAACTGAACTAAAGCCTACATAGCACTGTGCTTTGTGAGTGGAGATAAAAACCTCAAGGGGAGAGAATAATTCCGATCCTCCTCACCGTTTAAAGATGATGAAGGCCACCAGGCCCAACAGCACTGCAGCCAGTATGGAGGTGTAGATGGGAATGAGGTTGTTGCTCAGCCCAGGGAGTCTCGTCCGCCCAGGGTCAGCTGTGGCCACGCTTTCCGTAGGACTGTCAGGTGGAGACTTGTCTGTATATGAGACAACTGATGGAGCAGGAGAAGAAAATGTAGGAAGGGAAGGAGCAGGTGTAACATATGGAATGGGAGGAGGAGAAGGAGAGGTTGAGCTATTAGGGGAATCTAAATCTGTTGGAGGAAAGGGACAAAGAAAAAGACAAAATTTGTTAGTTGCTAAAAAGCTGTTTTAGTATGTGAAATGGCATGAGAGGTTAAAAATGCATATAAATCATGTAGTTGTTATTTCAAATGAGCCACATAATCAGCCAGGGAAGGATTGAGTCAATAGTGATACTAGGAGCTCATTCATGAAATTCAATACCACAATTTACATTAAAGATGTATATATCTACATATATATAAATTAGTTCTGCTTGAATAAGGTTTGCCTTGTTTAAGTTAGTAATTTAAAGGGATAGTTCATGTCTTTCATTATTTACTCACCTTCATGTTGTATGCACAAAATAACATATTTTGACCCCATTGACTTTCATTGCATGGTTAAAAACAGTTCATTCTTCGAAATATCTTCTTATGTGTTCCACAGAACATAATAAGACTGCTTTGTCTTGGCCCTGTGAGCTCTGTTCGCCGGCAAGCTAAAAAATGATTCTTTTGATTGGATTATCTTTGATTCAATTGGGGGCCGTAATAAACAGGCTTTGTCCTGAGTCAAACCTAATGGACACTCAGATAGAGCAGGAGACTATGATTAGATTGGAGAGGTATAAACTCAGCCCAAGTAGGACAGGCCTCGCCCGGGGCTACTGTGTGTGTGTGAATGGGTGGTGTAAGTTATACCATAGACAGATGGACAGACACATTGAAGATCATCAGATATTCTGGCTGTAGGGGGATGGGGGGTCATTGGGGATTTGGTTTGGGGAAGGGCCATGCTCTAGGGAATGTTGCGTATGGATTTATTGATCAAAGTACTACGGCTTGAAACATTTTGGAGGGAATTTTGAGCATGTGAGCTTGTTTTGTGGCAAGCATAGTAATTGACCTCATTCATGAAATAGAACAAACAGAACAAATTTCTGTAGAAATAGTTTTGAAACAGTATAGTTGCATGGCATGGAATGTAACAATTTACATAAGAATATTTTTCAAATGATATTGTTTCAAGTTAGAAGCATAGAACACTGCTATGTGGTTGCTAGGGTGTTCTGGGTCAGTTGCTAATAGAGTACAACCCATTTTTTCAGTGGCCCTGGTTCTGTAAGTATTTTTCTCATTCATTCTTTTTCACCATAGGAATCTTTAAAGTCTTTGTTAAAGAGTTATAAGCCATGAACCAAGTCAACCAAAAAGTATTTAAAAATCAGACAAAAAGACAAAGGTACAAGACTGTGTACTTAATGGCTTTAATGAGAGAAAGTACTACAACCCAATAAAGTGAATGGCAATCTGATTAAAAATAATGTAGTATTTTAAAAGACTACTGATTTAAAAATGTTAAATCAGACAGCAAAAAAGTCACTGTTTGGATTGAAATAGGCAAAGACTTTAGAGTCTATGATTGGATCATTATTGCTGTGATTAATATGCTCTGTTTGGCAAGTTTCTCAAATTGTGAACGAATGGTTGGGAGGGAGTATGAAGAATCATTTTTATAACATCACAAAATTTATTTCCATCAAGAAGTACATCAATTTTTGGTCAAGATCTTGTATTGGCAATGCAAGAATCAAACACTCTGTAAAGACTTTCAATGAATGGACTCAGAGGTGCCAATTCATGAGTGAAAATGATTCTTCATGCTCCCTCCCAAACATTCTTTCACAG
The DNA here is from genome assembly GCA_037101425.1 of Elopichthys bambusa. NCBI lineage: Eukaryota > Metazoa > Chordata > Actinopteri > Cypriniformes > Xenocyprididae > Elopichthys > Elopichthys bambusa. The sequence goes on from CM074449.1 coordinate 23,668,892, forward strand.
TTTGAGTCTGATGATTCTTGACATTGTCATCCTGGAATATGGCATGATATGTCTTCCTACATGGTTGTTTAGGAAATGAAAAGCTACACACTCCATCAATTAGGGTTAAAAGAACTGTTCCCAAATATATAACATGCTAGAAACATAATAATCACAGCAATAATGATCCAATCATAGACTCTTAAGTATTTGCCTATTTAAATCCAAACAGCAACTTTTGGCAGAGCATAGTATAGCTTCAACAAAGCAAATACCTTTGATTAACAGCCTCATAGCCCACAGTAGGTCTGTCTCTAATGGTTTATGAGTTATCGTTAAAAATCACTTTCCATGTGGAGAAAATAAATTTGATTTATACAGTCTCTATGATATTCTGGTCTCTCTAGATTCAGATTCAATGTATAGGAGTTTGTTAAAATCACTAACTTTAAAGGGGTTTTGACTTTTAATTGAGCCTTTGATGTATGAGGTAATCATACTATAAGAATATCCTGTAAGTTTCAGAACTGAAAACTGAACGCCTATTTCAAAACAGAAGAAATCAGCGCCTACTTCATCATTGCAACGTTAGCCCCGCCCACTGGTGTTAGTGAGATGACGAGGAGAGAAGAGCGATATAGGACTAAAAATAACATTACCTTTCAAAGGATCCTAATGCTAGGAATATGGTTATTTATTTTTGACAATGTGAATGTCTCAGTTGAGCTTTTTTTATTTCTGTTCAGTGCATTTCACCGTGGATTCTTTGGTAAATCAATCGCATTTCGGCGTAGAATTTGCAAACAGACTTTTACGAAATGGACTCAACAGTAATGCAACAACATGTAAGTAATTGTGTTCATTTTAATGCCAGATCTGATATGTAATGTTTCATGTACAGTCAGATGTTCTTTATCTATGTGTCAGTAAATCAAACCAGTGACTAAACTGTCAACTTCACATTGTTTCTCTTAGGATGAAAATAATCTGTTATTTAAACGGTGATTAAATTATATATAGAAAGCGATCAAAGAACACTCCCTTTACAATTGCTGTAACTGTCAATCAAACAGCGCAAGTTTATCAGTGACTGAGTTCTGGGGTTCTGAGTTCGCACCAAAACTCCCGTTTTATTCAACGAATCTCTAGTTATATCGTGTTTGCACTGTTTGTTTTGATGAAAGCCTTCGTTAGTGTGCAGAAATTGAGTTGCAATGACGAGATCACTGCTTTCATGTCTGTGATCAGCTACAGTGTTCATCACTGCAACCTTTCATGCCACGATCTAAATATAATGCCATAGATTTAAGTGTAATTCTTTTTTTCTTTTTTTTACGTTTAGTTAACCTTGAGAACTGTAATAGTAAAAATGTGCTAAAAGTTTTCGAGAGAGTAATACTTAGCTGTTTCATAGGCATAGATGTTAGCCAATCACAGCAGTGGCCGTTTACACTGAAGTCTCTCAACAGACACGCCCCTTAAAATAGAGCGTTCAAATAAGAGGGCTAAAATCAGGGTAGGAAAAATACCTTTTATTTCTAAATTTACAATTTTTGATGTAAAGAGCATACTAATATTGTAAGTGCACCACAGGAAACATTATAAAACAATAAAAAACGCAGTTCATGACCCTTTTAAGTATGACCAATATTAATAGTGATGTTAACCTTAACAGACACCACTAGTATATTATCTTGAAAACAATATTTGAGTATCATATCAGGCTTTAAATTGTGTTTGCAGGTAAACAGGCCCAAAATTAAATTTTTCAATTCATATCTGCTTCCTTTTTCCTCCTGCATAAACGCACACTCACTCACACATATTGAATCACTGGAGAAGGGACACCAGACACCATCATGGACAGAGATGTTCTTTGTCAAGAAACAATCCCCCCTCCCACCCACACACACACACACCCATGTCTCTGTAAGTCCTCTGCCTCTCCGTATTGCTTTCTTTCTTTTCCATTATCTCTCCATCACATCTCTCTCATGCATGGTTGACCTTTAGTCGGGCGGTTATCCTCAGCTTCATAAAGACGTGACTCACTCATCTACACAGTTCTGTCTTTTCCTTTCTAATGCTCAGCTTCTTGCTCCTCTGTCCCTCTTAGTAGTTTATTATACTTTTGTTGTTTCTACGTAGAACATTTACATATTGTTCTTATACACACAAATACAGTATCAGCAGATGATCAGAGGCATACGTATGAAGTGTCACATGAGAAGGAGCAGTGCCTTGATGTCGCTGTTACCTGACAATGCCTGGGTTTCATGATTGTAAACAGTCCGCGATATCGACCTGAATGGATCAAACTGGTAGACAAAGATGGACTAGTTACAGGGACATTCCCACTGCTGTCATCCACTCAGATATGTGGTTAAAAATGTTCTTTGCATGCCCTCCTACGCACCTAACAGGAGTTTCATTTCACTCTAAAACCACATAATTCCCCAATTGTCTGACATTTTTCATATATTGAGAGGACGATAGTTCTAACATTAGTAACTGTCAGAAAAAAAGAATGTGCGATGCTTGCACCTCATACCATATGTCTGTCAATGACATGAAAGACTAGTTATCGACTGTTGATCTCAAAAAGTTAATATAAGACATTTGTTCTTGCCAGGGCCCACTAGGGACCTTCAGGAAACTTCCAAGGGGGTTTCAAGGTAAATAAAATAAGACAAAACAATATTTCTTATTTTAATTCACCCCCTCAACAACTGTTTTGTTTCCTTTGAACAAAAGAAGAAAAAAACCTGGATATATGAGATAGCCTCATTTTGAAAGTGTGGTTTCTAGACCTGGAAAAGTTATGTAAATTAAAGGGTCAGTTCACCCATAAATGACAATAATGTAATTTATTACTCACCCTCATGTCGTTCTACAACACTAAAACCTTCGCTTGTCTTCGGAACACAAATTAAGATATTTTTGATGAAATCCGATGGCTCAGCGAGGCCTCCATTGCCAGCAATGTCACTGAACTTCTCAAGATCCAGAAAGGTACTCAAAACATATTTAAAACAGTTCATGTGAGTACAGTGGTTCTACCTTAATATTATAAAGCGACGAGAATACTTTTTGTGTGCCAAAAAAAAAAAACCACTTCGGAGCTTTACGAATCTTGTTTCGAATCAGTGATTCGCATCGCGTATCAAACTGCTAAACTGCTGAAATCATGTGACTTTGGCGCTCCGAACCACTGATTCGATTCGTAAAGCTCAGAAGCAGTATTTTACTCTCTGACCTCCTGAAGGCCACTGTGTAATTTGCACCCTGACTAAGACACATTGGGGAAAGCATTTCAATAACCTTATGAATGCATATAAAAATGCAGAATCGAATCGAGTTAATCGAATCGCATCGAATTTTAATGTGAATCGTTTCGAATCGAATCATTCTGAATTTTCAAAAATCGTTCTTGAATCGAATCGAACACCTATGAATCGTGAATCAAATCGATTCTCTGTCTACCCAAAGATTCACAGCCCTATTAATTTGTGTTCCGAAGATGAACGAAGATCTTAGGGGTGTAGAACAACATGAGGGTGAGTAATAAATTACATTATTTTTATTTTTGGGTAAACTAACCTCTTTAATAAAATGGTAAAACTCCATGGGTATTTTTTATAATGAATATACATTTTTATAGTTATGCCAATCTCTAAAATATTTTTTTGGGTAGAAATTTTGGTAACACTTTATTTTACAGTGTCCCTGTTACACATTTTACATGTAGTTACTATATTAATAACAGTCAATTATGCATAGTTACATGCACCTAACCCTAAACAAAACCTTTACCCTCACCCTAATTATAAAGTACATGTAGTTAATTACTATAACTCAGTACTTAATTGTATAATTACACTGTAACAAGGGCGCCTTAAAATAAAATGTAACAAATTTTATTTTTTCATTTTTTTAAATTTGTGGGGCCTTCAAATAAATTTGTGGACAATGAGCCTTGGAGTAAAAAAGTTAGAGAACCACTGATATAAGGAGGTCTCTTCAGTTATTACATGTGTATTACATGTATTCCAAACAAAACTTCAGCACATGCACACAGTCACCATATTTAAATCTAGACAAAATCACTGCAATAATGCATTTTTTTTTTTTTTTTGCCTTATTGACATATGCTGAGATTTATGTCAGAAGAGCTTTTTAGCAAATATGTAGTAAATATTCAGTTTCATCCACTAACCAGTTCGTAAGGCATGAGATGCAAATAAACATGTGTACGTTCATATGTTAAACGTATGTAAGCTCATCATAGCACTGTATGTGCAAAATATGGGCAAGGTATTTTTTAATCCAACTGAGAAAATAGTCAGATTCAAGCATTTACATGCTTAATTTTTTTTTTCCTGTTGATCGGATTAAGTCTACACCACCCCTTTCAATCCGATCTGCGTCATTATTGTTATAGTTGTGGTGTGAACTTTGCTATTAGAGTTTTTTAAAACTTTGTTCATAGTTATCAATACAGTTTTCGTTCTTGGTGTAAGGGGGCCTTTATGTCAGTAATAAAACCACATAGCAACGCCCTAGTAACCACCCAGAACACCCTAGCATTGGGCTGTTGGTCATTTCCAGTGTAGATACAGTTGTGTTTGGGATAACTTCAGTTTCATTTACACTGAAGTTGCAATATAATGTTACAGAACATCCCATACAGTATGAACAACAAAAGAGGACAGGCCTGGACAAACACAGTCTCCATTCTAACACATTTTATGGCATAGTCAGCATGTGTGATTTACTATAATCATATAGCAAAATCAGAACAAAACCCACACACAGACAGATAATTATTTTTCACAATCACGACTGTTTGATTGAGGAGGTCTATAATGAGATGATGATATGGAGAAAGTATTTCCTTTAAGCGAAATCCGACTGTGTCATTATGTTTATCGGAATATACACAGCTACATGCCTTGTCACCCTGGAGAATATGTAGCGTGTTGTTCGTGTGCGTTCGTGTTCTCTGCAGCAAAATGTGATACCGCTCACAAAAGGTCAGTGTGAGTAACCTGAGAGTGCAGCTGAGAAACTCCATCTCTATTATCGACCACAAACGCTTCTGTACATATGCTTTCTCCCCCTCGTCACTAAATCTGTCTCCTGATACACATCTGTCTTTTCTTCTGCTTTCTTGTTTTCAGTTCTCCTGTGTTTTCATTCTTCCTTTCAGATCTTTTGCTACCAATATTTTCTTCCTCTTTCAAATCCTTTTTTCATTATTGTTTTTTTTAGCAAGCCACAAAATCGTATGATCTGTATCATGCGAACAGAGTCAAATTGTCCCTCTAATCACCAAGTTAACCTGGTCTAGGGTAAGTTAACAATGTCATCCACTGCTCAGAGTCAGAGCTCACTGGCGAGGAAATCTGATCTTCAATCAGTACTTCCTACTACCTGATTTAATTAAGTGCTAATGCATAAATGCTGTTCACTGCCACTCATGATCTTTAGGGCTTCCTGTCAGTTATAATTCAAGAATATTTCCTCTTTCTGTGACAGATTACTTAGTGGTATTTAGGCTATTTATATTTAGACAAATAAATGTATTATGAAATGTCTTTTGAAATAAATATGTACATTAGCAATGTGAACATAGGCACCACTAACATTATCTTAATATTTTGTTTGTTATAGGAACCTGGCCTGAGTTGCAAGATCTGCATTCTGCCTGAATGCTTCCGAGCCCTAATGTTAACATGGTGACACTTTATTTTACAGTGTCCTTGTGTTACACGTAGTTACTGTAGTAATAACTATAAATTATGCATAATTACATGCAACTAACCCTAAACCAAACCCTAAGCCTACACCTAATGTAGTTTTAATTACTATTACTCAGTAATTACATGTATAATTACACTGTAATACTGACACCTTAAAATAAAGTGTAAACCTTTATTTTAAGGTGATGTAGTTATCCGTTACATGAAGTAACATTTTAAAGTAGAGGACAGTATTTGTTAGGGATGCACATTTGTGTAATTACACTGTAACAATGTTACTTAAATAAAGTGTAACCATTAAAGCGATAGTTCACCCAAAACACAAAGGAAGATATTTGAAAGAATGTCAGTAACCAAACAGATCTCATCCCCCACTGACTACCATAGTAGGAAAAATAAATACTATGGAATGTTATGTTATGTTATGTTATGTTATGTTATGTTATGTTATGTTATGTTATGTTATGTTATGGTTTGGTATTTACTTATTTATTTATTTTATAATCATGTTATGGCTGATAACCAATAAATTACTGACATAAAAAATTCTATACTATTTTCTATAATTAAAACTAAAATCATTCAAACATTATAATGAAATATGGATATTCAATTTGAGAATATTCAATCAAAATTACTGTTTATATTAAATTATTAATGTCTTTAAAGATTAACTTTAAGTAAGTGCTAGAAGATCACAAAAAAAATCACTACTCAAGAAGGAAACATTACAGTTGGCAAATCCTGAATAATATGTAACATGTTTTGATTGATTTGTGAGGTTTTTTTTTTGCTTGTTGAATAAATTTGTACTCAGTTTTATTTTGATAATGTTTGATTATCTTCTTGTTTAAAAGTATAAAATTGTGCCCCCAAAAAGATCTGAGCCTGTCCCCCACCCCCATTTCTGGTTAAAGGGATAGTTCACCCCAAAATGAAAATTCTATTTACTCACCCTCATGTCGTTCCAAACCCGTAAGATCTTATTGATGAAATCTGAAAGATGTCTGTCCCTCCATAGACAGCTACGCAACTACCAATTTTTCTTTTCTTTTTTTCACAACTACAACTTTGATGCTTCAAAAAGTTCATAAAGAGATTGTAAAACTAATCCATATGAATTGAGTGGTTTAGTCCAAATTTTCGGAAGAGACACAATCGCTTTATATGATGAACAGATTTAATTTAGGCTTTTATTCACATATAAACATTGATCAGCGAACAGAACCTCAACCGAAAATGCTTGACGTGTGAGAACAAACCTCTACCAGAAGCTCAAACGTGCTGCGTAACACGCATGAATAAACCTCATTGGTTCTTCCAGAAGGTCAAAAATGCTGTGTAACACACAAGAATGAACCTCACTGGTTCTCGCACATCAAGAAACATGCTTGAGCTTCCATTTACCACAACTGATGTGTGAGATGATGAATGTTAATATGTGAATATAAGTCTAAATTCAATCTGTTCATCATATAAAGTGATCGAGTCTCTTCAGAAAATTTGGACTAAACCTCTCAATTCATATGGAGTCGTTTTACGATCTCTTTATGAACTTTTTGATGCGTTAAAGTGTCAGTTGTGTAGCTGTATATGAAGGGACAGAAGGCTCTCAGATTTCATCAAAAAGATCTTCATTTGTGTTCCAAAGATGAATGAAAGTACGGGTTTGGAACGACATGAGGGAGGGTGAGTAATTAATGACAGAATTTTCATTTTTGGGTGAACTAACCCTTTAACATGGCCTATAATCGCCAGTCCGCCACGCCTCATTAACTTCACCAGCCAATGAACTTCTATGCTTGAATGTCAGTGATGTCATCCGGACGCACTCTTGCCACACAATATAGTGGGTGAACCTTGACATTAGGGTTGTAAAGGGGAAGATTGTGAGATAAAAGAATAGATGTAAATTGTTCTCAACTGAAAGGATTCTTTTGAAAACTTTGGCGCAAAAAAAAAAAAAAAAAACCTTTGTATGAAGCTGAAATTCCACATTGGGCATCTTGGAATTTCAGCGATGTAATTCCAGCCACAATCCCAGCTATATCCCAGAGGGAGAGCAGGACAGAATCACTGACCCAAAAGCTTCAGAAATTTATAAGTCAGAAAACTTGCTTCATATGGGGTGACAAAAGCTCAGGCACACGCCAGACAGTCACCCCTGGACCCTCACATCAGGGCAAAGCATTGCATTACCCCAGAAAACAGCCCATCGCTCTGTCCACTAATGTCATAGGGCACATGCCAGACAAGTGCAGACAGTTGGAGATGAGCAGTTGTCATGAATGGACACACTTAGGACACTCATAGGATGACGAGGGTGGGGTAAACAGAGAGAGAGATTGATTATTTCTGTCCAGTACAGACAGATGTCTCTGTTTCAAGGCATACATTGTACTAGGCAGAAATAGAGGTCAAAGTTAAAGAGTCAATATGGGTGATGATAAATCTTTAGGTTTGGATGGGAGGGATATTGACCAATAAAGCTCCTCTGTATGCTTGCACACACACACACACACACACAGTGTTAAGAGCCCTCCAGTGTCTCACGGCCACTTACAAATATGAATCACTAGAAAAAGTTTCATAATATCTCTAAATTCTACAAATAAATGTATGCAAAAAAAATGTAAAATTATTCATTTTTCATTTGCTATTTTGACCTTAGATTTCAATTCTAAAGTTGACATTATTTCTCAAGACAAGTAATCCCATTTCCATCACCATAATGCAAATATTGTCATTACTGTCCTGTAAAACAAATAATCATACTATTTATGTTGTATTATGTATACATCATGACAGTATTTGTGGTATTACTTTTTACTGATTCAAAATAACTCTATTAAAGTAATGAGAATCTAATGAGAATTACCTTCAACAGTATTAGTGTTTTTAAAGCTTTATGTGAGCGTTAAATGATGGCAAAAGAAATTACTGTAGCATTTTTAATTATGATGCTTCTTCAATCAATCAAGTTTTGGTTTTTAATTTATTAAGATTATTCATTTTTAATGTCAATCTTTATTTCTTTAGTTCTAAAGTTGTAACATTATTTTTTCACAATAATTAATCCCATTTCCATTCTTATTACCATAATGATTTAAATGAATGTAATGATTTAAATGACTGTAATGTAAAAATAAACTATCCTGTTTATGTTGTATTATTTATACAGCGCAATAATATTTGTGGTATTGCATTTGTATGGATTCGAACTGTATTACAGGAATGAGAATTTAATAAGAATCATCAATGACAACAAAACCTTCAAAGCAAAACTTCCTGATAAATTATGTTAATAAAAACTGTTGCGCTGCAAAAAAAAAAAAAAAAAAAAAATGTAATTGCACAAAAAAGGCTCTGTTTTCTTTGCCAAAAACTCTTTTTTTAATCCTTTAGATTTTGGGGTGAAATGTGACCGTGTTCTTCAAGATTCACCCAATTTATGGGGCTCTCTGACACACACCAACACAACTTTTTAATGAAATTACACGCCACTTTCATGGCGCCTGTTCTCACATATGACTAATCTCCCATTAGAGCTCCCATTATATCTGAAGATCTGGTTGCTTTCATACTTGGTCCTCTTCAAGGAACTGAGCACGTTTTGCTGGCTTTTTGGCCCATATGTGAACACTCCAAACAATCTCAGCCCCTTTTAAAGCGAAGCAAATCAAGATCATCTTGGAAGGTGGTCTGAGTACGGTACAGCAAACTGTATGGTTCGCTAAAATGTGCATTGTGGACACAAATTACTCTGGGCTCATTTGATTTTCCCATTCGCAAATTCCCATTTAGTTTGGTCATTGGATGCCTCCATACAAATCTATTTATCACAGCTACTTCCGTTGGAAGATCTCACCAAATTATTCATTCATGGCATTCATTTGACTTTCCAATCACTTCCAAACTGTGTAAGAGAGATGCGGCTGTTTGAACAATCTTGTCTATATTTTCATGTTAACTGAGCGAGACAAAAGTTTATAGCAATTTAATGATAATATTAAACTATTGTAATAATGAATAAAATGTTTGTGCAATAATGTATTGAGGCTAATATTTGGTAGTCCTCATCATACCTGATTTCACCAGTACGTTTAAATAAGTATGTTATTTTACTGGATATAAACCTTATAATTTTCAGTGGATGTGGTCACTGACTGACTATTTTAAATTGGAAAAATTGCAAAACAATATTACATCAGTTCAAAATATGTAAAATTGTAAAAAAAAAATAATAATAATAATAATAAGAAGAAGAAGAATAAGAGTGTAAAAATTTACAATTTAAAATTACCAGTACATTTTCCATTTTTTTGCTCAGGGTGTAATAATAATAATTATATTCTTCAAAAAAAAAAAAATCTGGGTTACAGTGAGGCAATTATTATGCAAGTGAATGGTGGAGGGTTGAACCCATCCTGCATACAGTATTATTGCTGTACCCACAATGCAATGAAGTGGACTAAGTCCAAAAAGCAACAGTAACACAAAGAGATCTGAACCCCTTTGGGCCAAAAAAGCATCTGAGTCCTCTTTCAGTGTGAACATAAAGAGATCTGGGTCCTTTTTCACTTGGTTCGCATTTTGGTCCACTTCAAGAGATCTGATTTTGGTTCTTTTAAAAAAGACCTGTGAGAACCCTCAGACCATTTTTTTTATATTTCTGCAGCATCTATAGTCTAGTAATTTCTAATGTTCCTGATACATACATTCTTTATTTGAAACAGACGCCTCATTTCATTGTAGTGGACAACGAACACCATGTTTTATTTGCTGTCTATTTCCATGTTTATAGAACCAAGGATGAACTGAAATCAGTAGCCACCCGTGACCTAATGACCTCTCACCTTCATGTTAAGACCTCGGAAAGAGGTCAGACGGGGTCAGAGAAAGTCTCATGTTGATCATTGGCAGATAAACATCAGGCATGCATAGTTACACACGTCTCAGCAGATACATATAAACTGATCCAAACCACATTGTCAGTATTTAATGTTTGCCGATTAGCTACTGGCAATGGCATTAATAATCTTACGTGTCAAAGAAAATCTAGAAAAATAAAGAAATTTAACCACTTTTTCAAAACTTTAAGTAAGTGGTGGTATAAGTTAAGGGCAGCTTTTGTTATAATGCTATTGTTCATACTTAAGTTTGTGGATTTTAAGAGACCTCACACTGTACGTATTGAAGTAATACGATTTAGAGCAGAGTGAGAAGGATGATTTTGTTCTGATATTGATAATGATATGCTAATGCCTCAAAGTTGTTGAGGAGAAGTGTTCTATTAGTTTCCTAAGTGGTCGGATTTGCTATTTTTGCATGGCGGATGAGACTTATATTTACAGAAGAGAATATCATAGGGACATACCATAATCTATAGGAATGAAACATTACAAAAGATAGGCTATCTTCATTGCAAAGCAATTAAAATGAGAGCAGATGAAGTCTTCTGATTCTCAAATTTGTTCTATTAAAAATATATATATTATATTATACCAAGATATAAGGAGAAACACATAAAACAGTCGATAAAGCTGATAATTCAATGAAACATAACTGAGAACTCAATTAGGGAAGCACTTAAAAAGAAATAATAGTAAATACGCATAATCATAAAAAAAAAAATTGTTAATATCAGTTAATATCACTTGTACTCCATTTGTAAAACAACTCAGCCTGTATGCGGACTAGTTGTCCCATTATCACTTGATGTTAGTATTTATTCTTAGCTAAAGATTTTCATAACTGTTGAGTATATTATATGCTCTTTTTTGTACATTTGGTACAAACAATTTCAATGCATGCATTTGAGCCAGTCCGAATTATTAGCTGCTTTAAAACAGTTTTAAGACACCTTTCTACTGAATCACAGATTATGTCCATGCACACACATTGCACAAAATGCTCAAAATATACCCTACTGTGCAAAGGTCTTAGACACGTCAGTATTTTCTTTAAGTGTCTTAGAGACACGGCCACAGTTCTTCTGGATTTAGTTTGTCTCAGTTTCAGAATCAGAAAGAGCTTTATTGCCAGGTATGTTTACACATACTAGGAATTTGTTTTAGTGACAGAAGCTCCACAGTGCAACAGAGTAACAGTGACCAAGACAAGACACAGATAACATAAAGAGTAGAAGAATAATATACAAATATACAAGATAGAAAAAGTGCAAAAAACAATATATAATATGGACAATTTGTATATACAGTTATGATGTGTGTGCAAATTTGAAATATAAAAAATTATGTGTTATTAAGTAAATATATAACAGTGTTGTGTGTTCCGTGTTTGTCAAGTGTTCATGAGATGAATTGCTTGAGGAAAGAAACTGTTCTTGTGTCTGGTCGTTCTGGTGCTCAGAGCTTTGTAGCGTCGACCAGATGGCAACAGTTCAAAGAGGGAGTGTGCTGTATGTGAGGGGTCCAGAGTGATTTTCTTTGCCCTTTTTCTCACTCTGGATAAGTACGGTTCTTGGAGAGTGGGGAGGGTTGTACCAATGATCCGCTCAGCAGACCGGACTACTCTCTGTAGTCTTCTGAGGTCAGATTTGGTAGCTGAGCTGAACCAGACAGATATAGAAGTGCAAAGGACAGATCTCTGTTTCATTTGTTTCTTCATGTAATCACAGACAGATTCGATGATGGTGAGATCAGATCTTTGTGTGGAGCACCAGCTGTTGTCAGACTCTTTGTGTATTCAAAAATCTCACTGGATTATTAAAATTAATGGCAAAATGAATGTTTGGAAATGTGAACTGATATTTCCTACTGACACACTACAGCAAAAGATATAAATAACTGGCTTTTTTGGGGGGGTGAAAATACTGACGTACCTTTTGCACAGTACTGACGTAGACTTTTGCACAGTACTGTACATTGTGTGTGTAATGCCATATTAAGAATACATTAAGAAAGTACATTGAAAATCCATTTATGGACCCTACTGCACTTAGTATGGTTTCTGGTAATGGCAGAACTTGGGTCATGTCTTTCTCTGATCCACTTCTGAAACCATGTTAGTGGCCAGACCCAGAACAAAACCTGTAATGTTGACTGCAGATCTTTGAATGTGATCCTTTACTCAAGATACTGTTTTAATTTTATTCACAGCTAAGTTCAGCTCAGCAATAAGATGACAAATATTAGGCTTCTGGCTACGACAAGAGCATCTGACGTTATTGAGAGAGTTCAGTGAGCTGGGCAATCACAAAAGTGTTTTTGGCTTTCTTGGTTTTAAATAATACTACTTGTCTATTTGTAGACATACCCCATCTACACGCAATCACAAACAGTGAATGAGTGAATGTGAATGACGCGATGATCATGAGAAAATCTCATCCATTCATTTATCAATCAAATTACTGACCATCTAGCCTTAGCAACCACACAGCAATACAAAAAATGATAAAAGCTAATACCCTAGTAACAAGTGGTCGCTTTTGCATGGGCAAATGTAAAAATCTATTCATCATAATCAACTTGTCTTAACTGTCATCTCCAAAGAAACAGAGCTGTTGCAGGCCAAAACATACATGGGGTCATTTTTTGAAGGTGAATAACAAAACTATTTGTCACATTGTGTCATGGTAACCCATTTTATATACAGTTTTTATTTGATTTTGATTCTCCATTCTCTTACCTTGGCAGATAGCATCACTGACAGAAGTGCAGCTTTTCAACTCCATCTCGGGCAGTTCGCACTGTGTGCAGGGCAGGCAGGGGTCGAAAGAGGTCTCCTGATCTGAAAACGTTTCATCCAGGCACTCCTCACACACTGTGTCACGGTCATAATTACAGCGCATCAGCACACCCTGGCCCAGAGGACACACTGTGCAGGCCTCGCAGCGCCCTGTCACTGTGCTTAAGAAATACCCGTAGTCGCAGACACACACTGCATCATTGGCATCAGTGCAGGGCGTCAGCATGCGCATGAGTTTGGAACATGGTGTGCACGGCTGGCACATCTCCGTGTGGCTGAAGTTCTCAGAGAACGTCTCACCTAAAGACAAAAGAAGAAATGAGACAATTTCAGGGTTTTTATTGTTAACAAAAAGTAAAACCATAGATAATAGTTCCATCTTTCTGACATCACATTTTTTTCTTGACCTCATGGTTCAAAATGCTTGTGTATACACTTATATTATCTTCGCAAAGGTCAATATTTTAACTTATTTTATGGGATAAAAATCACATTATTCAGTTCAATGAGCAGTTTACTAGCTTAACCCATTATTATTTATGCTCCTGACCTTTAACCACAAAATGTATCAAATGTAACATGGTTAAAAAAGATACTTTAAGTGAAATACATAAGCTTCAGGCTGATCACAAATGTGATGTTTTTTGTCATTTTTGCTTATTAGTATGGCTGAATTGGATCATCGAAGGTCAGCAGCAAAGACATAAATTAGTTAAGAATTGGTTTTAATTCAATATATTTAATTATTGCAGGTTTGTGCAATATTCTGAGATTGTATTTCACTGTTTTATTCATTTTGAGGAATACTGTTATGAAAAACTTTGTGCAAGTGAGATTAGTAAATGCTCACATTTAGTCTATAACTACAGTAACTGTCATGTTTACACAGAACGCCTCTCACTTACTCTCGATTTCTCTCAACTTGGGGACAGGAGAATTGTCAGTCAAAAACATGGGAAAACAAAGTAGCTTGCATTACTTATTTAAAAAAGTAACTCAGATAATTTGTTGTAAATTTAAATGTAATGCGTTACCCCCAACACTGCATGTCAAATAACTCTCATTAGAGTATTATTAGACTGTTAGGTCACAGTTATGGTTAGGGTTAGTAGAATAAGTTTACATGTAATTGACCATTCGCAAAGACCCGCCCCCTTTAGTTACTGTTGCTACGTCTGACAAGCCATGCCGCTCTCTCGCTACACATCATGTTCTCATGCAGTGAAAAATACATTGCGGAGCAAAGAGGACACTGACAACGCGTCTACAGGCAAGACAGAACAGGTTATTTGATATGAAACAAAGTCTCAAATTTCAAATTTTGTCATTTTAAAGAAATTTAAACAATAAATACCGCTTTGTGGCTCTTTAATCTGTCGTGACAGTTCAAGCAGCTCGTGAACCGATCATCTCTTCCTAGTTCATTTATAGCATCAAATAAACATGAATGAACATCATAAGGAATGTTGTTTCAACCGCGGAAAGATGTCAGTACACACCATTTATCAAGTTCAAGTCTACCAAGGTTAATCTACTAACTCCCCTGAGGGCTTTGTCAGACAAAATGGCGGATTTGGCATTATGATTGGTTAGATCGCCTGTCAATCAAACCCCTGGCGAAGGGTCAATTGCAAAGTTACTTATAGTCAGTAGATTGTCTGTTGGGAAGCATCAAAATAAAGTGTTAGCAGATATTAAGCAGACTGTCTACTAATACTCTAATGAGTGCTAGTTGACATGTAGTTGCAAAGTTACTTAGAATAATGTCTGAAGTGGACTATCGAATTAAAGTGTTACTCCAGAATTTACACAGTAATCTATTCAAATTCAAATTATATCAATTTTTAAACTACTGTGCTGGGTTAAAATAGTATCGCTTTAGGGTTTGGCTTAGGGTTAGTAACAATGAATAACCATTGATACTTTGCAATAATGCAACCACAAATTTAGCATTGAGGTAATAGTTAAATAATCTCCCCTGAAAAAAAAATTTATTTGTTGACCAGTAATCTGAATATTGGTGGACCTCCATTGTTATGGGTCTACCAGTTTGGGGCTGTGGTAGAAAAATCTGATTCTAAATATGATTTCTAAAATACCAAATGACACCATTCTATAGAATGACATTTTCTTTAGAAAGGAGTTATACTCATCGAATAGTACCTTTTATATATTAACTTATATAGCTGTTTGTGAATGTAAAATGTCTGCAAAGTTTTAAAAGATCAAAGTGCATGATAAATGGAGTTATTGCCTCCCAAAAGGAAGAACCAATTCTGAACTGCCTGAAAGGAGTCGTCAATAATTCCAGTCTTACTTCTTGCACAAACCTGTTTGGTTTGTGTTGTCGACATGTCAAGAAGACATGTACACTTTGCTTGCACTTCCAAAGGATTAGGACGTGGACTTTATACGGTAAAAACGACACCATCGTTACTGTTCGTACCACTGTGTATCAAGTGCTCCAAAGATGAAATTCAAATATGCTAATTGATGTTTTATTTCCAAAACAGTTTTACAAAAAAGGATGAAAGAAAGTCATGCATCATATTTTGACCACATTCTCATAGATATCTAGAATCTACTGGCTAAAATTAGAAATTATGATGTCAATATTGCGAAGAGTAAAGAGAAAATCTCTAAATGCTGCATGCTTATGGTATTGTATTCCTATCATCCATCCTATTCAGATATATTAGAGGATAGAGGTCTAGCTATCACTAAATTATTCAGGAAGCTATTTTGTCCGTGTGTGTGTGTGTGTGAGAGACAGCACAACACCCTCTTTAAGGCACACTGTAATATCACATACCATACCAAGTGTTTCGGTATATGCTACTGGCAGGATATTCATCGAAGCAGTGGCCAGACAGTGGCAAAAAAGATAACACGCTAATGCCATAGTTATCCTTAGATCTATCCATCAAAGTGGATGAAATGTTATTGTGTCTTTGTGCTGGACAAATAGAGTTGCACATTATGGGTTCCCCTGTGCGCTGAAACTGCTAATGGCTCTCATGATAAGGGGGTAATTTGCTGGCTTCTGGGGGCCAGTTATCGGGGCTTTATTTAGGAGACCATGATGGGTAATCTGTGCATTTCCTGCAGATGAAATCCTGTCCACTCAGCCTTTCTCCTTCTGAATCTACTCTTCTACTGATCCCTGCCCTCTGAGATCCATTAGCATAATGCTAGCCATCAATAATGAATGTCTATGCATTATGATAGACAACCGATGTGTGGGGGTGTTCTTATCAGTACAGTCATGAGAGTGTATGTGTCAGTCAACATTAGTACTACAAAGTGCTGAGGTAACGTTCTGTCAGTGGCTTCTGTTTATTAATTTCCAGAAAAGGAAACCTATTCTGACCGCACAGTAATGCACTTTATAAACTGCTAGGGAATTATGGTTTCAAACAATTACAGGTGATAATACACATGTCTTGAGCAGATATGAGACATGTTTGAAGTAGTGGTCAACTCATACAGGTTATTAATAGCTGATGTGATACAGATATTTAAAGAGCAGGGTGGCAAAATGCCAATTTAAAGCCAAAATATAAATAATTTAATAACAGAAATCATGAAAATTGCTATTACTGGCTGATCTATAACCATGAATTTTGTTAGCATAACCTACAGTAATGTATTCAGAGTGATTCAGTGATGTTAAATAATATTTTTAATTAAAACAATTTTTCAGCACAAAACTGCTGAATTTTTTAGAACTTTTACACAGTACTTAATCAAAATTCACTACAAACATTTGAAAAACTTAAAATGTGAAATTTGCATGAACAAAGTTTTGGAACTGACACCAGAAACAATGAAAACTTCAAATTGTAAATTGTGCAGAGTTATCGACCAATGCCACTAATCTCAAAATGGACAAATATTATCTGATATATTGGGTGAATAATGACATGTCCCGAGGTATGACATCTATTCTTAATTTAAAACTGCTGATTATTACTATAACCAATTATAGTATTATGCATGCAGCTTCTTTTGGATCCATCGCAAAATGGATTTGTTAATGCATCAACTTGCCATTTACTGTTCAGAACTTTCAGTGAATAGAAACAATAGCTTCATTCATTGCAAGATAGTAAGTCTGGTCTGTTACTCAGATGTGGTACAAGCAGAGTCATAGTTTAACATTTAATGTGTATTCTGACTATATATCATAGTTAGCTTCCATCTACAATTTTAATATTGCACCTATACCAATCTGACTTTTATACTTATTATGAAAATAAGATATTTTAAATACTTAAGTGCACACTGAATGTTTATATTAAATGCAATTAGGTGAATGTATAGTGATTTCTTTGTTTGTTTGTTTGTTTTTTGTTTTTTCTGATCCACTTAAGTTTATCTAATTTAATAATTCTGTTGTCTTTGAAATATGGTTAAACTATACTGCCAAATAAGCATTTATGGTAAGTAAATACTTTAATGTAATTTCTTTTGAAATTTGTCATGTCATGTATTTAAATATATTTATAATTACACATATATAATGATCAAGATGCAATTTAGTACATTTTAAATATATTAACTTTTAATATATTATTGAATAACATAATACAGTTAAAAAGTACTTTACATGTGCTTTAGTATGTTAGTCATCAAAACAAGTGTACTTCTCTAAAGCATGAAAAAGATTATTAAAACATAAGGTAAAACTTAATTTGACATTGTTACAAATGTACACCTTAAATGCACCTTAAAAGTGTACTTAAGTGTTATGAAACAGTCATGAAAGTGTGCTATCTTTAATACACTAGATTTCTGCAATATATTTTCTGCAATTTTTTTTAAAAATATACTTTTTAAAAGGTCCTGTGGTGAAAAGTTTTTAACGTTGTTTATATGTCTATGTGGTGATTTAAATATGCTTTAAGCAAAACCATTTGTAAATAATTCATCAGTCAACACCATTGCTGAGCATTTTCTCCTTAAAACCGCAGTGTACTAAAGATAGTCTCAAAAACGCAGTTTAAAATACTTTGATTCCTGATTTGTCAAAGCGTGAGAAGGAGGCCAGGGAACAAGACCTTTTTACTCTCATTTCAGATGACCAATGGGCATATATCTTAAATCAGGTACACTCTTCATCAATTTGTGCCAGGCACAGCTGATACAGTCTGATATCAGCATTTTATTAGCCCTGGCTCGCACTGGCCTGACAGTGGAAAAGCGGCTAATGCAAGGTACTTTATAAAGCTCACCTGACAAGTGCCCAATTATCTCATTTTCTTCCAGATAAGAATGATACTTGTAATCGGTGTAGACAAGCACCAGCAGATTATGTTCTAGTCATGCCCTTGATTGTTAACCTTTTTGTCCAATGTATTTGACACACTGGGGAAAGCGCTTAATGCAGAACTCAGCTGCATAACGCCTCTTTTTTTGGTATCCAACAATACACCTGTTCCTCTAGCCCCGTTACTCAAGTGGTCGCTTTTACATTTTTAAATGGAGGTGTGCTACTTCCCCTACTCACAATAGATGGATACAAAACATATTTCTCTACATTAATTTAGAGGAATTAAGGATCATGCTCTGAGGTTCCTTTAAAACCTTCAGTAACACCTGGGATCCTTATTTACCACTGAATGTCTCTTTCAGAACATCACTGAATGTTATTTGTGGGAGTATAATTTGTACATCCATGTTTGTTTATTTATTTATTTTTCCTTTTCCCCTCTGTTGTGTGGGGATAGTAAGAGTTCGGGGCTCAGTGTGTTTATTGCAAGGGCATTTTGTTGTTTGTTGATCATTTCAGTGTAAGTTATAAATAATGTTATACTAACAAAAAGCCAATAAAAAAGATGAAACCGCCCCTAATTTTTACCATCGTGAACATGTAACCAATCCTGTCAACGTGTGGGGCAGGGCTTTTCCTATCATTATTTTTAGGGATGCTGATTTTTAGAAGGCAGCTGTGCGACTCTGAGATGGCAAATGGTTTTGTGTAACATTAACAACACATTATTAGATTTTTGATAACATAATCAAGCCAAAGGCTAATCGTATCAATAAAAAGTTCTGTCATGAAACTCTAGATGGTGCAGGCTCATATGTCCTCAACCCAATCTGCTTGCAATTACATCATTCTCTATAGGGCACAGCTGAATGGTTCCCGCTGTATTGATAGCCAATAAGC
The DNA here is from genome assembly GCA_037101425.1 of Elopichthys bambusa. Classification (NCBI taxonomy): domain Eukaryota; kingdom Metazoa; phylum Chordata; class Actinopteri; order Cypriniformes; family Xenocyprididae; genus Elopichthys; species Elopichthys bambusa. Next base: position 23,688,515 of record CM074449.1, read on the forward strand.
TTGCTGCTCAACATTCAAATTCTTGGCAATTGTTTACTGTAGCAGTTTGTGAACATGCAGAACCCAGCGCTAAACAAAAACTATGGCATTTTTAGCGGTGAGTGGATTCTGACTAAATTAAACACCCCTGATTGGCCATTGCATTCAAGATATCAGCAAACATGTCTGTGATTGGCTACATTATTCATTGCTGCAAAAACACATTGTAAACAGAAACATTTGGCATTCTCCAGAGCATAAAAACACTTCCCTTTGTCAAAAGGCAAAAAAACATATTACATTGTCAAGTTTTCTCCCTGAGCGATGATGTGAGTTTCTATGGCAAGTGCAGCATGAATGGTGAAATTTTTTACTATCATGACAGAAATCAAAACACTGCCTTAAACTCACTAGCAGAAAGGCGAGCGTGATCCTTCTAATATGGCATCTAAACAAGACCCAGAACTCAACACAGTGAGACATCAGCTTCACATTCTCTATAGACCTTTTGTAGCCCCGCCCCTTTTCAGTGCTGCACTCATTATGTTCCGTCTTCCAGTTTGTATTTCCACAGCATGACGGTAAGATCTTACAGATTTATGAATGAACCACTCGTTTTAAAAACATCCCAATCTACTGACATTTGTGATGACATCCGCTTCAGACATTACAATGCTCATGAATTCTTTCGTTAACTCTACAGTTACTCTTCGTCAGCGATGCTATAGAACTATAAAGAGCTACTACAAACACGGAAGTTCAAAAATCTAAAGATGGCTGCGCGGCAAGCTATTTTAAGGCATGAAAAAAATATTTTTACAGGAAAAAAGCATTTAAATATGTCATTGTGATTATCAAAGATATCAAAGAATAAAATTATTGACTGCAGGGGGACTAAGAATTCTACATTCAGTACAATTAAGCACACATCTTTTTACAAGAGAATCCAAACTATACTTCAATCATAAATGCCTTTATCTTATTAAACTAAGCTATGAGGCTGTTTCAGAGTACCAGCATTAAGCACTCAATGAAGAACACAAGTCTGCTAAATACTGAAGCTAAAGACTCTTCTACAATCCAGTAATGGGAGAATGTAGTGACAACTTCAAGTAAACAGAAGGCAGATGAAGGTAAACTTCAAAATCTCCCTGCGGGCTACAGTCAGTAATTTTAAGTGGAAGGTAACTGGGTGGGGCCTAAACCCTTTAAAAAAACACCTATAAATATATTGTTATTGCGCTGTAGTGCAATGAGCCAAACTCCCACTATTGGTTGAGCCCATTGTTGCTATGTTGGGCTGGGCGGGATGCTCAATGCTGAACTTTTTTTTTTTTTTTTGAGAAGGTCAAATGGAGACGTGATTGGTGAATAAACGCACCTGGTACTTTCACATTACACAGTACTTATGTGTTAGGAATTAAAATGAGCCAGTTAACTTAAATGATCATTTCTTAAACATCTGTTTTCATTCCAGCACCATCCCAAATGCTACTTTTACATTTCAACACATTATTGCTGAAGTGCTGTCAAGCAGCATTAGGTGACTTATGAGGCAGTGAAAAGAACCGTTTGGAGTTTTCAGCATGTAATAGTTAAAGTTGATGGATGAGGATCGCAGATCCCAGCACAGGCCCTTAGGGAACGCCTGACAAATAGAAAGGAAGAATGTTCAGGGTTGTAGTGAATGACAGGAGGTTGGTGGGTCTTATGTCGAGGGGTCTTCATGGACATGACTTTCCCTGACCTTCACCCAAGGCTACTAAATATTAACAAAAAAAGTATGCACCGAACTCAAGTGTGGGTTCAGTAATCTGTCAATATGATAATATGTCGAACAAACCATTTATACAATCTCGTACGAATTCATACGATTTGTCCAAACCCCAGTGATGGGTAGGTTTAGGGGCAGGGTTAGGGGTAGGTCATTCGTACGAATTCATACAAATTTGGCAACTTGTATAATAAGTACGATTTAGCAAAAACATACAAATTCGTACGAGTGAGGTCATACGAATTTGTACGAATTAGCCACCTTGTCAAATACGTATAAATTGCTGTGAGATCAGGTTGTAATATCCCATAGGAAAGAAATCACAAATTAAATATCTTTAACATCTCCTAGACATCAGTGAGGTTAAATAGACAGCAAATAGAGATTTTGCTGAAGTCTCTGACTTCTTCGATTTTCTCAGAAGAAAAAGACCCCAGTAATCTCAATCATGTGTCTCTAGAGTTTCAAAAGGGATCTTAATTTCTCATCATAATGTTCTCATTCTCATCTCAGACCATGATCTGAGTTATGCTATCCATATACATTTTAAAATCAACAATTGTCTCATTTGTCTGCTATTATTACTCCAAAAGCACTTTAATAGAAACATTGAGAATGTCTGAGCTTTTTTTTTTAATACATTTTCAACATTTACAAAATATATTATCAGCATAAACACTTTCAGTAAAAATACACGTTTAAAAAGTTCACTTTGTAATAATGTAAAATTAAAAGTTTTACCTTAAAGTACATGTAAAGTATTTGAGGTCACACTTTAGATTAGGGTCCAGTTCTCACTATTAACTATGAATTTTGCTTTAAGAAATTTCTAATTACTGCATATTAATAGTTGGGTAGTTGTTAAGTTTAGGTATTGGGTAGGATTAAGGGACGTAGAATGTGGTCATACAGAATAAAGCATAAATATGTGCTTTATAAGTACTAATAAACAGCCAATATCCTAGTAATATGCATGCATAATATGCATAAATTTAACTAGTGTGTTATTCAATATTAAATTTTTAATTTTTTTTTTTAAGAAGGCATGAAACTCTAAAGGATGACTATTTTTGGGCACATTTCTGGCTACATTTCCATTCATCTCTCTCCTCCTATCTTGTCTTGTTCAGCTGGGTCATGCAAGCAGACATGTGGGAGATCATTTTGGAAGTGGTGGGATTCTGGCAGGCTCTGGACCAGGACTTGGCTCAGGACCAGCCTATGTAAATAAAAAAAAACTCCCAAACCTTGGTACAAACACTCTGTTCTGTGACCCTGCAGTGTAGCGAATACAATGTACCACTGGATTTTGCCTTAATTAATACCACTCTGAGCTGTGAGTGGCTGAAAACACCCAGATTGGTCTCTAAGCACTCCAGACAATGTTTTGTCAAGTCTCATTTCCTAAAAGCATTTTCCCCTTTAACTACTAATTACCATTCACAGCTCAAAAGCCCTCTGACTCCCCTCAAGTGAGAGTTCAGCACAGGAAATGGCATTTTAAATAAGGCAGCTGCTTCATTTTAGCAACACTGCGGCCAACATCTCTGTGGATACTCACTGTCAAGACATGGTTCACACACTGTCTGTGTTGCTCTGCAGGGCTTCACCATCCCCTCCCCGGGTTGGCATTGTTTGCAACACTCTCCACTGGCTGTGTATGCCCCTGAAGGACACAAGTCCTGTGTAGACAAGACATTCCCCTATAAAGAGAAAGAGGGTAAGATTAAAGTCGACATAAAATTAAAATTCACCTTATTTTCTAAATGTATCTTATAGATCTTATAGTGAATGATTCATCTATATATGTTAAATTTTCAAAACATTACACTCGGATGTACATCACAAAATGCAAGAAAAGATCTCAATGCGACTTTAGTATTGATATTTTGTGCAAATTTCATCAGATAAATGCATTCTCTGGTTTCCTCAGCATGTATCTGTGAAGTTTCAGCTCAAAATACCCCACAGATAATTTATTATAGCTTGTCAAATTTACCCTAGCAAAAACATGCCGTTTTTGTGTGTGTCCCTTTAAATGCAAATGAGCTGCTGCTCCCGGCCCGCTTTGCAGAAAAGGGCAGAGCTTTAACATCTTGCGCTTCGGTTGCTCAACAACAACAAAGCTGGAGAATCTCACGCAGCCGAAATGACAAGGCGTAAAATGATTTGCACAAATATATAACACTTTACAGACTTTCTTCGGCACATTTCCTTCAAAACTAAAATTCAACCACGGTGTCCTTAGTGGCTCAGATGCATAGAGTCTATGGAGACTCTTATGTTCATTGGTACATCCAATAACAGAACATTTGTAATGTTTTTTGGCACAGACATTGTACATGTCTAGCTGCTACAGCGAGTAAACAAAAATGGCGGACTCTCTCAGTACGGTATCTATGCTAACAGGGCAGACCGCCTCCAGTCATGGGCGGGGCTTCCCTACTCTTACGTAAACGTGCATTTGGAGAGACTGTTTATGATTTATGGGGATTATAAAAAAAGGAGTGGGTGGATTTTTACCATTATAGGCTGGTTGTTTACACACACTGTGGACATCTGTGTTCAAACAACTTATAAAAGTGAATTTTGCATAATAGGTCCCCTTTAAAACTACTGTGTACATAGTGATAGAAATTAGTGTAGCTTCAGCATTGAGAGCTAACATATAATATTACTGCTATAGAACTTGAGAGAAATAAAGCAATTAAATTATACATTATGAAAAAGCCTGCAGATGTAGTTACAGACATGAACCGTACAGAGTTTTCCCACTCCTGTGTATTTAGAGTGTCTATCTCCAGGGGATGCAATCCCAGAAGCCAACAACTTCCCACACAGACTTAGAGCCAAAAATACTATTTGTATAACAATGGAGCAAGACTTGTTGGATTATTTAGTCTTGATAATGTCTAAAAGAGATGCCTATCAACAGCATTGCTTTGGAGAAATCAGAGAGCTTCAAAAGGGAATACATGCATTTTACCAGCCATTTTACCAGTAAATCATCACAGTACCTTTAACCTTAAAGGATTAGTTCACTTCAGAATTTAAATTTCCTGATAATTTACTCACCCCCATGTCATCCAAGATGTTTATGTCTTTCTTTCTTCAGTCGAAAAGGAATGAAGGTTTTTGAGGAAGACATTCCAGGATTTTTCTCTATATAGTGGACTTCAACAGCTACCAATGGGAAGAAATTGCAGTTTCTGTGCAGCTTCAAAGGCTCTAAGTGATTCCAGCCGAGGAATAAGGATCTTATCTAGCGAAACGATCTACCATTTTCTAAAAAAAAAAAGAGTATATAACTTTTAACCGCAAATGCTCATCTTGTACTAGTACCGTCCGACATCATTGTTTTACCTTTTTTTTTTTTGTAAAGGCCATTTGACTTAGTCTTTGCATGTTCGCTTTGTAAACACTTGCTCGGTACTTTCTGCCTACATCATGCGTGACCTTTCCAACGTGATTACGTAATTCGCGGCACATCACAGAGTGCAAGATGAGCATTTATGGTTAAAAAGTATATAATAATTTTTTTAAGAAAATGACTAATCGTTTCGCTAGAGAAGACCTTTATTCCTCGTCTGGGATCGTGTAGAGCCCTTTGAAGCTGCATTCAAACTGCAATTTGGACCTTCAACCCACTGGTAGCTGTTGAAGTCCACTATATAGAGAAAAATCCTGGAATGTTTTCCTCAAAAACCTTCATTTCTCTTCGACTGAAGAAATAAAGACATAAACATCTTGGATGACATGGGGGTGAGTAAATTATCAGGAAATTTCAATTCTGAAGTGAACCAATCCTTTAATTCAATTCTCAGACAACAGCCTTTCTTTTGAACATCTATCTAACTGAATGATTGACAGGTACAGCCTTAGCATGGCAGCTAAACAGGGCATTCTGTCTTTCAAAGCATGTCTTCGGTCTAAATGTTTTTATTTATGTTCACAAGATAAAATAGTAAATAATTTATGATGCATATAAGTAATTCTTGGAAATCTCTAAATTTGTACTTTTACACACATGCTGTGTGTTTTAGCTGAAAGAAAATTGATGTGAAAAAATTTCCTTTTTTTTTTTTAATGATTAATATAGGTTTTTGCACTAGTGCAGCAAAATGAAAAGCAAAGGATGCACATTAGGGGCCTCATTCATAAAACATGAGCAGAACAAATTTCTGTGGAAATAGTTTGTAAAATTAGTGCCTTTTTAGTGCTGCCTAAAAAAATAATTATCTCGCAATTGTAACTTTAATTCTCCTAATTGCAACTTTATATTTCCCAGTTATAATTTTTGTTTCTCATAATTGTGTCTTAATATCTTGCAAATGTAAAATGTTCTCACAATTGCAACTTTTTCATCTGTAAGCCATTCCTGGTACTCAAATCCCTACTCTGTTCTCAAAATTAAAAATTACCTACAACGTTGCAATTTTAGCTAAAGTAAATTTGATATGAAAAATGTATTTTTCTTACTGATGAGTATAGGTTTTGGCGCAGCAAAATGAAAAGCAAGGGATACTCATTAGGGGCCTCAAATTTCTGTGGTAATCATTTGTATAATTAGTGCTTTAAATTCCATGGAAGCCTGTTTCTGCCTCAGAGTCAAAAAAATGCAACTGTAACTTTAATTCTTATAATTGCGACTCTATATCTCCCAATTGCAGTTGTTGTATCTCATAATTACAATTTAATATCTTGCAAATGTAAGTTTATATCTCACATAGTGAGTTTATATTTTGCAGTTGCAACTTTATATCTCAAAGTGTAACTTTATTTTTTATTTACTTTCATTTATTTTACTTTTTGAGACAGTTTAATGGTTATGTAAACATGTTTTATGTACACAGAATTCTGGAATGTTTATGTATTTTATTATTCTCGAAATGGTAGTTTCCCACTTGTAAATCTGACACTGTCATGCCAGTCATGTGCGCATCACATAAATATGATATTTCCAACATAACTTGTTGGAATGGTTGATGTCTGAGGGTGTAACATTAATGCCAAGATTTGATTGGCTGACTGTGTGATGTGCATTGGCTGTCAGAGTAACCACGTTTAACATAGCTGTGTGGAATGACATTTAAAAGAGTGAGAAGAAAGACAGATAAAGAATGAAAGAAAGAGAGATTAGATGATTCCCTCAAGGCGTTTGTGAGTCAGCTGGAGAAGTGACAAGAGTTGAGTGAGAAGAAGAGGAGGTTGGGAAAGCACAAATTAACATTCCCTTCGTTTCTACCTGTCCCTCACATTACCCCCTGGCATGGGTTACCTCCTCCCCACACACATAAAAACACAAACACACCCCTACAGGAGCATTCCAACTCAGGTAAAGTTCAACAACCCCCAAAATTTCAGCAGCACATGACTCAAATGGGTAACTCTAGAGATTTGGCCACACAGAATTTGTGTGCAATTATCAGGTTGATTGATTACTAGGTTTTTAGAAATGTGTGAAGGGTTACAAACAACAACACATGTCATAGAACCTGTTTGCAGTCACATTCAACCTGACAGGCCAAGCTGCTGTAACTTGTGCAGTTTTGTTTAAGCAGATAAAAATCAGTAGCTTAACGTTTCTGGACATGTTTATTTTCATTACTCATACACTTAAGAATGGTCCTAATTAAATGCATTTACCAACATTTGACACCAAATCATTGGTGTCAAATCGTCATGATGAAATTGTCGAATTCCAGTAAACTTTAACAAATTTTTGTACATTTTCTATAGAAAATGTGAACAGAAAGTTACCACCACGATGCAAGCATATTCAAAGCATGCTCTTATGTCATTTCTAAGTGGTTCTGAGTGGTTTTTAGTCAGATTTATTAGTATAGTGCCTTTCACAATACACATTGTTTCAAAGTTCCACAGAAAAACATGATGTTGATGTTTACAATACCTTAAAGGAGCTATATGTATAATTCAGAAAGATATAGCCTATATTCAAATCTTAGGAATGACAAGTATGCCAAAGCATTCCTTTATTATACTGAGAACCTCCTTCCAAACTAACACCATTTTATAAAGTTGTCTTGACAGATACGGTACATACTGAATAACCAAAGAATGATTGGCAATAAAATGTGATTTGCATATCATGCGGCTGAATTAGTCAGTTCTGCAGAATGTTCCTCCCTTCCATTCTGTCACACGAGCTATGATGTTTGAGAGCTGCTGTTTGTATGCTTGAATGCACTTAACTCTTAACCCTTATAGCCTGTTGGCACTTGTCAACATTTTAAAGTCGTCTACTGTTCTGGCAAAGCTGACTCTAACTAATGAGCATACTGGAGCTAATGGAACTCTTTTATGCTCTCTCTCTCTCTCTCTCTCACTTGCTTTAGTTTGTACTTTAAAGCTATATTATTTTCTGTTTTCCAGAAGCCTTGAGTCTATTGGAGAATATTCAAGTGCAAAGGCACCTATTATATCTGTTAATTTTCTTATTTTTCCCACATCCTCAGCCTGTAAAGCCTCTAGAATTGTATCATAAAAAGTAGGCAATTGGTATAATGGTACAGGGCAAGCTTTAAAATGTCATCAAACCACATTTTGGGTCAGTTTCTCAAACCTCTAGCACCAACAGGTTAAACTTTCATGATTTTTGCCAGTTAGAGCAAAAAAAAAAAAAAAAAAATCATATACTTATTTTTGAAGGTTGGACCTGAGTCATATCTTGGGACGAGAATCTCATAGAGAGTTGGGCTCTGACACAAAAAAACACTCTCTGTGGGTCTTAACATTGAACAAGGAGATTTTCATTTGTTTTCTCCGAAAATGGAACATGTCTACACGTACTTGGTACTTTTTTTCTAAGCAAGTACCAAAAACATCCAGAAAAAATTGTATATTGCCTACACTGTAAAACTCAACAATTTCAGAATACTCAAAACATTTGAGAAAATGTATTGCCTCAAAACATTTAAGCAAAGTAACTTATTTTTTTAAATTAATAGAACTTAAAAGTCTTGTGACAAGTGGGGCGAGGCCGAGAGCCGTGGAATCGGAGCAAGGCCAGTGTGATGCACTGGCGTCTCTCATTAACAATTACATCACCGGCTTCCTTTCACTCCCACAGTTTTCAGCCTTGCCGCACTCATAATAATGTTAATTACATACAGTTAATTTACATAAACATCACATTCAGATCTTGTTTAAATATTAGATAGCAAATAACACATGCTATTATAACTATCAAAGAAATATACTTGCAATATATACTTGCATGTATATAATCAAACAACATACAGTATATGTGGTCTTTTTTGCAGCCCATCCTCAACCTAACCACAGGCTCTACTCTTCACCACAATGGTAACCCTCAAAACTACTGGCTTTTCCACCGCGTTTCCACCGAGCGGTACGGTTCAGTTCAGTACAGTACAGTACGATTCGGGACTGTAAACTCTGATCCGGCTTGCGTTTCCACCGACAACAGTACTATTACCTGATAGGTGTGGTGTATGCCAGAAAGTAGCGATCAGCACCATTCTCACGTGAAAAAGAAAGTGACAGTAAACAACAATGGAGGACATACAGCAGCTTTGTTTGAGCAAAGGCTGAAGGAAAATACACATTGTGTTGCAACGGTATTGCGTTGTCATTCCCCTTGTAGCATGCGCAAGTGACTATTCTCTGTCAACCAATCAACGTTCTGCAGAGAGTACTATTGGTACTATTGTGATAGGTACCCCAATGGAAGAGTCCCAAAAAAAGTGGTATGGTTCAGAATTAGGGTATCATTCACAACTTCTGACAATGGAAACGGCAAAAATTGCGTACCGTACCACTCGGTGGAAATGAGCCATAACAGCAGAACCGCCTGTAAATCCCAACATAACACAACATTAAACACTAACTTATGTCTCCCTATGTTAATCTTGTGCAAAAACACAAAATAATAACACTTAATTTCAACATTTTTTTCCTTATACAATCTGAAGGAAAGCATGCTGGGAATTAGAAATCTGCTGCAACTCAAGCAGCTTTCTACAATCAAATTTTGAGTTCACGCAACTTTTTTCTATTAGGTACAATGAACTTTCATTATTATTTGAGTGAAACAAACTAATTTAATTAATTTCACTGTTTGGTTTTACATTGATAATTGTTTGTATACTTATATTATGGAATAACAATGTACAGTAATCCAGCTGCCAGAAAAATGACACTAATATGAAGGACACGCACGGACATCCTCTTGCCTGTGAGTCTGCAACATACTGTAGTTATTGCCCACACGCCCATCATGCTGTTCAGATGGGTGTAGCTCCAGCCTCAGTTTTGAAACAAGACAAGACATGTGACCACAACACAGGAAATTGGTGCAAACATAGAGCATTAATATTAAGCAGTTAGGCTTACAAATGTGCCCGCAGTTATGTGGTATGCTTGATGACTTATCTGTCATTATTCCTACTGCTTTTGCTTCAATAGCACAAACATACACCCTACATTCAACCCACCCACACAAACTAAATAACAATTAGCCTGATAAATAACTACATTTCAGCTAGTGAGACAAGTGCAAGAACACAATGTGCTGTCTGTTAAAGTGGGTGTAACAAGGTAATCTGAGTTATTCATCATACTTTATAATAAAGAGGTACCAGTTTGAAGCCTCAATGTATGATGCATTATATGATACAGATGCTCATAATGCCTTATTATACACTTCATAATGTATTAAATGTTTTCATAAACAATTATAAAGCATTACAACACCTCTACATTGTTAAACATTAAAGGATTGCATTATAAAACATGACACTGATCATGTTGTAATGCATTATACTCTTAAAAGATGCATGAATAGATAAGAATTATGTTTTATAACTGTTGTTTTTTTTAATTATTCAGGAGAATGTGCATCTGATTATAAAGTGTAATATAAGTTATTATGAAAGCATTACAGTGCACTGTTATATATGGTGAATTTAGGTCAATTAAGACTGACATGCTTATTGTTATAAAATAACCAATCATTATCACTCAGAAAATTTATTTAAAAACAGATCATTTCAATAAACTCAAACTACACAATCAGAGAGCACAAAAATAATATTAAAATTTATTTGCGCCTTTAGAATTATTTTTAATAGTTATTTTCATAGTTTGCTATATCAAGGATATTCCACTCTCTCAAGTGTGAAAACAGCAAGAAAAGTTGGAGTTGGAGAGTGTGTACTCACCACGAGCAGAAATACTACAGTCACAGTGAACATGCTGGATGAAGGGTGTCCTGGATGAAGTAGTGCGGATAGATTATTCACTCTTTACATGGGTTCTGAAATAATAAATTCAGCGTCATAGTTCCTTCATAGACTCAACGCCTGAAATCGGTCTGATCCTCATACGTGTCCGCCTAAGTTTTATAAATAAGCGAGCAGCATTATTGAGCAGTCGTGGTCTTGAGTGCAGTTTTTCCAGATGAATTCTTTTGATGTTTCTGGTTAAGACTAGAGTCTCTTCATAAATGAGACGCAACTGCAATCTGTGCAAGTGCGCGTGTCCCCTGATATAGCTTTGAACAGAGTGAAAAATTCACCTCCTCTCTCTCTCTCGCTCTCTCTGTCTCTTTCTCACATGTAAGTCAGAGTTTTCTCCTCCCATCCGCATCCATATCCTATCGACACAATTAATCAGTGCATTAAAAATAAACTCGTAATATTGTTGGGAAACTAGTCACGATATAGTTTGGCGTTGGATTTGAAAAACAAAACAAAACAAAAAACTTTACTTCTGCAGGCATATTTACTTCTATAATATTTAAATCAAAAAATTATTTAAATTAATTCAACACTTTTTTCTCATAATCTGGTAAGAGTGGCTTTTGTGGGGGTAAACAATGCGCTCAGTATAAGAGATAATTGCAGCAGCATCTTAAGAGGGTCATAAATCATGTGAACGTACAGTTTACGACCCATTAGGCTTTCATGAAACATTAAACTGTAACAAAGTAACTAGAAACATCTTCCTCTTTGCGGCGGGAGGCGCGTGACTTCACAGACAAACACATACACCAGCGCTGAAGAACTTAGAGCTGAAGAACTAAAATCCTCCGCTAGAGGGCTCGCGCGCACACTAGACCTGCCAGAAGTACCAAAAAGGCAGGTAGATCCCTGTTTTAGCTACACTAGGCCCTCTAGAGGTTAAAAAATAAAACTGCATGCGTATTGCACAAGAGTCTAATATATTTCTGCAATACCGGAGGCTGCAACATGCGTACGCACAAATCTGCGTACGACAGTTTTCACGAACAAATCATGATTCATGAAAAATATTATATTATATTATTATACATTTAAAAATAATACAATTTAATGTAGTTTTAAATAGGCAATATTTCAGTAAAAGAGTAGAAAAGCGTTATTGCTTCAGCTGCGATGTTTCTCTGAATAACGCAGATGTACGTCTATGTACCGCTGCTGGCTAATGAGAGGTCTGTAATCTGAGTCTGTATAAAAGTTGTTTAATGTGTTTGAACTAGTTTTGAGAATGACACACTAGGTTCTGACGAGAGCGCGTCTGCGGAGCGCGGCATATGTTTGAAGAGAGTGACGAAATGCTGTAAAGGAAAGATTGTGCGGAAAGCCGTTATTTGGAGATGGTTTGGGCTTGTTTTATGCAAATGGCCTCGTGCACGCGGTCGCTAATTTGGAATACTCCAAGTGCAAGTTGTTCGAAAAGTTTAATCTGGATCAGAAAGATCTGGATTTGGAAATCCCATGTTTTGCTATCCAGGATCAGGTAATCCATCTTACTTTTGTGCTGGTTTTTCAAAGCAAAATTGGATTGGATCACCCTGATCCAGATACACACTTTTTCAGATCACCAAATCTGGATTAGTCTACTGGATTGCAAAATTCTGCGTAACGTTCACCCGAGAAACTTTGCATTCGCTTGCAAAGAACTTATGACTGGTTCATCTCTTGTGATCGTGCCAATATAGTTTACAAACAGTGATTAAAAAACACTTTGAATTAAATATAATATTTTTGTTTGATATTTACAGCTGTTTGGGGATTACCAAAATCTCTTTTTTACTTTACAGTTACCGAAAGGCTAAATATAGTGTCTACTTCTAATTTATTACTTTAACAGTTAAACTAATCGAGAGCAAAATAAAAAAATGTGTATGTATATTACATGATAAAAATGTTGCATTTTTTGACCAGTTTTAAAGTTTTATTAACTGTTTGTTCCTGAAATCCACCCTTCTGATGGGATCAGTAATCCAGATTTTTTTGGATCAAAGGTATCCCAATCTTACTAAAAAGTTTTGAACAACACAAATTGACGATTTTATCCAGATCAAAACCAAGATTGGATTTTGTGATCTAGTCTGATTTCAGAATCCTTTTTTCCTTTTGAACAACCTATTTTCAAGATTTGATCCAATCCGGTAGCTGAAATCCGATCAGATTACTTTTAAACAATTGGCCCCAAGAGTTACTTTTCTGGATATGACGTAACACGCAGGCACGAATATCGTACGTAGTACGGTGTCCATTTTAGGACATTCTCAAACCTCAGTCATACAACGAAAAGGTGCCGTTTTGTCTGATTACTGAAGCCTTCTAGTCTGAGACGTGACGCCTTTTCGTTGTATGACTGAGGTTTGAGAATGTCCTAAAATGGACACCGTAATGTAGCCTATATGTATTTCCCACAGAATTCGTCCCTACAGCTCTAAAATATAAATATTTAAAATTGGTTTATAGGTTAATCAAAGAGTATTTTGGTAAAGTAAATGAAAGATTGAATTTTGCACTATTATAATAACATTTCTTTGTTTTATCTAAAGCTTACCCACCTGACAATTTTTGTTTCCCAGAAAGTTCCCAGAACAAAAAGTATAACGCTCCCTGTTCGTTAGCCAGGAAAGTTTTCTTTACGTAAATAGAACGTTCCTTTTAGGTTAGGGGAACGTTCCGGGAAAGTTCTCTTTAGGTTACAAAAAAAGAACCAATAGACAACGTTCCCAGAACGTTCTTATTTGGTTCCCCCAAAAATTAACCACATGGGAACCATATGGGAACATTAGTGGAACGTTCTGTGTTTACTGGGTAGTAGCTAGGCAAGTTGAAGAACTCTGCAGAACAGTGACCCTCCAGGACTGACTTTGGACACCCCTGGTATTATGTAAATCTCTGCATTGTTTCACCAAACTTAATTTATTTTTTTAAACGAATTTATGAAATTATTATTGAAATGATTTACTTGAGAAACATACTATGCTATCTTTAAAAAAATAAATGTTTGATATTTTGTTAAAATATACGTAGGCATGCACATATTCTTAAATGTGAGTTATGGTTTTGGTTAATGTTGTGTGGAATATCACATCAACCACAAATGGAGATACATGGGCTCAGCCCTGACAGTCTATGTCTGGGAACCACTGCAAGAGCCAACAGGGTCAACAAATCTTACAGAGCACTCAGAAACAACTACTGAAGTAATGATATCCAGACTACACACCAAAATGCAGCACATTTTCATAATTCACAGAATAGCAGAACTATCCAAACACAACAAAGAAAATGGGAAATTTAATATACCACATTCTTATCCCAAGGAGGATAACTCTTATAGAGGGAGAATAAAAGGCACCACAAATCTTCTGAGAAAACATGGGAACAAATTCAAAAACCCACTCATAGCAAGAAGTTGTCATGTAATGGTCATTTCCATGGCAACTTCAGGGGAATTCATTCAGGGGAATATTACTAGCAACTTAGCCATAATTACTAGCTCTTTCTGGTGAATAACATCACTCATTAAGTGTCATACAAATCAATAAGTAATGATATGGATATGATTTTCACTTTAGAACAGGGGGTCTAAAAACAATTGTATTTATTAAGCTGTTTTAGCAATTTATTACTGAAAACTGTAAAACTAACACTAATTAAACAATGATTCATATTGTTCAATTTACTTAAAAGATGGTAAGGAAAAAAACATTTTTTGTAAGTTGTAAATAATGGCTAAAAGGGGTGACATTTTCAATAGTCCACTTTTTGTCCACATTTTGCTATAAGTAACTCCATGTCAATTAACTCTCATTAGACTATTAGTAGACTGTCTGTTTAATATCTGCTAACACTTTATTTTGATGGACCCCCAACAGACATTCTACTGGCAATAAGTAACTTTACAGGTGCATATCAACTTATTCTGCTAACCCTAAACCTAACATCTTAACTCTTATCGTTTCCTCACCTACCTGGTGAGGCGGGAAGGCAAGCCCCCGGCACCGTCCTTCGGATCAGACGTTAAACCGAGGTCCTGACTCTCTGGTCGTTAAAAATCCCAGAAGAGTAGGGGTGTAACCAAATTTGCCCATTGGCCTCTGTCCATCATGGTCTTCTAATCATCCCCTTACACTGATTGGCTTCATCACTCTGTCTCCTCTCCACCAATAAGCTGGTGTGTGGTGGCGCAGTATGGCTGTCGTCACATCATCCAGGTGGATGCTGCACATTGGTGGTGTTTGAGGAGATTCCCCCTTCAATATATAAAGCACTTTGAGTGCCCAGAAAAGTGCTATATAAATGTAAGGAATTATTATTATTATTATTATTATTAACATAACCTAACAAGCTACTAATACTCTACCAGTACTCTTAGAGTTAGGTGACATGTAGTGGCAAAGTTACTTATAGTTAGTAGAATGTCTAAAGTGGGCTAAATAAAGTGTAACCTTAAGGCTTCTACTGTGTCATGGAGACACAGCCAACACCCACCAACACCAACTGTTACTGTTGTCTCCTGTGTTCGTGCCTCTGTCAAATAAACACCTGCTTACACTTACCTCTCTGTCTCCGTCTGAGTCTGACAGAAGACCAGACCATATGCAGAGCTTCACGAATACGGGCGAGGATCGTGCACCGGATCTGTTAGCCACCTTGGTTGACGCTGTACGATCCTCATTACAACCTCCATCTGCAAGCACTGCACCTGCCGTCACCGATAACCTCGTGCACGCCATCCGCCAATCTCTCCTTCACCCAGCACCCACCGCTTCTACCGCTGCCTCTGTAAGTCCCATGGCCCGGCCAGTGACATTCTCCG
The DNA here is from genome assembly GCA_037101425.1 of Elopichthys bambusa. NCBI lineage: Eukaryota > Metazoa > Chordata > Actinopteri > Cypriniformes > Xenocyprididae > Elopichthys > Elopichthys bambusa. Next base: position 23,704,359 of record CM074449.1, read on the forward strand.
GTGCGGCGGAGGATTGCAGTGGGTTTCTTCTACAATGTTCGCTCTATCTGGAAGCTCAGGCTCATCTTTTCTCAACCAAGCGAGCATTGCAATGGGCTCAACCCCTCTGGGAATCCAACGCTCCAGTGACAGCCACCATTAATGATTTCTTCAGCCATTTCAGAGAAGTATTCGGGCAGAATACCGCCGATCTCTCCATACATGACCAATTATTCAACCTTCGCCAGAGTGATGAAACTGCGAGTATGTATGCGCTCCGATTTCGTACACTAGCAGCTGCTAGTGGGTGGAACGAGACGGCGCTGATAACAGCATTCCACCAAGTACTCAGTTCTCAAGTAAAGCAGTTAATGGTTGTGTACAACGACACGATGGAATCAGAAAACCTTATCCAAAAAACCATTTGAGTGGCTCAACGTTTCTCAGCATGCTCAGTGTTAACGGCCACTGCCAATCCTCTGCCCACCACACCATCTGTCGCCCTTCCAGCACCTGAACAGATGCAGGTGGACTCCTACCACCTCACCCGAATAGAGCGTCAGAGAAGAATTCAACAACATCTCTGTCTTTATTGTGGGAGAGAGGACCACTTCCATCACTGCCTGTCCCATCCAACCACCACGCCCCGCGGTGAGTACCATCCAGTTACCCTCTTGTACTGCTCCTCTTACTAGAACTACTGTCCACATCCTAAATTCTCATGCCTGTGTTTCAGTGCAAACCCTCCTCGATTCCGGTTCAGCAGGGAACTTCATCAGCAACCAGATTCTCCAAAAACTGAATGTACGCCGTAAACGATGTCAGCAGGATCAGGACAGGACAGACCATCCAAGGAAAGCCACTGGGGTGTGGTTGCATCAGGCATTTCTCCCCCACACTGATGCTCCGCATTGGCTGCCTACACTCTGAGGATATAACGTTCACGGTCCTGGAAGGATCCACCGCAGGCATCATCCTGGGGTGCCTGTGGCTCAACATCAACCACATGTCCAATGGAGTACGGGTGAGATTCTCAAATGGAGTGACAATTGTTCCACAAACTGCTTATCTTCTATCAAGAAACACCTACGAAGCTGCGACCTTCTTCTTCTTCCAACTCCGAAGTTCTCCTTGTCCTCTCCACGTCCATCGAGAGTCCTGAGACGGATTTGAAAATTGAGATTCCTCCTGAATACCGGGCGGTCCAGGATGTGTTTAGCAAGCGGTTGGCAACACAACTACCACCTCACCAGCCATGGGACTGCGCCATCGACCTGCTACCTGGGGCTACTCTATCCAAGGGTAGAGACTACCCATTGTCCTTCCTGGAACAGAAGACGATGGAGGAGTACGTCCAGGAAGCCCTTAAACAATGGTTTATTCTACCTTCTACATCCCCTGCCGCTTCAAGCTTTTTCTTTGTGGCCAAGAAGGACAGAGGCTTGAGGCCGTGCATCAACTACCACCATCTCAACTCTGAAGTTCAGTTATCCCCTTCCTCTGGTCCCGGCGGCTCTGGAACAGCTATGTGGAGCTCGCATCTTCTCCAAGCTGGACCTGCAGAGTGGGTACAACCTCATTCGCATTCGCCGGGGGGATGAGTGGAAGACTGCCTTCATAACACCATCTGGCCACTACGAATATCAGGTAATGCCGTATGGCCTGTCTAACTCTCCCTCTGTGTTCCAGAACTACACGAATGAGGTATTCTGGGAGTACCTCCAACGGTTCGTGATCGTCTACAACGATGATATCCTCATCTACTCCCGGAACCTGGCCGACCATTGCCACCACGTCTCCCAGGTCCTTGAGAAGCTGTGCCAGCACCACCTCTATCTCAAGCTGGAGAAGTGTGAGTTCCATACCATACCACCATGAGTCCATTTCCTGGGATACATCATCAACCAGCATGGTCGGGCCATGCGGGCCATCATCTAACAGATAACCCAAGCTCTGAACCCGCTCCACCGGGAGGTTCTGAGGGGCTCCTCTATGTTCCACCGGCCCACCGTCGGCCCCTCATGGACTTAGCTCACTCCAGGAGGTAGGTACATCCAGGTAGTTTTCGTACCCTCTCGCTCTCGGCAACACTACTGGTGGCTATCCATGACCCAGGATGTTTCCCGACACATCAAAGGATGCAACTTATTATCATGAGGGGATTTTTGGGAAAGAACTGCTCTGACACCCACCTCTGACGCGTCCACCTCCACCACAAACTGTCTGCTAGGGTCCGGCAAAATAAGAATAGGAGCAGTAGTGAACCTGGATTTCAAATCGTCAAAAGCTGCCTGAGTAACACTAGAGTGTCAGAGGGGCCGCCACCTGGCTGAAATTGCAAATAAAACGCCTATAGAAATTGGAGAAGCCCAAAAATTGTTGTAAGGCTTTTCTTGAGCCAGGTACCGGCCAGTCAGAGACAGCGCCAGCCTTCGCAGGGTCCATGCGAATCCCCTCCGCCGAGATGATAAACCCCAAGAACGAAACCGACTGGGTATGAAAAGTACACTTCTCCGCCTTCACGAACAATCGATTCTCCAACAACCGCTGAAGCACTCGTCTGACGTGCTGGACGTGCACCTGGAATGAATGAGAAAAAATTTAAATATCATCCAGGTACACAAAGACAAAGTCATTAATCATATCTCTCAGCACGTCATTGACGAGCGCTTGGAAGATGGCCGGGGCATTGGACAGCCCAAAAGGTAAAATGAGATATTCGAAATGCCCAGTGGGCGTGTTAAAGGCTGTCTTCCATTCATCCCCTTCCCTAATCCGAACTAGACGATAAGCATTGCGTAGGTCCAATTTCGTGAAGAACTTTGCACCCCGCAGGACCTCGAAGGCTGTAGACATAAGAGGCAGGGGGTACCTGTTCTTAACAGTTATGTCATTCAGCCCCCGATAGTCAATACAGGGGCGCAAAGAGCCATCCTTCTTCTTCATGAAAAAGAACCCCACTCTTGCTGGAGAGGAAGAGGGACGAATCAAACCTGCTGCTAGAGAATCTGATAAATACTTCTCCATGACCACCCGCTCGGGTGTAGACAAGGAGAAAAGACGTCCGCGAGGAGGAGAAGTGCTGGGAAGAAGATCAATAGCACAATCATACGGCCGATGGAGGGGAAGAGCGGCAGCTCGGGGCCGATTAAAGACCGCATGCAGATCGTGGTACATGCCAGGGATCAGAGAGAGGTCCACCTCCTCCTCCTGCAACACAGAACAAACAACAGAAGACAGAACAGACACAAGACAAGAAGCATGACAACGTGAACTCCAAGAAAGAATTAAATTATCTGCCCAGTTAATATGTGGGTTATGGAGAGAAAACCAAGGATGACCTAATACAATAGAAACAGAAGGGGAGTTAAATAAATAAAATTCTAGTTCCTCCTGGTGGTTACCAGAGGTAACCAAACTCACCGGACCAGTGATCTGAGTAACTGCCATGAGTTGCTGTCCATTAAGGGAGTGAACGGTGAGAGGAGAGGAAAGGGAATGAATGGGCAGGCCATAATGATGAGCCCATTCAACATCAACAAAATTCCCCTTCTGTCCCCGAATCAATTAACACGGAGCATTTAATGACTGAGCCATTCAGTAACACTGAAGCAGAAATGAGAGTACAAGAGCCCTCTGATGGAGAAATTGAAGTACCGCCCACCAGAATTCTCCTGTTTACTGGTGGGCGTTGGCTTTTAATGGACAGACGGCTGCAATGTGACCATGACCGCCACAATATAAACAAAGCCCCTTTAAAAGTCGCAGTTGTTTCTCTTCGGCAGTAAGACGCATTCTCCCCAGCTGCATAGGCTCAAGGTCAGACGATTCAGGAGCTTGGAAAGCAGAGGGGGAAACAGACAATTCTGGCCGCATCCAGCTGGTATTTCCCCTAACTTTACGCCTAAATTCCATGCGGGAATCCAAACGAATAGCAAGATCAACAATATCGTCAAGCAGATTCGGAGGGTCACGTGTATAGATCTCGTCCTTAACATCCGCCACTAATCCATCCAAAAAACGAGCCACCTATGCCGCTGGGTTCGACTCATTTGTAGCTGCAAGAGTCTTAAATTCAATAGAATAATCAGCAACTGACCTCTCTCTTTGACGCAGTGAAGACAATTAGTTGGTTCACCAGCATAAATAGGAGGGTTATTAATACATGGCTCATGACCAGTGGAGCCTGTTGGAGTGCTGGAGACGAGAGCTCAGTAACTCGTGCAACCAGGGCATCCATGATGTGACGAGCATGAGAAAGTTCCTCAGCCTGATGATTCAGCATCGCTCCCTGATGTTCAATGTCAGCTCGGAGCTGAGCTTCTTCTGCTGGGTCCATAGTGGCCAGTGTGTTATGTCAGGTTTTGCTAAAATAAAGGACCCAAATGAAGTTAGAAATGCAACAAAAGTTTTATTCAGTGATAATGGTATTAGATATCAAACCAAATTCCAGATCCAGCAGTATTCAGAAACAGGCGATGGTCATTAAAGATGATAGCCCAGGCAAATTCAGAGAAATCCACAAATCTAGATAGTAATCCAGAGCAAAAATCCAGATGAACAGACCACTGGCCAAGGAGCATAGGCAGTCCAGACAGCAGTTGGAATAACTGGGCAGAAAAAGGAAAAAAAAAAAAAAAAACAATAACTGATGAACCAAAACAAGAAACGCGTGAAAAGCGTTAACGACAAAACACACTGGCAAAGAGAAAGAGAAAACATGGGATTTAAATAAGGAGAAAATAAATGAGGAAATAACAAACAGCTGTGAACGCGTACACAACTGCGCTGATTGCAAAACGCGATCAGCTGAGTGCGGCTGGCACGCACAAATGAAAACAAAACAATCACCAACATGTGCACAACCACGGCGATCATGGCCGGCACATGCAGACAAAAACAAAAGCTCAGGCTCATGCAGGAGAAAGAGACAGATCAAACCTGAGCCCTGACATGTCATCTGTACAAAGAAAAAACTTTTCCATTTTTAGTACATCGTTGTCGTGTAAACGTACCCTAAGTGGCTATCAGTTTTACTTGTCAGAACACTAAATAAGTTAAAATCAGATTTGTGGTGATATTTGTTGCTATTTAGTGTTTTTGTAGAGAAAAAAATCAAAAGTTTTTAACCAGAGGGTCCTCTGATCCTGTTGTGCTTTCTTATGTAGCTATGCAAAATCTGTAAACATTATGTACAAAACTGGTTACTAGTGTTATTACAACAAAACAAAACAAAACCTGTGACAAAAACCAGAAGACATTTGTTTCAGTTTCTCAGGTTCTATTTCCACTCTTTATGCGCTAAATTGGATCCAGGTGTGTCTGAGAACATTTGTTGTCCTTCACTACAATAAGCTTTTCTCTCTGGTTACAGTTTCAGCTGTATTTTCTGTGCTGTGTAACTGCTTTGACATTGACAAAAAGATATCTAATGAGATATATTCTCTCTTCTTTCAGATTCTGTCTCAGGATCCTTTAGTATGAGGCTGGAAGAACATCATCATTTCTTAATATGTTTTCTGATGGCGCTGAGTTCATGTCTGTGTACCAACACATTCTAGTAACAAGAACAAGATATGTGTTAATGAGTTGCTTTTTTACACTTTAAAGGGTTGTCAGTATTTTAACTTTTATCATATCATCTTGTTATCAAGACCTACTTTTTCCTCAAGCATATCATGATGTCAGTCTAGACCACATTTGGACTTAGTAGTAGTGGCCAAAAGTGATGTCTGGAGTGGATATTTGCACAATATTTGCTTCTAATGACCCTTCATGTTCAATTAAACAATCAATATATAAGGAGTATGATATACTGGGCAGAAGAATACACTAAACTTGGATAAGTTATTGAATGACAAAATTATTTGGCATGAAAGGCAGCATATCATGGAATATGGGTTTTATAGTATTATGCAAAAAGTGTATAGAAAAACAAAAAGCTCACAGGAAATCAAGCATACACTGACTACAATGTAATGAGTTATTAATATTTAGTTGTTTCTCCCTTGTTTTTGATTACAGCAGCCATTCTACTGGGCATTGACTCACTAAACTTTGCACATGCCGTACAGTGCTTAACTTCTTTCTAATCCTCCTTAAATTCTTCCCAAAGTTGAGCTTCATTGGAAGACCTGCATGACTTCAATGCAGGTTTATAATTTCCCAAAGGTTTTCAATGGCTTTAAGATCAGGAGACTGAGGAGACCACTTGAAGACTTCAAAATGCTCAGCATGATCACTTATTGCACGCAACTTTGTTGCATTCGCAGTGCGTTTGGGATCATTATCATATTGGAAAATACACATTTGATCTCCATACTTGGCTACATTGTCTTCAGCAGAATTCCCAAGTATTGGTCCATTTTCAAAGTGCAAGCAATTTGTAGATCCTTCCAACAGATGCTGCAGACATGCGTCCCCAATACCATTTTGTTTCTCCTGCCATGCTTAATGCGCCAAGTATGCATTTGGTATTAAAACACTCCAGTCATCTCCTATGAACATACCTGGCACTATCCATTGCTAGGTTGTTAATGTTTGACTTAATGGACTGCAGAACACAGCTCCAATCTTCTACACTCTAGCCCTTATGTTCTTTGGCAAAAACAAGGTGTTTTTTTGCAGTTGATAAAACTAATAAATGGTTTCTGTACTGGTACACAACCTCTCAATCCAGTTTATGATGTTTATATAATGCTGGCCAAATTATATGTAGAATATATACTAAATGTATTGCAAGAATATGTTAGAAAATGTGCTTTTACATACATTTCCAATCATAAAATGCATTTTTCAAAATGCAAAGACTTTCTTACCCAACTCATCCCTGTGATACTGTTTAATTTTTTCACAAATATTTTCTAACATGACTTGTTTTTATTGGAAATTGCATACATACCCTAACCAAACTGTTTCTAAACGCACAATACAAAATACATGAATAAAAAAGTGCGTATATGCCTGCTCAATCTTAATTATTACCAATTCCCACTTTTCGAAGTAAGTCATTAAAATGAATAATATATTCAATTACTCAGGCAAAATATACAGTTTATATCCTGATAATAATGTTGGTAATTCAATAAACTAATAGTAGAAACATTATTTTGTGTATCAACTATATTTTGCTAAAGCAGAATTTTATTTTTATGTTTATTGATACATACAACTTTCTCAGTTGTTTTCATGCAGGCCTGCCCAGATCATAGTGGATGCTATGACCCAAATCTTGACACTGTGAGCCTGTATGGACAAAGATATGGGACGACAGATGAAGAGAAGGGGAATCTTCCTCAGGCAGTGCACTGTTCATAGAGATGTTGAAGGTGAGAGGAAACTAGTGTCACTAGAGTGTGTGTAGGTGACACTGGCTCTATAAGTATGATAGGATACAGAGAAAACACACACACACACAGACTGGATTTTTTCAACCAGTGCACAGTTATCAAGACATACTGTTTACTGCATCAATATTATGGGTGAGTCCAAGAACATATCGTCTTTATTTAGAAAAAGACAAAAGGAGATATGGATACATGTGAATTATGCATTTAAAGTCAAATCTGAACCTGTACATAAAACGACCCCAAAATTAGATATTTATAAAAAGTATATATGTAATACTTTTTTTATTATGTTATTTGTAATACAAATAATACTGTTTTTTAACATTTTAGCAATAATATGTTGTTTACTAATGCAATGATATTTGGATATTATTAAAGTGCCTTCAGTGTCCAAATACGTTTTGGGGGTCACTGTATGTGCCCACAAGAATCTACATGATTGTCTGCAGGCATTTTTATAACTGTGTATGTATAGAAGAATGTGTGTAGAGGTGTGTCTGATAGCTGCAGGTGTACACAAACTTTATAAAGGTCTGCGCACTTTTGTGAGGGTCTGTGACAGAGAATATTGCTTGAGCCGTAGGGTCAGATAGAGAATATTAAAGGTAAGTGCAATTAGTGTCATTATTGGTTTTTAACTATAATTTAGTTATGTTGTTTTAACTTGTTTTACATATGTGTCATGTTTTCATTTAATTTTATAAACTGTGGTTTACTGCTATAGATATTTATCAAATATTTGAAACATTCTATTCAAAATAGAAAATGCCATTAAACATAAAAATTCAATATTTTAATTTTACAGTGAATGGTTAAGTGCAGTTAGTGTCACTATTGTTTTTAACTGCAATTTAGTTATGTTGTTTTAATTTGTTTTATATATGTCATGTTTTCATTTAATTTTTTAAACTGCAGTTTACTGCTATAGATATTTATCAAATATTTGAAACAATTAAATATAAAAAAATTAAATATTTTCATTTTAAAATGAATTGTTCATTGGATGCTGAGGTGAATGGAACAAAATTACTTTTTACAAACATACATTTATAACTGCTATATAACTAAGCAAATAGCATAAATGATGACATAAAAATGTGAAGGCACTTTAGACTGCACAGAAGTTTGAGCACAAAAACAATAGCACAAATTATTGCATGAGCCCAAATTATTAGTCTCATGCCATACTTCTTATGTACAAGGGTCAACACAAACTAACCCTAAACAGACCCATACACCACATTTAGTGGCTAAATGTATCACTTAATTGTACTTTTTAAATTATTAAAAGTTTGCCGTGTTGCCAAATCAAAGTTGCATGTCAATACATGCCTGTACAGTAGAGGGCACAGCTCAAACAAACCTTTAAGTGGTGCTGTCATTTTGTATTGCAGAAGAACAGGACACAGGAGAAGAAAGTTTAAGATTCCTACTTCAGCAAAAAAAAAAAAATAGGAGAAAAGAAAGAAAGAAAGAAAAGAAAAGAAGAAAAGCACAAATGTGATGTTTATCTTAAGTAATTTCTGCTTATTAGTATGGTTGAATTGGATCATTGAAGGTCAGCAGCAAAGACATTGGTTAATAAAGTGACATTAAATGCATAAAGTATATTTGTGTTATTTAACAAATTTAATTATTGCAGGTTTGTGTAATATTTTTAATAGTTTGCATTTCACTGTTTTTATTAATTTTGAAGAAATACTGACTTTTTTGTGCAAGTGAGATGAGTAAATACTAACATTTAGTCTAGAACTACAATAACCATCATGTTCACACAGCGCACACAACAAATCTAAACCTTACTCCCCATTTCCCTCAACATGGGGTCAGGAAAGGTGTCAGACAATAAATGGCAAAACAAAGTAACTCAGGTATTTTCCGTTCAGTTCTTCAGTTCCCTTCTGCGTCTCCTCACGACATTTTAATCTCTGAAGTCACAAGTTCCCTTCCCTGACATGTGGCCAAGTATTTTGACCCATACTAGGAATTTGTGCATTTAACCCATCCAAGTGCACACACACGGAGCAGTGGGCAGCCATTGCTGCGGCGCCCGGGGAGCAGTTGGGGGTACGGTGCCTTGCTCAAGGGTCTCACCTCAGTCGTGGTATTGAGGGTGGAGAGAGTGCTGGACATTCACTCCCCTCACCGACAATCCCTGCCGGACCTGAGACTCGAACCCATGACCTTTGGGTTTGACCGCCCCTTTTCTTGTAAATGTAAAAGTAATGCATTCCTTTAGTTACTTTAAAAAAGTAATCTGATTATGTAACTCATGTTACTTGCAAATGCGTTACACCCAACACTGTTTTAGCTGCTCTGAATGTGAACATCAAAACCAATAATAAAGAACACTGTCTGGTAAGCATACATACATCCATTTTTCAAATTCCTTATAGTTCACCATAATTCTAAAGTTACTTTGACTCGACTTGATTAATATGACAGCACACAGACACGCTCACTGATAAGTTTCCACATTTGCAGTCTGTCTTGTAGCACTCACACTCTCCTGATGTTTGGAGGGTAAACATGAGCTTTAATTTATCAGTCATCACTGGACAGGAAACACACACACAAATACAGTCATACCAGAGGTCCAGCCATCATGTTTAAGTTGTCTACATCTCTGCTTTGAACTATAACAACCAGTAGAACAAGAAGAATGTTTTATGACATCTCACTGTTTCAATTCACCAAAAAGTAATAACATGGAGTTGTTCCATACAGGATGTACTGGATTTCTACTTGATCTGACCCTTTAAATGACTTGCACTGGTCTAACCTAATGTAGTAAAATGTTAATTTAAAACTTTAATAAAATCAGTTAATTTACAAGTTTCCACATAAAGCTGTAAAAAAATGTTTGTTATCAGAAAATGTTTTCTTTTGTCAAATCAACTTCAATTATTAATGTGGTTCAGGTAACATAATATTTTGAGTTTCTGTTGATTAACCCAATTGCTTTCATTATATTAACTCAAATTTTCAATTTCAATGAACTCAAAATTTTAAGGCAACCAGGTAACTTACTTTTTTTTTAAGTTAAACCAACAATTCTTTTTTGCAGTGTGCCAAAACCTTCAAAACATAAAATTTGCAGCATAAGAACAAACAAATTCATGCGATCTACTTGTAATTGATCAAAATATACATGTATGTTGTTCACTGTAAAAAAATATTTTCATGATATGACATTTTTTCTTTTGTCAAATCAACTTCAATAATTAATGTGGCACAGATAACATAATATTTTGAGTTTCTGTTGATTAAACCAATCGCCTTCATTGTATTAACTCAAGTTTTTAATTTCAATGAACTCAACATTTCTCAACATAAGGCAAGCAGGAAACTTACTTTTTTAAAGTTCTTTTTTTACAGTCTACAGTTTGGTAGATTTTGGACAGAGCAGGTTTGTTTACTTTTAATTCAAATTAAATTATTTTCTTAGTCTTGTCAGAAGGAGAAAATTTGTCCACCCTGTTACATGACAATGCAATGACGTTTTAAGCTATTAAAGCCTATTAGCTTGGAAAGAACAACATGCTAGCAGAAAATTTACATTCATGGAGAATTTTAATACATATTCAATTTATTTAAAAAAATAAACAATAAAAAAATATCTGGTATAAAAACGACACAACAGGGTGGACATGTTATGTTTTACGCTCTTAGATAAGTCTTCTAGGTCATTCTAGATGAGGAAAAGAGAGAAATAATTATGCTCTTATAGTTGCTATATACACTTAAGATTTTAAAGGTCAAATAGCACCAACGTAACAGGGTGGATTGGAGTTTGAGAGACACAGAAACTAATTTAATAGTTTTATATATATATATATATATATATATATATATATGGGGGGGGGGGGGGGGGGGGTCACAATAAATTGTATTTTATGTCAAAGAGAATAAGTAAATATATACTAACACTCTAAATTGCTAATTTAGAAATATATATTTAACCTTTATTTCAAAGTGAAGTCGAGAAAACATGATTGGGGACATGGAAATATGCCTATCAAATGCTTCATAATTTTATTTATTTATTTATTTAGATTTTTTTTTTTTATCACTAACAGGGCTGGATAGTAACTAATTATATATGTAGTCTGGATTGCATAATCAGACTCCAAAAATGAAATACTTGTATTTAGGTTGTATTCTGTTTTAAAATACTCAGACTCAGAATCAGACTACAGTTACTTTTTTATTGATTACATGATTACTTAATATTCACACAGTGTCAGTAAATTATTCAGAATTTATTAATTCTCTCTAATTATTCATTTTTATCTTTTATATTTTCTTCCTAAAAAACCTATTATATAATATTATACCATTCAAATCAATGTTATAAACAAGTTAGGTTAAAAGTAATCTAAAAGTAATCAAAGTAGTCAGATTATATTACCTAAAATGTGTAATGTACTAGATTATGTTACTAACTACGATTTTAATCATGTAATTTGTGTTCAGTACTAGACTACAATTTGTAAGTAATCTACCAGCGCTGGTCACCATTCATTAAGAGTTTGTGTTAATTGGGATACATCTATGCATGAAAAACCATGTGGCATTTAAATTCATTGTGATGTTTAGCGTACCTATATGATAGTAAGCAGAGCTGTTTATTGTGTCATTTTACTGTCATCTGTGCTCAGACTTATGTGGAGATGAACAGTTCAGTGAAGAACCCAAACCAGCAGAGCTATTGGCAGGAGACGGGCAGATGGGTGGGCTATGAAGAGACCTATGATGTTGAGGCGGGCCGCTGGGGCCCCTCCCACATCTCCTACCTCACCTTCAAGAGCCTGGTGCAGTTACGCAGGACAATGAACACGGGTGAGGGAGTGACTGTGAGGTTATTATGGGGTCAAACCCCAGCTCACCTCTTTTAGTAGTTATATACAATATAATTCATTTCATTTACGTTAAATTCAATTCAATTAGCTTCACATTTCCTATGTCAAAGCTGTCTCATAATCACTCTACCAAACATTATATAATGCTTAAGCTGGATTTTTATGAACTAACATTAACGAAGATGAATAAATACCGTAACAAATGCATTAATCATGTTAGTTAATGCATTAACTAATGTTAATAAATGAGACCTTATGTAAAGTGTTAGCAAAAAATCCTTATTTCATTAAGTATTCCATTATATAATGATTAACAAATCATTTGTTGATGTATTGATGTACATAAAACTACTGTACTATTATATTAAGAATTAGAGATATGTTTGGTTATGACTTATAAATGACAGTTATGGAAGTGTTCCCAAAGATTTACCTGCACTCACGTTCTAGTCTCAGTCCTGTCCTGACATCAGACATCCGGTTAGCATGGGTATTAGCAAGCGTGGAATGTGAGCAAGAATGTGATTTCACTGCACATGCTCAGATGAGATGGTAGTAGATAGTTAGTGTCCCGTAAAACCAGCTCTACCTGTGCTCCTCAGCTTTGGCCATAGTGTTTATGTTTATTGTGGTAAAGCTCAGCTTCAGTCATAGCCCTCATCCTCTCCTTTGCCTTACTCTTTCCTTTGCATTGACTTCTTTTTTCATGTTTTTTGCTCGGATCAGGTGTGGTGATGCTGGACAGAGAGGAGAAGATGCTCTCCAGTATTATTGAGAAGATTGTAGATGCCCTGGTTAGCAAAAAGCAGATTCAGCCAGGGGACAGAGATAAGGTTCTTCAAGCATTAATGCACAAACAGAGGTACTACATACACTTATACTCAGTAATTTTCCCTCACTTAAATGTTTTACATATAAAGAAGTACTCAAATAATTGTTTTCAATCATTCACTAAACATGGCTGCAAATACATCAGAAAAAAATGATTTCCGTAAATCTTAATTATGTAATGAAAAGTAATAATTATGTCATGAAAAGTCATAATTATGACATAAAAAGTCATAATTATCAGTGATGCATATAATACCTCTGCTAAGAAGGCACAGCCAATAAGCATGCTTGTTACCGTGTGACGTCAGCCAGTGTTAGCCTGCTGAAGAGAGAGAAGCATCAAGTGTTTTGATGCTGAACAACAACTATAATTTTCTGTAAAGTGGATGTTTATTTATGTGAGTCATTGGAAATATACCACATCTACCATCTACAAGAAATGCCCTGTGGTCTGACTGTGCTGTCAATTCTTAATCATTCCACTGAATTCTGGAAACTGAATCCTTGCCTCAGGTGTCCTTACTGACACACTTGTGTGATCACACACCCACCTGGACAGTTCTAATCAATCCTTTTCCACAATCTCTGTTGTTAATTGTTATCTCTAATATTACAGTGTACAAGGGTTTCCTGTATAGTTTGCAGCATTATTTGGGAGAGATTTTTTTTCCTCAAGAAAAATATAACTATCAGCATCGGCAGATATCTTTCAGCTGAGAAATTTAGTATTGGTGCATCTCTAATAATTATGAAATAAAAAGTCAAAATTATGAATTTTGACGTATTAATTAATCATTTTGACCTATTATGTCAAAATTGACAAACTTCGAAATTATGACATAAAATGTCATTATTAAGACATGCTAAGTAATAATTAGCCTATAAAATAAAAAGTCAAAATTATGAGATAATAACATACTAACTTAGACTTTTAATGTCATAATTATGACTTTTTATCTCATTGCAATAATGTACAAAAGCATGATTTTTTTTTCTTATGTGGCTAAATGAGACTAAAGCGGCTTGCCCTCCTGTCAGATATGTGCTGCTTAATGTATTTGAGACTTGTTTTCCTCAGCACATAACTTACATCTTGTGATTGTATTCTTATATGTAAATGTTAAAGTCACATGATTATTTCCATTTTGCAAAAAAGCTCATGCTGCTGACAGCAAGCGAGTAAACTTCACAGATTTCACAGAAGGAGCACCGGTGTTGTGCCGAATTTTGACTAAAATTATTGCCCCTATTGTCGCTATCTGATTGCCTAATCTTAACCCCACCCCTAATCCTAACCCCTCCCCCACACCTAATCCTAAACCTACCAATACTGGGGGGGGGTAATAATTTGGCGGGGGTAGGAATTTGGCACAACACCTGCATGCATTAGAATGGGAGTGCAATAATTCTAAAATACAATTGAGTTGTAAGACTTTTGAAAGACTTTTTAAAAAAAATACACAGAACTATAATTTGTAAAGTAAATAACAAAGAAAAATTAGCAATTTTAAATTGTTTCTCCCCCGTCTGTACCAAAAACGTAACGTGACTTCAAAAGTGAGGTATGTACTGATACGTAATTTGTGTATACCATTGCATTCCTAGTTTCAAGTACAAAATACAAGACATCGTTCATATACTTGTGTAACAGTTACAAAAATTATGGTCCCACTTTATTTTGGGTGTCTTTAATGATGTACTTAATCAAAGAAAAGAAAATAAAAAAAGAAGACCTTAGCAACCACTGACAACAGAATAGCATCGTTACAGTGAATTTTGCAGGGTCATGCGCCTCATTATCTTTAGAAGAGTAGTGTTGAAAGCAGTAGTCATCCATTTTATTTCTTTTACTCTCTCCAGTCAGTCAGTAGAGACCCAGCCTCTGACTTCAGGCATGGAGATGCAGAAATTCTCTGTCACAGAGAAAGTGAGCAAGTTTTCTTGTTTTAAATGTTCTGAGCATAACTATAAAGTTCCGTTCACACCAAGGATCGTAACAATAACGATAAAGATATAGATTAAAAAAAATCATTCTATAAAAGAATAGCAGAGTCCACACCACAATAACAGCACTGAAACAATATCGTTGGAGTCACTTTCAGAATGATTTTTTCCAGCTGATGAACAATAAAAACATTGACAGCGAATCAGAATCCATCCTGCTTTAAAGAGCTTGAGTATTTAAAGCAGCAGATAACAAAACTGCAGCGCGAGCTTAAAATGAACAGAGCAATATCTTCTGCTGGTGTGAACGCTACTAAAGTTATCGTTATCGTCTTTGGTGTGAACGGGCCTTAACACATAGCATCTATTGTTTATTTCCTTGGTTTTGAATGAAATGACTTATCATTTGATATTTTTTGACTATGTGGTTTTATTCTCAACCAAAGAGGGACACAGCTGATAGTGCAGAAGCCTCGATGGTGCTCGTAGGTGAGGATAATATCAATTTCTGTGTTTTTATAAATAATCCCAGTTATATCATTTATAATTGATGTGTTTCTGTTAGCAAACATTAACTGTATTTCATTTTGTGTGTTTGTGTGTAAGGTGCTCTGGAGTTCCTGGAGAGGCCTACAGTAGCATTTGTGCGCCTACGGGACGCTGTGGTGCTGGAGTCGGCTCTGGAAGCTCCTGTGCCTGTGCGGTTCATCTTCATCCTGATTGGCCCATCCACAAATGACATGGACTATCATGAGTGCGGCCGAGCGATGGCAGCACTACTAGCGGACAAAGTAAGAGAACTGACAGGAAAAACAAATCATTGCAACAGTTACCTATTTAGATTTAGCATGAGTCTAGCAATTTAAAAAGAGCTCTACAGTATGTAAAGTGCTCCCTTTATTTGTTTCTTCTGCTGAACACAAAAGAAGATATTTTGAAGAATGTCAGTAACCAAACAGTTGATGGACCCTACTGATTTCCATAGTATGGGGGGAAAAAAATACTATGGAAGTCAATGGGGCCTATCAACTGTTTAGTTACCGACATTCTTCAAAATATCTTCTTTCGTGTTCAGCAGAAGAAAGAAACTCATACAGGTTTGGAACAACTTAGGGGTGAATAAATGATGACAACATTTTCATTTTTGGTGACCTATCCCTTTAAGTACACTTTTAAAAGTGCACTTTGTAATTATGTCAAATTAAAAGTTTTACTTTAAAGTACAATTATGTCATTATGTATTAATCTTTTGTCATGCTTTAAAGAAGTACACTTGTTTTGATGTGTTGACTGACATACTAAAGCACATGTAAAGTACTTGATATCATCTTAACTGTAGTGTTTTGAATGTACTCAATTGCAACTTTATCATTAAAAATGTGTAATTACAAATATATTTAACATGACATACAAGTTTCAATAGAAAAACAATATGACAACAAAATCTACAACAACAATGTAAAAAGGGGAGTGGTCTAATAATGCAACCATATTAATTATTCATGCCCCAGGGCATGCTAGGAAAAAGGAGAATGTGAACCACAAAACAATTATCTTTCCATCTTAATTTCGCCTAACTGAAGATTAAAGATATTAATGAGAAACAGCACATTTTATGTTGTTCTTACATCTGTCTTTCACACACAGGTGTTTAACCAAGCAGCTTTCCAGGCTCAGAGTGACCGGGAGCTGACTGATGCCGTGGGAGATTTTATGGACTGCTGCATTGTGATTCCGCCCACTGAGATTCAGGACGAGTCTATGCTGACATCGCTCATCCCCTTCCAAAAGAGACTACTGCAAGAGAGACTCCGCCCCTCCGACCCCATACTCCGCCTGGAAGTCAAACCTCGCAAGCGTAAGGACACATACACCACCTGCCAGGGAGAAGCGCCTATACAAGGAATTCCGCTCTCTTTTGACGTCATACAGGCCATACTCGGAAAAAACTCTCCAAAACCCAGTCCGAAACCGGAAGTAGTGTATTTGGCACAGAAATATTCCATCATACGTCCAACTAGTGTTTTGAAACTTTGGCCATGTTTAGCTTGAGAACTCTTTAACAGTGTAAATAAGTCAGAATGCATGAAATAGCATTACACCCCCCCCCCCCCCCCCCCCCCTCTGGACATGTCACAGAGAAGATATGTGGTTTAATTGGTTAATTACAGGTTAATACAGGCCACACCCAACAATTTTTGGTTAATACAGGCCACACCCAACAATTTCATTGGCTCATATGTGACCCTGGACCAGTCATAAGTCACAGGTATATTTGTAGCAGTAGCCAACAATATGAGTCAAAATAGATTTTATAAATTTTTCTTTTATGCCAAAAATCATTAGGATATTAAGTAAAGATCTACAGATCTAAATTGGACCTACAGTCTAGGATGATTTTGAAAAAGTAGCTTTTAGAAAATGTAAAATGACAGAAATATTTCCCGAAAATATTTTTTGAAAAGCATGTGACCATTTGATTCAGAAGTATTGAAAATAAAAGTGAAATATTGATTGAATTTGATTATAACTGGGCACTGACCTTAGCTATTAACCAAAAAAAATTAATGAAAATTGGAAATAATGTAAATTAAATTTGTGTACATATCTAATTCATGTTAGCTCAGGTCCATTAAATAATATTAACAGATGCAACTTTTGGTTTTAATAGTGTATTGGTAAATGTTGAAACTGATATTAGCTGAGACTGGAACCTTACTGTAAAGTGTTACTAAAAGTTATTGTATAAGGACACTACACAATAAATGTGACCCAGAAACAGATTTCCTACATGACTGTTCTAGGTTCTTAGTAGTAGCCTGACAATGTACAGTCAGGGAAATACAGTCAGGCAATGTCATTATCATAAAATAAACCCCTTCTGGGTGATATAAGAAGCCTTCACTTTGGTCATGATTGCCTTGTTGGTGTTTACTTATGACTGACTGTAAATTAATGCTAAAAATCCTTTTTTTTTTTTTTTTTTTTTTAAATCTTACTGTTAACAGAGCACAGATATCTACTTCTAATCTATCTGCCAACAGCTTCAAAATCCTCAGGACCCCCTCCAGAAGATCCACTAGCACGTACCGGTGTTCCGTTCGGTGGCATGATCAGAGACATGAAGAGACGATACCAACACTACGTCAGTGACATCACTGATGCTTTGAATGCTCAGGTTGTTGCTGCCATCATCTTTATCTACTTTGCTGCACTCTCACCTGCCATCACCTTCGGAGGTCTCCTTGGTATGTATGTTTAGCCTAAAGAAAGCTTCATTCACACTGCACACCAGTCCCAAACCTAGACCAAAGGTCAAGCATCAGAATTTTGAGGCTGCAATTTTATAATGTAAATATATGCCTGAAAAACCATTCAATTTCGTTAAATGTCTAGAAATTTCAAACTATAAATTCAAAGATGTAAAATATGGCACACACACACAAAAAAAGTCACTTTTTTTTTAGCTCCATAGATTCTTTCTGCCTGTCTAAACAAAGCTTGAAGAGAGTGATGAACACAAATCAAGACTTTTGAATACATTTTTGTTTGGCACTGCTTCTCTCCACAGCTGATAAGGTGGATAACATGATGGGTGTGTCGGAGCTGATGATCTCCACTTCAGTGTTGGGCATTATCTTCTGCCTGGTCGCTGCCCAACCTATACTTGTTATCGGCTTTTCTGGGCCGCTGCTGGTGTTTGAAGAGGCTTTTTTTAATGTGAGTGTTTGTCTCTCTTTACAGTGTTTATTTGATATACAGCATTGATCTTGTGTAACTGAAATTCTCCCACCATGCTTTCCCTCCTGGCTGTAGTTCTGTAAGTCTCAGGGCATTGAGTACATCGTAGGCCGAGTGTGGGTTGGTGCGTGGCTGGTGGTCATCGTGGTAGTGGTTGTTGCATTGGAAGGAAGCTTCCTGGTCCGATTCATTTCCCGTTTCACTCAAGAGATCTTCTCCATCCTCATCTCCCTCATCTTCATCTACGAGACCTTTGCAAAACTCGGCAGGGTACACACTTTATTTGCCATTTTATTGTTTTGCTGCATTCTTTTACATCTTCATGCAACCTTCCCTATATATCTTTTGGATTCATACATATTTGCTGCATGATAAAAGCTCATTTCATTTTTAGGAATTTAGTTACCCGGAGACAGAAGGCCATGCTCAGCTGTTATCATATGCAAAAGGAAACCGAAATAGGGGTGGGCGATATGAACAAAATCTTATATACATTAAAAACATAGACAGCTACAGATATATTAGGCTGCTGTCACTTTAAGACCGAATGCACTGATCTAATATACTGATGCGGTTTATTTCTCAACTGTTTACGTTCACTTAAGACATAAATGACAGTTTACACCGATACTCGCAAAAACGGGCATTTTGACACATGCTGTAATCGTGTGTATTTGACCTACAAGCCCAATAACGTGGCAAAAAGAACTCAGTTCAGTACTCTTCATAGCTGCTTCATGTTGCGTGTCTCTCAGACAATGCGAAATGAGCTCTCTTTAGCTGCTTATTGCACTTCAAACGGTTTAAAATCCCCCTGTAGTCAATATCTGTATCCCCTTAAAACTCATCTTTGATCACCAAGATGACACATTTAAACATTTTTTTCTGTGAAAAAAAATGTCTTCATGCCTTAAAATAGCTTGACTGTAACTCTACACCCTTGCCTCATTTATTACATGCAGATATATGAATACGCTAATTATCCCCGCCTCCACTCGCTCGCACAAGCTCAAGAGATCCACTCTGTGAACTTACTGAGGTAAACGCTGCACAATGGTATCGCTTTTTACAACGCCAGACACATAATGGTAATTAATATGATTAGCCTTTTACCTGACTACATTATCAAATAGCTAATAATGTGTTGCTAATGTTACACAAACCATGTTCCTATTCACGAGTCAGAGAGCTGTCTTCTAACAATCAGTATCATTAGAAACGCTTTGGACACCTTAACGTCAGTAGAGAAAGGCATATAGTTCATCATAAAATCATTATATACATCATACACCCGATTTTTCATATCAACAGAAAAATATACCTTAAAAAACGCATGCAAACTATAAGCTTTCATGACGATGCAGCATGGCAACGTCACGTGAGTGTAACTGCGATAGAAATGATAGTTCAGAATCTCTACTGGTTGACAAATTTCTACCGGTTAATCTTGTCTGGTATCTCCTATCCCTATAGAGAATAGTTTACTTGATCATACTTTCAAAATTAATATCTTCCAAAGGTTTTTCAACAGTAATCGCTCTAATGCAGAATTTTTGATTGATGGTGCTTGCAAAGGCAAATTACAAGCCTCAAATTGCATGGGTTGTTGAGGAGTGTTATTACTTGTCTTGTCTTTTACCTTGGGCCAGTAATAACCACTTAGCAAGTTGTAAGCACTCAGAACACAGTCACACAACCACTTAAAGGGTTAGTTCACCCAAAAATGAAAATTTTGTCATTAATTACTCACCCTCATGTCGTTCCAAACCCGTAAGACTTTTGTTCATCTTCGGAACACAAATGAAGATCTTTTTGATGAAATCGGACAGCATTCTGTCCCTCCATAGACTGCCTGCACAAGACAAGAATTGTATTTATTTATGTCTTTTTACATTTCTAGAGCATAGTTGTGATGATGCTCACTCAAGAATTAATATATACTTTACCTTTCTCTCTTTGATTCATCCTTTATTTTAGGTTTTCAAAGAACACCCTCTTATCCTGAATTACGAACATTTAAACAATACAGTCGAGGACCCTTGGCACTCAGTTGTCAACTATCAGAGACTCCTGGATAATGCTACAGGAAATGTATCTGTCGTGAGAAGCGTTCAACACCAGCCATATCCCAACACCGCTCTTCTGTCCATATGTCTAATGTTTGGCTGTTTCTCTATTGCCTACTACCTACGCATGTTCAAGAATGGCAAATTCCTGCCAGGAAAGGTAAATAGATTCTTGAATATTGTGATCAAAATATGACAGCTTATACAGACTTATATAATCACACACTGCAGTTCCCATTTACATCATAACTAAGCTAAGTTGTAACATATGCACAGCTGGTTTTCCATTGAGTAGGTTCCATTAATGTAAAGATCTGTTTGATACATAGATTCGACGTTTGCTTGGTGACTTTGGAGTTCCCATTGCAATTTTCCTCATGGTTGCTGTCGATATCAATATTGAGGATACATACACTCAGGTATGTCTGTTATTTAGTATTTTGTGAAAATAATTTAATTATAACGGAATTCCATGTAATTAAAAATCTTATTTTCATTTTAGATTATAAGTAGATTCATTGTTTTTTAGGTTTCTGATGGGTAATGGCTGCCTTTTTAGACAGATAACACTTTTAGGGCACCAATTCAGAACCAGTCTTGTCTGGATTTTGTCAAGTTACTGTCTTGACCTCTCTGACCTTTGACTTGTGTCACAGAAACTGGTGGTGCCTAAGGGTCTTCAGGTGTCTAACCCTAAGATGCGGGGCTGGATAATCAACCCTATGGGTGAACACAAGCTCTTCCCTGTGTGGATGATGTTTGCCTCCGTTGTTCCAGCTATGTTGGTCTTCATCCTCATCTTCCTTGAGTCTCAGATCACCACGTGAGTGATGTTTTCTGGAGGAAGATGATTTGATACAATCAATTTCCCCATTAACTGACAGGATCAGGCTTCAATGAATTTTCTGTCCTTACTCAAGTGAAAATGCTGCACATGCGCTTAAAAATAAAGGTTATTTTGCCATTGATGGTTCCATTAAGAATAATTAACATCCATGGAATCTTCCCATTGCACAAAAGGTTCTTTTAGTGGAAAAAGGATCTATAGAATCCCAATTTGCGTACTAATGCATTATTCTATGCCATTGCAACATAAAGTAAAATATACAGTTATATGGAGCAGTATTACACAGTGTGACAGAAACTGAAAGTGACTGGTTGGGTTAGTGTGATGACCCATGCTAGATTGGAGATGAAAGATTCTACCAATGCTTAAAACAAACAGAACAAAAATAACTCTTTGAATAAACTCTTTGCTATGCTAATTTATTTATAAACTGATCTTTTCACTTGTCTCTCATTTTTTAAGACTAATTGTGAGTAAACCAGAGAGAAAAATGGTCAAGGGTTCTGGCTTCCACATGGATCTTCTCATCCTGGTGAGCATGGGAGGTCTGAGTGCCATATTTGGCGTTCCTTGGTTGAGTGCCGCAACCGTACGATCCGTATCTCATGCCAATGCCCTGACTGTCATGAGCAAGGGCCCAAAACCTGAGATTGAGAAGGTTCTAGAACAGAGAGTCAGTGGAGTAATAGTGGCTTTGCTTGTCGGTATGTTGACATAAGTCTAACATTCTGGTTCTTACAGTGCTATACTTCCTGAAGGTATATTAGCATCTTCTCTGTCTGTCTGTTTGCAGGTCTTTCAATCCTCATGGAGCCCATTCTAAAAATGATTCCTATTACGGCTCTGTTCGGAATCTTCCTCTACATGGGAATCACATCCCTCAGTGGGATTCAGCTTTGGGATCGAATGCTGCTCCTCCTTATTCCCAAAAAGTATCATCCCAATGAACCCTATGCTACAAGAGTATGTGCTACCATTACTCTGTTGGAATACTTTGCATTTCGATTTCTCCTTCTTGTTACATTCTCGAGGCTGGTTGCCTTTTGCATGTGAAAACAATTGATCCTGGTCTCGGTCTCCCTCTGCAGGTCAGCACCAGTAGGATGCACGTGTTCACTGCGATCCAAATTGTGTGTCTGGCAATCCTGTGGATGGTGAAATCGAGCCCTGTGTCACTGGCTCTACCGTTTATTCTGATACTCACCATCCCTCTGCGCATGTTCATGACTGGACGACTTTTCACTGAGAAAGAGATGAAATGTGTAAGTGGCACAATGACAGTCAGAGACGACAAAAAATTGTTTTTGAGATTGAAGATTGAAAAAAAAAAACATAAAGTGAATTGAACTTCCCATTACATTTTCATAATATTCAAGTTAAAAAACAGTAACAGTACATCTTATAAGAACAGTTCTCCCTAAAAAAGAAAATTCTTTCTCTGTGGAATAATTAAATCCATATTTTTAAGAATCTTCCTGCAGCTCTTTTCATAGAGTTCGTACAACAGCTCTTCATAGCTACCACAGCTCCAAAAAATAACAAATGATCACTAAAAAAAGCACCCTAGCAGTAGTCCATTTGACTTACTTGCTATATTCCAAGTCCACACTTACTTATCAGTTCCACTAATTTGGAAGAGTAAATGAGTAAATAATTACAGCATTTTAATTTTTAGGTGAACTATCCATTTAACATATCTTAATCATTTCCTTTGTCCTTTATATCTTAAATATAGCTTGACGGTGATGATTCCAAGGCAACATTTGAAGAGGAGCCAGGAGTGGATGTGTATTCCGAATCTCAGATGCCATTATAGATCCTTTTCCTGCGACCAAACGACAGTCAACTTTTCATGCCAACAGAATTAAAGTGCAGCCAGCACATGAAAATTTTGACAAAATGTTGCCCAACTCCAACACCCATTTAAAATTTAAAATTTATAAATTAAAATGATTTTACTGGTATATGTGGTTTTTCTGTCTTTAAATTATTATAATGGTCCATTACAGTTCTTACAAGATGATGTCATCATGACATACAAAATTTAAATGTACGTTTGTCTTGTTGGAGGTTGCTTTGCCCCTCATATAAAGATGTGCTATTACTAGTCCAGATGTTACTGGACTAGTAATGATCTTTCAAAAACAAAAATCTTAAATTAAAAAATCTTAATTATTCCAAACTTTTGACCTGCAGTGTATTTCTTAAATGCATGTATTTTAAGCTGTCAAATAGATCTACATCAAACAACGTATAAGCTTATTTCGTTTACATGTTACAGGTAGAAAAAAAAGACAAAACAGCCAGTGTGACACTACATAAAACTGGCATTTATGAAATTATATATATATATATATATATATATATATATATATATACACATACAGGTGGTGGTCATATAATTAGAATATCATCAAAAAGTTGATTTATTTCACTAATTCCATTCAAAAAGTGAAACTTGTATATTATATTCATTCATTACACACAGACTGATATATTTCAAATGTTTATTTCTTTTAATTTTTATGATTATAACTGACAACTAAGGAAAATCCCAAATTCAGTATCTCAGAAAATTGGAATATTACTTAAGACCAATACAAAGAAAGGATTTTTAGAAATCTTGGCCAACTGAAAAGTATGAACATGAAAAGTATGAGCATGTACAGCACTCAATACTTAGTTGGGGCTCCTTTTGCCTGAATTACTGCAGCAATGCGGCGAGTCGATCAGTCTGTGGCACTGCTCAGGTGTTATAAGAGCGCAGTTTGCTCTGATAGTGGCCTTCAGCTCTTCTGCATTGTTGGGTCTGGCATATCGCATCCTCCTCTTCACAATACCCCATAGATTTTCTATGGGGTTAAGGTCAGGCGAGTTTGCTGGCCAATTAAGAACAGGGATACCATGGTCCTTAAACCAGGTACTGGTAGCTTTGGCACTGTGTGCAGGTGCCAAGTCCTGTTGGAAAATGAAATCTGCATCTCCATAAAGTTGGTCAGCAGCAGGAAGCATGAAGTGCTCTAAAACTCCCTGGTATACGGCTGCGTTGACCTTGGACCTCAGAAAACACAGTGGACCAACACCAGCAGATGACATGGCACCCCAAACCATCACTGACTGTGGAAACTTTACACTGGACCTCAAGCAACATGGATTGTGTGCCTCTCATCTCTTCCTCCAGACTCTGGGACCCTGATTTCCAAAGGAAATGCAAAATTTACTTTTATCAGAGAACATAACTTTGGACCACTCAGCAGCAGTCCAGTCCTTTTTGTCTTTAGCCCAGGCGAGACGCTTCTGACACTGTCAGAGTGGCTTGACACAAGGAATGCGACAGCTGAAACCCATGTCTTGTATACGTCTGTGCGTAGTGGTTCTTGAAGCACTGACTCCAGCTGCAGTCCACTCTTTGTGAATCTCCCCCACATTTTTGATTGGGTTTTGTTTCACAATCCTCTCCAGGATGCGGTTATCCCTATTGCTTGTACACTTTTTTCTACCACATCTTTTCCTTCCCTTCGCCTCTCTATTAATGTGCTTGGATACAGAGCTCTGTGAACGGCCAGCCTCTTTTGCAATGACCTTTTGTGTCTTGCCCTCCTTGTACAAGGTGTCAGTGGTCGTCTTTTGGACAACTGTCAAGTCAGCAGTCTTCCCCATGATTGTGTAACCTACAGAACTAGACTGAGAGACCATTTAAAGGCCTTTGCAGGTGTTTTGAGTTAATTAGCTGATTAGAGTGTGGCACCAGGTGTCTTCAATATTGAACCTTTTCACAATAATCTAATTTTCTGAGATACTGAATTTGGGATTTTCCTTAGTTGTCAGTTATAATCATAAAAATTAAAAGAAATAAACATTTGAAATATATCAGTCTGTGTGTAATGAATGAATATAATATACAAGTTTCACTTTGAATGGAATTAGTGAAATAAATCAACTTTTTGATGATATTCTAATTATATGACCAGCACCTGTGTGTGTGTATATATATATATATATATATATATATATATATATATATATATATCAGTGGTATGCCGTGGTGTTTTAAAATTAGGATGCATTCATTTATGTCCCTGTTACACAATTTTAAGTTAAAATTACATAAAAAGAAAGACCAAATACAATTCTATTTTGTTATTTTTACACTATGTAATGTTCTATTTATTAAAACCAAGTATACATTTCATCAAGTTAGTGTTTTTACTCATTTTTACATTTATTGCAAAATAATAACTAAAGGCAGTAACAATTTTAACAATATATATTATTTATAAAGTAATATTCAGATTTTCTCATCCAGTTTTATTGAGGAGGCACTGCCTCCCTTGCCTCCTCGGAGGAAACGCCCCTGATATATACAGTATATGAGCAATATCACACGAGTAGCCATGCGAAATGGCTGTATATCAGCACAACTATGATTCATGATATTTATACAACAGTTTGGCGGCTTGAGTATGTAAATAAATTTTTAAAAATTGTCTTTAAAACCACTTTTTTGTGAGGAACTACTTCCTCCTGCCATGGATTCAAATCTTACAGTTTAAAGGGGTTATATGTAAGATTTTCACTTTAATAAAGCATACAAATACCCCAATATGTTTGCAGATATTTAGGAAATATGCTAAGTTCACCTAATTGCTTCTCAGAAAAACAATGCTACAGCCAGATATTCTACTTTGAAATGTGCGTTCCGTGTCGGAATGTCTGTCTTTGTTTTGGTCAGTGCGAAACTGTGTGCTGCCAGTTTATCCAATAGTATTTTGACATCACAGGTTGCCAGTTGGCAGAAAACACCACATATTGCAGCCATGGAAACCAGCAAACAAACTGGGTCAAAGAATCGCAGATTCTACCCAACCTAAAAAGCCTCTGCATCCGTCTAAAAATCTCTATGAACTACAGCATATTAAAACACAGATAAATCAACTCGTCAGCTTACAGTGTATAAGTCTCCTCAGCTTTCATTGTCAATTGCGCTCCCTCTTGTCGTGTGTCCTCAAGTTGGCCACCCGCGTCTTTGAACGAGGGTGCGAGGCAAACAATATTTTGAATTTGGACTGCAGTACCTATTTCGACCACTGGGTATCATTCCTACATAGAGCCCCTTTAAAGTTTACTGTTTAAATGGTTAGTTCACCCAAAAAGAAAAATTCTGTCATTAATTACTCACCCTCATGTCGTTCCACACCCGTAAGACCTTCGTTCATCTTCGGAACACAAATTAAAATATTTTTGATGAAATCCGAGAGGAATATGACCAACACTTTTAAAGTTACTAGAAAGGTTATAAGACATTGTTAAAACAGTCAACGTGACTGCAGTGGTTCAACCTTAATTTTATGAAGTGACGAGAATACTTTTTGTGCGCAAAAACAAAACAAAAATAACTACTTTATTCAACAATCACTTCCCTGTCATTATCCCTATGTGGGTGGCGCAGTAAGCACGGTGAAGGTTTCTGTGTTTACATCCGAATGCTGGCTCAGTATTGGCTAAAGCTGCACACGTGAGCAGCACGATGCTTGCGTGTGATGCTGGCCAATAATGAGTGGCGTTCTGATGTAGAACCTGGAAGCTGAACGGAAACAATGTAAGAGAATGACACAGAAGAGAAGATACTGTTGAATGAAGTCCTTATTTTGGTTTTGTTTTTGCGCACAAAAAGTATTCTCATCCAGGGCTTGACATTAACTTTTTTGCTCACCAACCACTGTGGCTAGCAGTTTTTTCAAAGTTACCAGCCACTCAGCATTTTGACTGACCACAATTTTGCTGTTGGGAAATTACATTTTGTATGATTAAAGTTGACTTTAGCATGCTAAAATTACTTGATTTTGAGTCATTTTACTTGATTAGCTAGATTTAAAACCCTTTCAAACTTTCAAATGCAGATTGACCACCCAAATCAAGACTAGGCCATGGTATATCAGCTGGTATGTACAGTTGGGCAAGGGCTGGGTATTATGAACATAATATGATAAATTTGATAATTTTACAAGTTAGGGTTAGGCTATATAAAAAGCACAAGCAAATTAGCAAATTACAAATACAATAGTAAATTAAATAACCTAAACCTAACATGTATACATTTAACGTCTTTTGTTGTTTGATTAACATTAATGACAGACAGGTATTTAATTGGGCTGCTGAATGCATGGACGTAATATACTGACACATATCCAGTTTTTACCCACCTGTTTATGTCCACTTAAGCCATAACCGACTGTATTCACGCGAGATACTCCACACGATGGACATTTTGACATCTGTGTGTGTGTGTTATTAGCAGCATCCAATAGCCACATAGAGGCTAGGTAGTGGGCTTGTGACTCGTTCGCACTCGGTCATCTTGACATCAAAGGAAGATTTAACTTGCTTTCGGTTTTATTTAAGCACATGAAAACATGATTAGACCAGCACAAATATGGTCAACAGAAAGTTGGCTCCCACTACTTGCCCCTTCCAATCTAACACTAACAATTAATCCAACAAAGGAAATAATAAAGAAAACGGAAATGATCACCTGTGCCCACGTGACCATAAATAACAAAATTAACGGTCTTACACGTGTATTTGACTATTCAGGCGCAAGGTGATCTGATCACGTGCACGACAGAGAGAGAGTGCTACTGTTCTGTGTCATTCAGCGTGATTCCGCGTGATTCCGCCTATCCCGCCTTCACTAACTGCAAGTTAATCGATAACGAATTATGATCGGATTGTAATTTTGTGCTACGACGAGCTTGACTACCTTTGATTAGGTTGTAGGCTGAAATTATATTCAACCTGCTAAAGTGGCCAGTGGGAGTGGCTGTCTTACCCGCCACAGCTGAAATCTACCTGCATTTCGGGTGTTAATGTCAAGCCCTGTTCTCATCGCTTCATAAAATTAAGGCTGAACCACTGCAGTCACATTGACTGTTTTAATGATGTCTTTAGTACCTTTCTGGACCTTGAAAGTGTTGATTATATTGCTGTCTATGGACGAGTCATACCTCTCGGATTTCATCAAAAAATATCTTCATTTGTGTTCCGAAGATGAACGAAGGTCTTACAGGTTTGGAACAACATGAGGGTAATTAATGACAGAATTTTTATTTTTGGGTGAACTAACCCTTTAACAGTTGAACCCAAGCCTCCGTTACTAATTCTAAAACGTCACGGAATGTTAAGTCGCTTCATTGAAACACACTGTAATATGTTGAGTATTGAGAGAGAGATCGCCTGAGTGAGTGTATTACCTGAATCTAGCTGATATTCTTCAGGTCAATCTTATATTAATAATCACAAAATCAGTTTGAAATCCTTTTAACATCAGGGACAAGTTGTTCAAAGGTAATATGATCGGATTTCGGCTATTGGATTGGATCAAATCTTGAAAATAGGTTGTTCAAAAGGAAAAAAGGATTCTGAAATCAGATTAGATTTCCAAAATCCAATCTTGGTTTTGATTTGGATAAAATCATCAGTTTGTGTTGTTCAAAACTTTTCAACAAGATTGGGATACCTTTGATCTAACATATTTGGATTATACCGATCCCATCAGAAGGGTGGGTTTCAGGAACAAAAATGTACTTTAAAACTGTGTGTTTAACTTTTAAAGGGTTAGTTTACCCAAAAATGAAAATTCTGTCATTAATTACTCACCCTCATGTCGTTTCACACCCATAAGACCTTTGTTCATCTTCAGAACACAAATTAAGATATTTTTGATGAAATCCGATGACTCAGTGATTGACAATTAACACTTTCACTGCCCAGAAAGCTACTAAAGACGTACTTAAATCAGTTCATGTGACTACAGTGGTTCCACCTTAATGTTAAGAAGCGATGAGAATACTTTTTGTGCGCTAAAAAACAAAATAACAACTTTATTCAACAATATCTAGTGAAGGGCATTTTCAAAATACTGCTTCATGAAGCTTCGAAGCTTTACAAATCTTTTGTTTCGAATCAGTGGTTCAGAGCACGTATCAAACACTGTCAAACAGCAATGCCCGCAGGTGAAGTTACAGCGGAGAGTCCGCGAATAATTGTGTACTAGAACTATTTTCCTGCTCATCTGAACACACGCAAATGCTGCAAGTCCGAACCAATCAATCACAGAGAGTGTTCGCTCACTGCCGACACTACATTCAAACAGGGCTGCCTTTAGTATCGTAAGAAACCATTGATGCTTTTGGGAAACACAGCCCAGAACAATGCTTAACAGAAGACGGAAAAACATAATATGTTTAAGTTATTTCACAATAAACAAAATGAAATAGTAGCCTACATAGTTTGTGCAATTACATTTATTAAAATTGAATGTTAAAAGTTCATATTGATGTTCTATTCTGTAATTAATGTTGACACACTGTCAGAATTTTATGGGTCCGAGAGCCTGTCACTGGTCCCTTATGAAAGTTAACAATTACTACAGTGACCATAGTTCAGCTAGGCCTATAGTATTTGTAGATCTCCATGGTTACCACTACAAGTAAACATTTTAACCATGTGTAAACAAAAATATAATCGAATAAGTTGCAATTAAGGCATATTGAATGTTAAAATACCTTTCAAATATAATGTTAAGTGGGTATCATTACCCATTTTACTCTTAGTAATTCAATAATTTAAGAAATTTTAAAATCTATAAATTCAAATTAGAGGTATCATATCGGTATCGATATTGGCGATATTGGCCTTGAAAGTATTGGTATCGTATCGAAAAGAAAATAAGTGGTATCGCCCATCCCTAGAACAGAGCCCCAAAGTGTGCAGTGGGTTTTTTGGGGGGTAATTGAGAATGAATGGGGAAAAGTCACGTGAGAGGAGGCACTGCCTCCATCGCGCTATGATTGGATATGATCGGTTACGATTGGACATGATTGGTTCATGCGATGAATCCCGCCTCTTGTTTTCGTGCGCGTTCTTGTCGAATCGGCCTGAATGAAGACCGTGATGGCGTTAATAAGAAGACTAATTAAAGAGTAAGTAAACAACTATCACTTAGATATCACCAGAGTTTTTCAAAATCAAACTCGAAATGGCCTGAAAACATGATGACTGCGGTGGTTTTTAGTGAGCAATCAGCGTGGTTAAATTAAAGATACATCTTTGTCTGTGAGTGACCAGTGTGTGCTTAAAGACTGCTGAAAATAAATTGACTTTTAAAAAGAAAAGCTGAATATTAGTTTATAAATAATATGTATTGTTTACATTGTTACTGCCTTTAGTTAATATTTTGGAATAAATGTAAAAATGCGTAAAAACACTAACTTGATGAAATTTATACTTGGTTTTAATAAATAGAACATTACATAGTGTACAAATACAAAATAGACTTGTATTTTGTCTTTCTTTTCATGTAATGTTAAATTAACCAGGAAAATTGTGTAACAGGACATACGTTGCCTCCTCGTAATTTCTGGTCATTTACATATTCCAATCTGTAAATGACCAGAAATCTTTTTTCGTATGGATTTAATTAATGTGCATATAGTTCAACGAAATCCCTTCAGATATATATGCTACGTCTTTGTAATATCATTAGACGATATCAGAACAAGCATGTCTTCAGCTTTGAGTGAGCTTTATTACGTCATAGACGTGTGTGGCACCTTTAGAACGTTGCGCGCGAGACAGATGCGTGAAACTTCTCTCTCATTGCTCACTCTGTCTGCAGCTCCTGAATTCAGATAGTGTAATTCAAGCGCACATTGTGATTATGGGACAGAAGAGGAAAAGAAGTTGTTCTCGCAGCGCAAAAGCTGAGAATGCTTGCGACCTGTTGTACAACTTCGATGCACCTCCAACATCCAGCACTAACGTGGCGGTGAAGCACCTTCAGCCCGTTGGTGTTGGTGAGGAGAACGAGAGGCAGGGGAGAAAGAGGAGGAGGATGGAGTCGCCCTCTCGTATTTTCTCTGACCCGAGAGCCGGCTCAGGTCAGAAAGTAAAAGTGGAGGACCAGGGTACTGTGCCGGCATGGCAGAGAAGTACTGAAGGTGAATCTAATGTGATGTGAATGCCAGTGTGGTTTTTCTTTATGTTTACTGGAGCTCTGTACATCAAAAAGTCTTGTCTTCATATTCAGCTAAATAAATATTCTTTTTAATTAATTAATTATAGTGGAACGTTAATGTCCCTCAGGATGATTTTATAATTAACATCTTCATTTTCCAAACACAGAAGCACTGAAGAATCACTATGAGTATGCCATAAACAATAATTATTATTTGACTGACATTTTGGTTAATGTGCCCTTCTTTAGATCAGGATTCTCTACAGCACACGAGCAGTTCTGTGGAGAAACATGGTCTTCAGGAACCTCGCAGCAATGGCCCTGATGTCCTCTCAGCTGAAGATCAGCAGGTTCAGCCTTCTCCAGCTCAAGTCCCCAACAGTAATTGACATTTATATGTACTTTATGTCAAAAACGTTCATGTTACATCAAGATTTTATGTTAAAATTGTTGTTTTAGAAGCTGTAACTGCTGTAACATTTCTTTTAGACTTTTCACAATTTATAATTATGTTTTAGCCCTTTAAAAAATGTTGTTTATATTGTCAACTCCAATTATTCATCTTTTTATAGGTGACATTTTGAGCCGCTATGAAATCGGCAATAAGCTTGGTGAGGGAGGATTTGGCGCCGTCTTCGAAGGGGTTCGCTTGAAGGATGGCCTTAAGGTTTAATTTTTTTACTCACAGTATCTATTTAGCTAATTGTTTTGTCTCATTGTATCCATTCCAGTCCATTCTTAATGTATATTATTTCCACTATTTAGGGCACTTGACGTGTTGAATGACTGTAATGATTAGACCTCTGCGCACGTCAACTGTTACAATTTTTGTTCTTTTGCTGATCAGGTGGCACTGAAATTTGCCTTAAAGACGGATACCACGGAATATATCAGCATTGTAAGTAGGCTGCGGTCTCTGTGTTTTTTCGCAATTAATAGAGTAAAAATAAAAGTTTTTAAACTGCCATTGACAACAAATTATTCAAGACTGGACTTAATGCTTCTTTTGGGAAAGCTCCTCCATCTAACAGTCTTAAAAATGATCTTTCCTCTAGCCTGGTCATCCTACGCCCCTTCCTTTAGAGGTTGCCCTAACAATGCTTGCTAACAAGGGCCCCAGGGTTCCACAGATAGTTCAGCTGCTGGAGTGGCAGGACCAGGTCGGCTTCTACATCATGGTCTTGGAACGCCCCTCACCCTGCGAGGATCTGTTTGATTTCCTGCAGCACCACGGAGGCATCCTCAGTGAGCACTTAGCACAACTTATTATGTGGCAGGTAGTGCAGGCCGCCCACATGTGCTGTCGCCGTGGAGTGCTCCATCGGGATATCAAACTAGAGAACCTGCTGTTTAACAATGACACGCTTGAAGTCAAACTTATTGACTTCGGGTGCGGGGATCTCCTAAAAACTGCTGCCTATAAGACATTCTGGGGTATGTATTATGCCTCAAACCTGTAGTTTGGGACTTCAGTTCTAGTGACCACTTACACCAATATGCATTCTTCTTCTAACCAGTCAAAAATGTCTTCCCTTAGGCACACAATTGTACTGCCCTCCTGAGTTTGACAAGAGTGGCAAGTACCATGGGAAACCCGCAACTGTATGGTCGCTGGGAGTGCTCATGTTCGAGTTGTTGTGCGGAGACCCTCCAGACAGCAATGACCTGGACATGATTGACGCGGGCATCTGGTCTAAACCTGGATTGTCAAAAGGTGAGCTGCCATTTACCACAGCAAAGAAGGCCCATTGTTATTGTAAATCATAAAAAGCAGAAGAAACAAGGCGGGAAAAGTAATATTTCTGAGTTTCTGACATTAAAGCTGAGGACAGTCAGATCACACAGTTAAGATTAGATTGATCAAAGACAGCAGGTGAACATTTTAGAGTAATAATCAGACTCTCCTATCTTTCTGCACAGAATGCTGTCATTTGATTCATTCTTGCCTGCAACAGAAGCCAAAGAAGCGGCTTGGTTTGGGGAAAGTCCTTCTCCATGACTGGTTTAAGGTACATGTTCCAAAATGAGTATGTTTGTTTATTGTGACATGGGAATAAATCTGAAGTTAAATCTCTTCTAAGTGTAATGCATGTAGATAATAAACCTGATTTGTGTTTTTTTGTGTTTCAGGTCACCAAATAAAACATGGTGAAGAAGGGAGAATGTAAATGAAATCTAAATTTAATTTGCTCTATTTACTACATCCGATCAAGAGCTTCTCAGTCAGCTGAGCGTCTGGCGGGCCTTATTGTTTTGAGAGGTTCCTGCCACGTTCAACCAGAGGTTTATGTCTCTGCCTTATGACTGACTTGGGCCTCTGGTCTAAACATGGCTTGTTAATAGGTGAGCATGCATTCACCACAGAAAAAGAATGACAATTGTTATTCTAAATCATACAAAACAGAACAAAGAAAAAAGGTGGGAAATGTAACACCCAAATCAAATGATTTTACAAAAGATGTGGCTAATGCAGGACTTTCTCCTGAGTTTCTGACTTTACAGTTTAGATTAGGATGATCAGAGATAGCAGGTGTAAAGTTTAGCGTAATAATCAGACTCTCCCATAATTCTGCACAGAATGCTGCCATTTGATTCAGTCTCGCTTGCCGCAGAAGCCAAAGTAGCGGCTTTGTTTAGGGAAAATCATTCGCCATGACTGGTTTAAGGTACTAAGTTCTAAACACATTAATTTTATTGGCTCCCTATTTATGCATTTGTTTATGTACAGCATGTTTGTTTATTTTGACATGGGAAGAAATCTGAAATAAAATTTCTTCTAAGTGTAATGTATGTAGATACACCTGATTTGAGTTTTTTTGTGTGTGTGCTTCAGGTCACCAAATCAGCTGCCATGTTTATGGCACAACCGAGCTAGAGCTGGTTCCCGAAGCCCTTCCAGTTCTAGCACTTCATGACAACTCTATCCACATCTGAGAATTCACTATCAAGGCTGCTTGGGACCTACAGTTCCTAACAACACTGTTCTTGTTACGCCAGTCCCAGAGTTCTCTGTCTAGGCTGGCCTGGCCTTTGTAAAAAATAATCTCCAAATGATTAAAACAAAACACTCCATCAAACGATCAAACAGGAGTTTAAGCTTTACAATCCATGAAACGGTAACATATATTTTACCTTTCCATACTGTTACGTCCTGTGACATAATTGTGTATGTTTTGGAGGTTAACATGTCATGTTGTTCTCCCCTAACTCTCTTTCTCCCTCCCTCTCTCTCTCTCTCTCTCTCTGCCAAGCAGGGCTTCAAATCATCTGCAGCTGATTCCAATTAGCGGCAGCATGGCTTACCTGCTACACAGCGTGCCATAGAGATAAAGCAGCAGAGAGAGATCCCTTATCCACTATCCCAGAGATGTTGTCGTTTTATTTGCCATTGAGCAACTTGTGAAATGTAAATCTAAAGTGTGGGTACAATGATGTTATTGTTGAGATTCTGTGTGAGTCTGGCTCTGTCAACCTGTGTAGGGAGATGGGTGCTGATTTATTTGGGTTTATTCCCCTTCTAAATTTTTCACCTGTTTTTTTTTTAGTCAGGGAGAGAGGTAAGATTATGGTCTTTAATTTTATTTTATTTTGGCAGGGAAGTTATTTTATTAAAACCTTTAGTAAGACTTTTTGTTTGTTGTTTTGGCATTTGCTCTCTCCTGACGCCTTGGTTATTTAAGTTGATTATTTACCCTGACATTTGTATATCTTTTATATTCGTTTGGCTTTTGTTAAGCCCTGAATAATAAAACAAGCTCAAGTATATTTCTGGTTCTGTGTTTTTATTTTATGGTGTTAAATAGAGGGTTGGGTATGAACCTTTTTATGAGAAATATCAGTTGGGAAAGTGAAAAGAGCTGAGATAGAGGAAAAGGAGATTCCTCACAGTTCATTCATTTATTTATTTAATCACATTTTTACTTTGTTACGTTCTCTACAAAACCCTTAGATTAAAAAGGATTCGTAACAATACAAAAAAGACATTGGTCATTCTCAGTTGGATTCAAGGCAAACACTAAATTATTAACCCATGATCAAAATCAAACTGTCTTGATTAAAAAAAATAATAATAATACACTAATAAAACAATGGTACAAATAGTGCAGCACATGCAATGACTGTGGTAACTTTAACTATTGAAAGGATATTATGACAAAGATATCATTTTCTTATTCAAACTGATTTTTCCCCCTCAAACATATGATCGACCTGAAGAATGAAAGCTGTATCATATACTTGGATATTGTTTTATTGGATATTAATATGAGCAATATCACTCTCATAGCCATGTGAAATGGCTCTATATCAGACCGCATATAGCAGCATTATTTTGTGTGAAAAGATTTTTATCAATAAAATGAAACACTAATTTCATATATATTGTCTTTCAATAATTGAAGCACTTTTCAAGTACCTCTTTTTATATATATATAATTATTACTAAATTATGTGCCTCTAGTAATAGTTTGTTGTTTTGTTATTTGCTATTGTCACATCAACAGAATGTTGTCATATAGGACCTTATGTTTGTAATAACCTTTCTCTGATGATAAATAATATGAGTTTTAACCAATACTTTTTTATTTACCATGTGCAGAATTATCTAACATACCAAATTCTGTATTTAAAAAAAGGAAAAAAAAGCTGCTAAATACTAGCAGATATAGATATTCATACATGTGAAAATTTATATGGTTGCAGATGCAGAGTACACTTACTCTCTCAATATGACTCTCAGCTTACTTAAAGATAAATCACTAGCAGGTAAGATTTAAAATAACAAAGCAAAACATAATGCATCAGTTTTATTTTAGTATCCGTGAGATACTATTATAGTTTTTATTAATATTATTTTGAATTAGTTTTTAATTTTATATTTTCATTTTAGTATTAATTTTGTTATGTTTTTGTAAAAGAATATATAAATATCTTACATTTATCTTATAGTATGTAGCAGATACGACAAGATAAGATCGTATTGAATCCCACTTTCCTTCTCTCAGACCTGGCTAGACGATTCAGCAGTGAGGCATTTCAGAACAAGATGAACGAGGATTGATTGGTCAGGTCTGGGTGAAGGGAAATGGAAGTCTGCAGACGGGGATAAGAGATTGAACGCTGAATGTGGAACTTTGTTTTGTCTGTGAGGAAATACCTTAAGGGAAATGTCTATTTGGACCTTTTGTACGTGTTCCCTTTCATGCGCAAGCCTTTAATGGGACAAAGAACTAGTAGATTCCTATCAGATTACATTATTGATTTGATCAGATGAGCAGCTTCAGTCAGTGCAGTGAACAGACCGACAACAGCAACAGCCTCCATTCCAGAGCTGGTGAGTGACAATAATGTCCATATAATACAGATAAACAATATAGATCACGCCACAGTCTGTGTTGGGATTTTCGCAGGCAGTATAAAGTATAACCTCATACGACTCAAATTCAAGTCAGTAGAGGGCGGCTATCCAAGCCCATGTACGCAAATCTTACCCTGTAAACGTCTTTATAATGATACCATTTTGGCATCAATCATACTTAATAATAACATACCTCATTTATTATGCCATTACAGTATTTTAGTTTATCTGTGTCCAAGCTTTTGAATGTAACCTGTTATTTCAGTCAAGGCGAACGAAGGCGAGACGGGATGTACGTGTTAACGTGATCAATCATCGATTAACACAGTTATATGATGCCTTTTACCATTGTTAATACGAAACAGCCTTAATCATTGCGATATGATATGCGAGTGTTTGGTGTATGCAATGTAAACGGCTCTAATTCAAGGCAATGCATGGAGTATCATTTATTCTTCTAGCAGTTTTTTTTTTTTTTTTTTTTTTTTTTTTTTTACAGTGTGCATCATATATATATTCGATTGTTCATAATATTATCAGTAAATCCAAAAATACACGGTGAGGACTTTTTGTATGCCTTTATAAATGTAGCAGGGATCATATATTGCTGTCTCATTCCCTGCCTGTGTTTCTGTTTGTCTTCCTTTGTTTGGGTTGTTGTTGTTTCAGCCTCTCCTCAGCCCATGACTGCTGCACTACAGCATGTAGACAGCAGTGCTTTCTCTTGGAGCTTTTGCAAATGAAAATGGAGGACGTGTCTCTGTCCAGTATGGACAACAGTAAGATGGAGGTGAGCCTTTGTTTTTCAAATGTTATATTCTGTATAATTGGATCAGTGTTGAATAAACAAACCCTTATGCGGGTGTGTCATGAAGCTGGTCTCTCATGGTATACATTTTACACTCATTTCATTGGTTTACCCAGCTGTGTCCAGTGAGCGCGATGTGAATATGATTTTCACGCTTCTGAAGGTTACAGTGTGATACGAGCCCATTAACGCTTGCATGTGTTGCGCCTTCATCCACAGGGCTTTGCTCAAGAGATCCTGTCTGACCTGGTGGAAGATGCCTGTTTGGGTCTTTGTTTTGAAGTTCACAGGGCTGTCAAACAGGGATACTTTTTCCTGGATGACACAGACCAGGAGAGTATGAAAGACTTTGGTGAGACTCTGACATGTTTCTTAATTATGGCAATCAAATGTTTTTTCTCTTAAACACATGGATGAAAACAGTGCTTTATTTCACAAATTGTTCGATGTAGTATTCCAGTTTAGGACATATGTTAAAGAAATAATTCACCCAAAAATGAAAATTATCCCATAGTTTACTCACCCTCAAGCCATCCTAGGTGTATATGACTTTCTTCTTTCAGCCGAACACAATCAGAGTTATATTAATTAATATTCTGGCTCTTCCCCAGCTTTGTAATAGCATTAAATATCACCCGGGTTTTTAAAGCTCCAAAAAGCACATCCATCCATCATAAAAGTAATCCATACGACTCCAGTGGGTTAATAAATGCCTTCTCAAGCGAAAAGGGGTTTTTGTAAGAAAATATCCATATTTTACTTTATAAACTGCAATCACTGGATAAAAAGTCATTTGCAGTCATTTAAAAAAAAAATGGTTCATGTTTATTTTGATAATAACTTTTTATCAGTCACATTAGTGAAATTTTGGTGAAATTTCAGAGGCAAAAGGGTCCATTGTCAGTGTAGAATTGTATGAAGCATAGCTTCCACAAAAGTCACTTTCAAACGTGAATTTGAGTGACCAACTTGAACCTGTTACAAAATCTCCATGGAGAAATCTTTCACCCTCACATGAAATTCACAAACACATAGATTCCAATTAAGTACTAGATGTTGCCCATGAAAATTTGTGAACAACAATAAATGTGACCACACCTTTAGACGTGATTGTTCAAAGCTGTTAGGAGGATTTATGCAGGCCCATTATTCCACTATTCCATAAAGGAATAGTTCACCCAAAAAAAGAAAAGTGTCATTCTAAACCCATCACTTTCTTCTGCACTGCACTGTAAGGGTGCTTTCAGACTAGCTCTTTTGATGCACACTCTGGTCCGTTTGGATGAAGTCAACACTGTTTTCCAAAGTCTAAGGCCCGGCTTAAATCCTGTCTAGCACGTTTTCCATAATGTTTACACATTAGGTCAGTAGGCAGTCTTTAGTGGCTGTTTGAACACATTCAACCACACGAACGTTTCCACAACGAGAGCAATCCGGTCGAATGCGTTCTCGACTACCTCTGGAAGTGGTCGAAAGTGCTCATAACATTTTACCCCGTGTTTACACCTGGATTTAGCGTCATCCACTTGTGATCCGATCCACCAAAACGCATCTTAATACCAGGTGGAAACAGAGCCATACTTGCACCTGTGGAACATACCCAAGTGCATTTTAAAAAGGAGATCTCGGGTACGTGCGGTTTATGTGAACTTCAGTACAGTTCGTTGCTTATATGAACGCAATCATAATAAATTGTAGAATTGAACCACTATTGAAGAAGTATGATTCCGTAAATCTTTATATTTGTGTGTGTTCTCAACCACTTTTCTGACAAGCAGGATTGACACACTGCAAGCAACGAGAATGTGTATCTCATTTCTGCTCGCCTTCAGCAGAAACAGGCTCCTGCATTCTTTAGAACATTTGCAGTACATTTGTGGCAGATGGACGCTATAGTGTTGACAAAACCAAAGGTTTGAAGTGAGGCGAGGAACGTTATGCATTTTACTGCCTTCTCTTTTGTGGTTCGTACCTAGCAACAGGGGCAAACAATTGCCACTTTGATGCAAACATACCACGCAGTTCAAAATACAGTTTGACACAATCCAGCAGGGGGAGGGGGGGAATCAGTCAAACTCTGTTTCTGACTGAGCGAGCAATCAAACCAAATGTTCAGGCACGCTCAAGCTCCAAAAAGCCATAAAAGCATTATAGTCCAAAACAGTTAAATTCATACAACCAAAGTCCCTTTTAAGAGAAATCAGTTCACTTAGTGGCCATTTGCAATGATTTCAATGCCATTTCAAGGCTAAAGGCCCGTTCACAGCAAGGATGATAACGACATAGCGGTTTAGTTCTAAAAACCGTTCTAGATATAAAAGAGTTCACACCACAACTATAAAGATAAAGGCACAGAGAAACAATATCATCGGAATCACTTTCAGAACAGTTTTTTTCAAGCTGAACATTAGGATACTATAATATTAAAGGTTAACAACTGAGCCCAAAATATTAGCCTAAATTCAGTTGCTTTTTATTTTTAGATATAATAATCCACACTCAAATAACAAATTGTATGCAAACATGTAAGCTGCACATAAGGCAGTTTTTGCATTAACTTCTAAATTTAATTATAAAATTGTTTTACTCCAATTCGTTGTTGAAATATAATCATTTATACACAGTGGCTGTCTTTTTCATGACAGATTTATTTAAACGTACATTCAATAATCAAGACATCACTAACAGATTAAGTAAAATATAATTAATATATAGGCTAATATAGTGCATATATTAAGCGGAAGAGTTAATTTCTTTGGAGAACTAACAAGCTGGACACTGAATGGCTTTTCTGAGGTAAATATGACATGACATTGTTTACAATCTGTTTTATTGACGTCTTTCCGCCGTTGAAACACTGAGCGATTACACAAGATATTATACGTTTCAGTAAGTTGTACTGTATCTTTCAACATACATTCAGATGTTCATTTAAGTTTATTCTGTATCTAGTAAGGAAGAGATGAGATGATCGCGCTCACTCGTGCTCGTGCTGCTGGTTGACCTGTACAGTGATCTGTCACGCCACATCAAAGCATGTCAAAGCGGCATTTTCTGTTTAAATTAAACATTTAAAATAACTTCCCCTCCCTCTTGCAGCAACATCTCTTCTCTGATGATGTGTTTACTGGCGCGAGGGCGGGACAACCTGTTACTCACATGAGATCGACCAATAACAAACCACAACCATCCAACGATCCAATCAAGTCCACATGGACAAAGTCCCACCCTACATTTTATTCTTGTTCGAGAAGTCATTTCACAACAAGAGGGAAGAAAAGACTATCGCTACAATTTCATGCTGACGTAAATATGGCAGCCTTCTAACGGCTGCTGCAGTGATGCGATGACTTTACCAATTCGTAAATACCAACTTGTATTTCGAAAGGCGAGACTTGTTCTGCCGTATTGCACTTTTGCTGTGTTCGCACCATGTCGCAATTACCATAAATAAAGAATCGCTCTTGTGGTACTTTGATGTCATACACTGGTCAGGTGGTACAGCGGCCACATGGTACAAGTCCTTGCTCAAAAAAATTACGAGTTTACATGTTGTAATTACAAGTTATTCAAGCATGTGAACGCTTTTTACAGTTCATAATCGTTATGGTAATTATGACATGGCTTGAACGGAGCTTTTCTCGCATTCATTGTAATGTGAGTGAACAGTCTTGATGTATGCGGTATTTGGAGGAACAGACCCAAATTTAAGCTCTTTAACCAAATTTTTTTTCACTGTGTCTCATGTAGAAATCGTGGACCAGCCTGGAGTAGACATTTTTGGGCAAGTGTACAACCAGTGGAAAAACAAAGAGTGTGTGTGTCCCAACTGCAGCCGGAGCATCGCCGCCTCACGCTTTGCTCCTCACCTAGAGAAATGCCTCGGCATGGGCCGCAACAGCAGTCGCATTGCCAACCGCAGGTATTATGACTGAACATTACCTTCACCACCCAGAAGAAAACTATAGATGCCATCTGAACTCCTGGCAAATATTCATAAAGACTTATGCTTGTCTGAATGTTTGGAGTCCATTATTGATAATGCTGTTTGTGCGACTACACTTTTGGAACATGTGATGGTAATATGTGTGTGTGTATTATTGTATATTTAGAATCGCAAGCGGCAACAACACGAACAAATCGGAGAGCGATCAAGAAGACAATGATG
Source organism: Elopichthys bambusa (assembly GCA_037101425.1). NCBI lineage: Eukaryota > Metazoa > Chordata > Actinopteri > Cypriniformes > Xenocyprididae > Elopichthys > Elopichthys bambusa. Next base: position 23,746,325 of record CM074449.1, read on the forward strand.
ATGTCAACGACAATGACTGGTCTTATGGGGCAGAAAAGAAAGGTGAGACTGTTATAAATCATTTTTCTTTGGAATATTCTATCTTGTATAAATAGTGACCACAACTATTTATGAATGTTTTTGCATTTTAACATTATTTTACAATGTTTTGCTTTTCAGCCAAGAAGAGAAAGTCAGATAAGGTATTTTTACATTCTTTGAAACAACCTGTACTCTTGGTAAGTTTGTTTTACTGTTACAGATGTTTTTTTCTGCTCTTAGATGGCCTCTCAGCATTTGTAGCCACAGAATCTCGTGCTATAGAGTTAGCTGTAGCATTAGTTTATTAAAGGGTATAAAATTCATAAAATTCACAATTCCCGTCAACAATAATGTTTTGGCTACAAGCTGTTCATACAGACATTAGCTTTCTAATCAGTGCTGGACTGTAGCTTACTGTGCCTGCATTTTATTTTACAATGTCTTTTCATTGGTTTCATTTGCATATTCTGGCTGCAGGCTAATGTTTGATGTCTCTTTTCTTTCTGTACAGAATCCAAATTCACCAAGAAGATCCAAATCCATGAAACATAAAAATGGTAAGTATATGCTCTTCCATCCAAAACAAACTGATTGTGTGAAATCTCAGTAGCTATACAGTATATTTAAGTGTTAAGGCCCCGATATACTCAAGGCGAAGTTCTTTTTTTTTTTTTCTTTTTTTTTTTTTTTTTTTTTTTCTTCGCTTAGGGGTAAAAAGAAGTTTGTAATACTTTTACAATGGTATACTGTTAGCGAACATCCCGATGTCACCCATACTACTCAGAGTAGCAGTTAGATGAATGTTAATATGCATTGTGCGCTTTTCTCTCAATAGCAAAATAAAAAAAATTTCAACTAATTGTTACTCGACTAGAAGAGGCTTTGTCGACCAAAAATTGTATTAGTGTGTTAGTCGCAGAAGAAAAAGAAAAAACGGCGAAGTCACACAGTCCTTTAACGGCAGGTCCTTGTGGTAATTACTGTATGTGCCATCAATCGACCTCAAATATGGTACTGGTAGCAACTTTACATGGCTGCTCGCTCTAACCGCTCTAACGTTAACCTAGATAAATGTGCACTATTATTAGCATATCCAGGTGTTTGTGCGGAATGCGGAAGCTGAAGTATTAGTGCACTTACTGCAAGACATTGATGCACCAGCCCGATCACTTGCATTTTTTCCTGATAACAGTGGAAACAACTTAAAACACTCCATCATTTTTTGGTCATTCAGATAAGAGTAATACATCATTCGAAACTGTAAATGGTCTACTTTTATTTGTGTAAACTCACACTAACAAGAGAACATCCCTTTGTAAAATAAATAAAGAAAACAAACATTATGCGCTTTCTGCCCTTTCCGTGAACTTGAGTGCGTCAAAAAAGAAACCAAAACTCGGTGTATACTTGCCTCACAGACATGAGAAATGTATCTATAGAAAGCGTAAAATGTCAAGTGATTGTCAACCAATTCAAGTGGAAATCAAATATTCTCAGATTATGTAATCCATATGAAATGTGCAGGTGTGTCCACTACTGCGGAGATGAGTCAGCATGGTCGACTTAATCTCTGCAGCCGAAAACATTATCAATAATTTAGACAATCTCCTTCCCTTTTTTTTTTTTTTTTTTTATGACATTCATAATCATTACTTTTGCCAGTGGCAAGCTTTGTGTGCATTTTAGCGCTGATTAGGCTATGTATTTTATATATACTCGTGCGATTAGTCGACTCATCGCTTAAATGGACGCCTACTAGCTGACTACAAAAATCTTTAGTCAAGAGCAGACCTGCAAAAATGACAGTGGTGAGAAAACAACAGTTCAGAAAGCATCTGATAATAGCGACGTGGATATGTTTGCATCACTCAGCAATTCATCACTTCAGTCATGTTTATTTATATAGTACTTTATACAATAGATTGTTAGATGCTTTACAATATTAAACATGAAAAAAAAAGTGTCACTGTCACTTTGAATTAGAATTACAACTTTCCAGTGTGTTTCGACAGACTGAACAGAAGAAATGAACTGGAGAAGATTTCCACGTCAAAGAAGGCGGAGCCTCAGAGCCACACCTACCTATTACGTAATCGCCACGGACCAATGATAGTTCGAAGGGGTTCACTAGCTGGAGCATACTTTTCCGGAAAGTTCGCTTTGACAAGCTGTTTCAACTCCCCAAACAAACTTTGTTTTGGCCTGATTTTGTTTAAAAATACATCACACAAGTTCAACTTTCTTCAATTTTGCTTGAAGTATATCGGGGCCTTTAGGGGCCTTTCACACAGAACGCGTTTTTGCGTTGAATAGCGGAATGAAACACGCAAGTACACTTTTTTTTTTTTTTTTAAGTTGAACTACTTTTAACTTAAGCACAGCGTTTTTAGAATGCCATGACGCTGTGCAACAATCGAACACATGCATATAGCATGTTTACATTGAAGCCAATAGAAATGTAGCGCAGTGGAATGCAAAAACAAATTCTTTGTGAATGGCCTCTTATGGTGCATTTAGCATGTTCAAGGTCTAATTTAAAAGCTTTACATGCTAGTTGAAAAATTTTGCAAGCGATATTGTATACTAACAGTCTTTAAGTCATTGAAAGTTATTGACAAAAAGATAAGGCATTATAATGAACTGTCTGGTGAATAATTTTCTTAAAGCTTTGCTGGGTCCTAAGCGACGTGTGGAGCATCAGGACAGTTCATGTGTGTTGCTAAGAGATGAGACATTTTCTCAATAACACTGTGGGTAGCAGGAGTCACTCACTACCCACAGTGCCACACGGTTTACCATATCACAGGATTGTGTGAGCTGAATTATGCTGATCAGTGGAGGAGATGTGGACTGATTTTTCGGTCATTCAGTTTACATTAGTTTTTTTTCTTTCCATTTTTCGTCTTCAGACATTTTTGCACAATCTCTCATATCCTGCTCATCAAAAATGACACATCTAGGATAGAGGAACTTGCACAGTGCTCTCAGGGAGGAAGTTAGAACTCAGATCATCATATCGGCAGCCAGAAACAGCCGAGTCGTAGAACCTGGGCCAGTTGAGCTCTCCCATAACTAAGGTGCAGGATTCTCTCAAAAGCATACATTCTCATATGTAATTTTTCATTCTGGGAGGATTTTGCATCTAATAATAAAATTGTTAAAGATTAATAGCAAATCAAGATCATAAATCAGTGTGAACTGTCCCCCATCAGGTAATTACTACACAATGTTTTAATATAATTTTTTGGAGAATCATGATCCAGTATAGTTGTTTCTTTCCTCTGTAGTTCAATAGCCAAGATGTGGTACATTTGTACTGTTATGTCACTAGTTCTATAGCATATTATCATACTACATTTTTTTTTCAATAGTAAGTTATTGGTTACAAAGAGAGGCGTAGATCTCCAAAAATAATTGATTAAGGCTTGAGAATATCTTTATCATTGTAACGTGTTTTTCTTTTCTCAATTTCTTTTCTCAATTTTTTTTTTTTTTTTTTTTTGATGTATTAGATGTTTACAGTGTAAAGTGTCCTGTGCGGTCTCACTTTGTTTGTAACAGTGTATATATATTTGACTAGGTGAAAGATGCTGCTATCCTGACCGTGAGCCATACGCTTACGGGCATGTCATCCATGTAATAAAAAAAAAATAAAAAAAAATCAGAACCCTAAACATGCTTCATGTGTGTACTACAGTTATTTATTTCAGAATTGTGGATGTTGTGATAGCACTCATTTCAGACCACTAAGAGAGATTTTGTATAAAATTGGATTAAAAATTTAAAATAATAATTTTTCAAAACCCAGAGTGAAGCTTGAGCTGGGTGATTACAGAACGATCCATTCTGTAATTGATCCACTCGCATATGATCCACTCACGTACATTGTTACAGTTTATGCATCTCTTGGTAAAATGCAATGTTTGAGGCTTTGGCTTATTTTGGAACTATTTTCATTGGCAACTAAGAAATATACATATTGCTTAGCAAAGTTTTGTATAGACACCGTTCTGGTCCTCAGAATTGACTTGAGCCACATTCCAGGAGTTCTGATGTTTAGTACAACAGCACTGACCTTGTATCCGAATATTCCCATTTAGGGGAAAATAGTATGTTGTATGTTTGACAATGGCAACATGGCGGATATTGTACGTCCGGATTGCATTCACACTACACTCATGGATACTTTTAGAAAACACACATTTTAACGACAAAGTTTATCAAATGTAGTACTCTGTATGCAATTTTGGATGCATTGTGAAACTGTTTGCAACACTGCTTGTCAGTTTATAGCTGAATCAAAGGAATGCTTACATTCAGAACAAAGCACTTTTGCTTGTGTAATATTATAGAGTACAGGTGCCAAATATCCCCCTTGGGGATTTTTTTATTTATTTATTTATTTATTTTTGTGCAAATATATTTGGGGGGGAAATAGTAACATTTTACACACTGCAATTGTAGAACACCTGTTTGTTTAAAAACTTTTGGCATTTATTTATTTATTTTGTTTTTATTTAGTTTTTATTTTAAATTATTTGGATCCATCCCAATTGGTGCAACCTAAATAGGCTCACACAAATATTGCAGCCTTCATTTCTTGTTCGTTCATCTTGGAACTATTTCTCTTTGCGGAAGGTTTACGTTCGTTACAAGTAAGTTTGACCTGCCAACTCAATAAGCAAGTCCTAGAGGTTCTGTGAAAAACTTAAGAGAAAATAAATATTTTACAAAATGTATTTTTAGGGCTGTCAAAGTTAACACGCACACAAGATATGAATACATTTTTTTTTTTACATTCATATTTACCGAATTTGATAATGGATCATATTCAAATATTCAAAAGACTGGTCAGAAATCATGAGAAAAATCAGACATGCACATAACTTTAGTGTTGATCTCAGATATGCTATTTTTTTTATCAATATTTTTCACATAATATTTTAACAGTTTGCTCTAGTACAACAATAAGGCAATTAATTTTTTATTTTATTTTAATTTTGCTCTATATCACATTTAATATTTTTATATAGTATAAATAGTATATAAATAAGTATAAATAGGTTTTTATACATTAAAAATTATATCTGTGGGGTGTGTCGCAAGGTAATCAACGCATTTGGGTGTCAAACACGGCATGTAAAAGTTTGAAAACCCCTGGACTAGGTAGATTTTAACGAGGGAAAGTTATTTGGCAACCCAGGGGGAGGAGATCTGAGAAGCCACACACACTAACTGTAGACATTGGTCAGGCTTTTAAATATTGTTGAGAGGAAACCATTAGTATAAATGGGGGTTTGACAAGCTTATAGGAAGAGATGACACACTCGGCGGACAGCGATCGACAATTACAGACGGAAGAATATATCGATATTTGAACGCGATGTAGTTGCGCGTGACTTCAACGTACGTTTATCGAGTGACTTAGTAACGATTTTGACTTCGTTTCTTAACAGTTATTAGCGGTGAAAATAATCAAAAATGGCTTCTAGATCGGGTTTCCCCGTCAACCCCAGTACCCCAATAAACCCCAGCATGAACCCCATGAACCCCATGAACCCGGGTCACAGCAGCGCACTGAGAATGCCAGCAATGCCGCAGAATTCACCCTACAGAGGGATGGGCAGTACTCCGAACCAGTATCACCAAGTAAGTGAAGAAACCACTCTTTATTTGTTATCTGAAGCGTTTAGCATCACGCCATAGCTTCCCTTCTGTCTTAATAGAGGAAGTGTCATTTCATTAGCAACAATTACGATTTATTAGCACATTTATGTCATTAAATATTGTCAGTAAATAATCTATAAGAATGCTTCTTTACAAAAATACAAATAGAAAATGTTTAAAATCACTTGAAGAGCGCTGAGGCCCACGAAGAACAAACATGTACTTCCGCATTTGAGTCCCACCATAAGGAAAAAGCGCGTGCATTACTTTGAATAACTAAGTTACTTGCAAACAATCGGCTCAGCCACTATGGTAATACTATTCCCTTTTGTTACATACCATGGTAATACGATTTTGTTTGGACATATATAACATGGTAATATCAAGATGTTTGAACATGTACCATAGTATTATATTATTTTCTACGCAAATTCCGTTTATATGAATATGTTGTTCATTCATTCATTATCTCATGATATTTATCTAAAGAAAGTTAAAAGCCTCACTGTATTATGGTACCTCCACGGTTTTACATTTTTGGTAACACTTTGCAATGAATAAGCTCCCATTAGTTAGTTAATGAATTAACTAAAATCGGTTTTAAAGAGCAATGTGTTACAGTATTTATTAATCTTATTAACATTAGTTAATAAAAATACAACTTCATTGTTAGTTCATGTAAGCTCAGGTCCATTAAATATTAATATATGCAACTTTTTATTTTAATAATGTATTAGTAAATGTTAAAATTAACTAAGATTAATAAATGCTTTAGAAGTATTTTTCATTGTTAGTTCATGTTAACTAATGTACTAATTTTAACAAATGGAACTGTATTGTGAAGTGTTACTGTAAGCTGTAAGCTACCTTTATAGGCTATTTTAGTCCTACATTAAGTTTTACGTTGTACTTTACCTGTAATAACAGTCTACTATTTGTGAGTGTTAAAAGTACTCAAATCCTAAAATTGTACCCACAGCGCCCAAATATGCCACCCAGCCGAGGATTGCCAATGGGGGGCATGGGATCTATGGGTTCCCCTCTACCTGGTCCGTCTTATAGTGGAGGCATGTCCATGCGACCCGGGATGCCTCAAGCTGCGATGGACCCCACCCGGAAGAGACTCCTTCAGCAGCAACAGCAGCAGTCCGGAGGTCTAATGGGCCAGAGAAGGGGGTTAGTACATTTAGTATGGTTGTTTATGCATGTATGGTCAAAACATTTGAAGTGACATTTGCATTCATATCACTTTACAATTCTGGGTCTGGGTTATGGGCCTTATGAGCAAAGTAGGGTTTTATTTTTGGAGCCCCAAGTAATGTTTTTTTTAGGTGATGTTAAAGTCACCATAAAATCAAAATGTATTTTTAATTATTTATTGAATATTGCAGTATTTATTATAAATGATTTATTTATGCACATAATTATTTATTTTTTTAATTTGTGTGCCCTCGTAATTAGTAGGGCTGGGTATTGACACAATTTTCACGATTTGAAATCGATTTCTATTCACAAGCTTTTGCTTCAATTTCGATATCGATTATTTTGTATATCAGATACAGTACATGGAAAATTTGCTCAAGGAAAAAAATCTCATATAATGCTTTAAACTATACATGGGAGTCAGTTGGTACTACATTACTATAATATTAAAGGTTAAAATCAACTTATTTATATACAAACACTTAAATTACACTCAAGGATGTTTTTTATAATAAATAAAGTCATAATACTAACTTTAGAATTACATAATCATATTCTTCTCCAATGCATTTTTTGAAATATAAACATTTAAATCATGGCTGTCATAACTGATTCATTCAAACATGCATTAAATATTGAAGAACATTAAAAATTATAATGAATATGTAATATGGTGCATATATTTATCAGAATGCTACTCTCTAGAGTTAGAGTTTTCTAGCTCACTAATAAGTTTATGGTCACTTAAAATGGTTTTTCTGAGGTAAACGTGACGTGACATTGTTTACAAGTTGTTTTGTTGAAGTCTTTCCGCGGTTGAAACACTGATTGAGCGATTACACTTGACATGATATGGATTTAGGTTAGTTGTACTGTATCTTTTAACATACCTTCAGATGTTCATTCATGTTTATTTGGCGCTGTAACTGGTATTAAAGCGGAGTAGATGATTGGTTGACATGTGTCGTGCTGCCGCTTCTCTTGAACTCAGCTGCACTACAGCGATCTCTCACGCCACATTAAACAGCGCCAAAACGGTATTTATTTTTTTAATTTCATAATAAAATGGATGTCATTTGAAATCTGAGACTTTGTTTCATGTCTAAAGTAACAAAGCACAAAGATTATTGCGATTTATTGGATGATCCATTGAATTATCAACTAATCGATTCTTGGGATTTAAGAATCGATATCAATTCATAAAAATGAGAATCGATTAAAATAGAGAAACCTATATATTTGTTTTTTATCCAGCCCTAGTAATTAGGGCTGTCGTAGTAAAGGAATTTCGCTTGCGGTGATTTTGAGTGGCTCAATATCGTAATATGCATCAACAAACCGTTTATAATGAACATAAAAACACTGATTCATTTATGAATTAAAAAAGGTGATGACATTAATTTAACTTCACAATGCCACTTAATAAAGCCCAATTGACGATCAGTTCATCACCTGGGTAATGCTGAAGCTGATATTTCACTTCATTGATTCAATGCATTGAACTGCGCTGACTCCAGTCATAGGAAATCTCCTCAAATGTTAAAAGGATACTACGACAAAGATATCGCTTTTATCTTCTGACAACTGATTGCAAACCGATGCCAAAATATGTGCGATAAGTCAATATGTTGATTATCGTGACAGGCCTACTCAGAATATTATTAATCTTACTGATGAAGTGTTTGTTTTCTCTTGTTCAAAAAGCAGTTTTACTTGGATATACTCCACAATCACAACTTCTGTTTCATGCTGACTTTAAAAATGTGTCAATAAAGTGGTCTGGCTCTACTGTAATGTCAAATATGGTGTTCTAATAAAAGCTTTTGCAGTGTAAAGAGCATATGATTTGGCTTACATAACAGTGAGTGTCCAGTTCTGAACCTAAAGTGTCATTTGCCACCAGATAGGCGCTTGTCTCTGGAAACCAAAGGCTTCTTTGTCCTTCTAACTCAGAGACTCGTTTGTTTTATTTTGCCAAAGAAGCATAGCATAGCAGTGAACTAAAAAATGGTTTATAGATATTTCATGATATTAACTAGAAGACTGAACCATGGGGCAGATGTATTTCTTATTTTTGATGTTTGCTTAAGCATTTTGAACAAAACCCTAAAGGGATAGTTTACCCGAAAATGGAAATGTATTAGTTATCCTCATGTCATTCCAGACATGTATGATTTTCTTTCTATTGTCGGACAAAAAATGAGAACAGAAATTCTTTATAAATCTCTTTCCTCTTGTATCTAGTTTATTGTGTTATAAGCATGCCGAAATGGAATTGTTGGAAATGAGAAAAAAAAAAAGTGGGGGAAAAAAAAAAATAAATTTTTTTTGTTTTTTTTTGGGGGGGCAGAATGTATTTAAACATGGAGAAACTCTCTTATTTATAGCTGAAAGCATTATTAAATTAGCAGAAATATTTAATAAAAATAAAACATTTTGTACTTACCCCAAACTTTTAAATGGAGTACATTACGGCTTCCCAAAAAAAAAAAAAATTAAGCAGCAAAATCTGTGTTCAACATTGATAATAATAAGAAATGGTTCTTAAAGGGGTCGTTCACCAAAAAATGAAAATTATCCCATGATTTACTCACCCTCAATCCTAGGTGTATATATATCTTCTTTCAGAAAAACATGATCGGAGATATTTTAAAAATATCCCAAAGATTTACAATGGTAGTGAATGGGGGCCTGTTTTGAAGCCAAAAATAAATGCATCCATCCATCATAAACATAATCCAAAAATTTCTGGAGAGCCAGGATATATTTAAATATATCTCTGATTGTGTTCGTCGTAAAGAAGATAGTCATATACACCTAGGATGGCTTGAGGGTGAGTAAATGATGGGATCATTTTCATTTTGGGGTGAACTAACCCTTTAAGCAGCAAATCAGCATATTAGAATGATTTCTGAAGGATCATGTGACACTGAAGACTGGAGTAATGATGCTGAGATTCAGCTTTGCATTACAGGAATAAATTACATTTTGAAATATATTTAAATAGAATAAGAAGTTTACTAAGTTTAAGTAATTCGGCATTTGAGCTCAATCAACCTTTGAGGAAAGATACATAATTTTCACATTTTTATTAAGCATAATGATTGTTTCACTGTAAATCTTGTGCAGAAAAAGTTATTTGTTTGAGAATAATTATGTCGCTTACACTTTAGATCTCCAGTACTGTAATTTAAATAATATTTTAGCATATGTTTGCTTTGAGTCATGTTTCTTACACATCTGCTCTACATTTACAGGGTGAAGAGGCGTAAGATGGCTGACAAAGTGCTCCCACAGAGGGTGAGTTTAACCAGAATAGTATAAATCAGGTTGTTGGTTTTTTGTTTTGTTTTTTGTGAAAGTACATAGTTTCTCATGATTTTTGTATTCCTCAGATCAGGGATCTGGTCCCAGAGTCTCAGGCTTACATGGACCTTCTGGCCTTTGAGAGAAAGCTGGACCAGACCATTGCTCGCAAACGCATGGAGATACAGGAGGCCATCAAAAAGCCGATCACGGTAGATGTAGTAGACTGTAGCAATTCAGAGATGAATTCTTAGTTCGATTAATTTTAAAGGAAATTCACACATTTACTCACCCTCGTGTCATATCCAAACCTGTATGACATTCTTCTGTGAAACACAATAGAAGATATTTTAAAGAATGTTGGTAACCGTTTTAGTGAACTTGTAACTTCCATTTCTCAAAATATCTTTTTTTGTATTCCACAGAAGAAAGATGGTAAACAGGTTTGGAATGAAATCAGGGCAAGTAAATGATGACAGAATTTTCATTTTTTGGGTGAACTAACCCTTTATGCTTTAGCTTTGGTATTCACAGACTACTAGACTTTTTTCTCTATGCCAACACAAAGAAATTAACCAAATTGTTTATCATCTCAATGCGCTTTTTTCTACTCATCCAGCAAAAACGCAAACTGAGGATCTACATTTCTAACACCTATACACCTGGCAAGCCAGAGGGAGAGGAGGCTGAAAAGGTGGCATCCTGGGAACTTCGAGTGGAAGGCAAACTCCTGGAGGATGTATGTAATGATTTTCACTATGTGTTCACTTGTTGGCATGTATGTGTAACTCTAGGCAAGGTTGAGCAATCACGCAATGGTTTCCATTTACAATGTTTCATGACAAGTAACAGATCTAGATAAAGCTGACTGTGTCGCCCCTATACTTAATGCTTTTTATTTGGCAGTCTTGAGCCTCTTGGTCTGTTGGCCAGCTTAACTGCACTGGCTCATGTCCTCAGCTCACTCCTTCAAACCAGATGTGCTCTAAGCTGTTCCATGTTCCCAGACTTTTTTAAGGAAAAGGAATTGAGACTTCGGCCCATTTTGTGAAATTAGTCAGTAAAAGTCTAAGCATGTATTTGCCAGCTGAAGGCTGTGCTGCTGCCACATGAAAAGAGGAAATTATTCTTTTTCTTCACTTTTTTGCCTCAGTTGTTAAAACTTGTGTGGTACTGCAAGGGAGGGACAGGCAAGGCATTGCGCAAACATACTGGCGCAATAGCTGTATGTGCTGCTTCTAAAAAAATCCCTCCAGTGCGGTCAGCTCCAAACAATGCAGTATCAATCAGCGGCATGAGCGCATTGAAAAAAGATCTTGTTCTCTCTCCCCTTTTCCCTACTTCTTTCTCTCTATCTTTCTAACTGTCCTTAGCCTGGGAAACAGAAACGAAAGTTTTCATCCTTCTTTAAAAGCCTGGTCATTGAATTGGACAAAGAACTTTACGGCCCAGACAACCACTTGGTGGAGGTATGACATTATAGTGTTATTATAATAATAATTGGGGGCATAATTACTGGCATAAAAATTAGGATGGGGTGTCATTGGTTCTTAGGGGTGATTTTTTTTTTTTTTTTTTTTTTTTTTTTTTTAATTATATATACTAAGCCACGCTTAATAAAAATAATGAGTTGGTATGTCATATGAAATTAATAAATATTTAAATCCTGATGATCATCATGATGACCTCATCAAACACAATGTACTATCTAGCAGTAAATCCAGTCATTACATCTGTAGTCATATCTTTTTCTGTGTATCTTAGTGGCACAGAATGCCCACAACCCAGGAGACGGATGGATTTCAGGTGAAGAGACCAGGAGATGTGAATGTGAAATGTACTCTCCTTCTCATGCTGGACCACCAGGTATCACATACTGTACACATCTCACAAACACATACACTACTGGTCAGAAGGTTAGAATAATTCATATTTTTAAATGTTTTTGAAAGAAGTCTCTTACGCTCACCAAGGCTGAATTTATTTGATGAAAAATACAGTAAAACAGTAACATTTTTTTAATTATTTGAAATAAAAATATTTATAACATTATATTGTAACATTGTCTTTCCTGTCACTTTTTTTTTTCTTCAATTTAATGCATACTTGCTGATTTCTTTCTCTTTCCTTTTTTCTTTTTTTTTTTTTTGTACTCACCCAAACTTTTGAATGGTAGTACATTACGATTTACAAAAAAAAAAAAAAAATTAAGCAGCAAAAAAAACTATGTTCAACATTGATAATAATAAGAAATGATTCTTAAGCAGCACATTAGAATGATTTTTAGCGGATCTTGTGACACTGCAGATTGAAGTAATGGCTACTGAAAATTCAGCTTTGCGTTACAGAAAAAAATTGACATTATGAAATGTATTCAAATATTACCGTTCACTGTATTTTTTTATCAAGTAATTGCAGCCTTGGTTATCCAATCTTAAATCTTAATTATTACAAACATTGTCGTTCCACACCCGTAAGACCTTTGTTCATCTTCGGAACACAAATTAAGATATTTTTTCTGAAATCTGAGAGGTATGTGACTCATCCATAGCAACTTAACCACCACTTTCAAGGTCCAGAAAGGTACTAAAGACATCTTTAAAATGGTCCATGTGACTGCAGTGGTTCAACCTTAATTTTACTAAGCGACGAGAATACTTTTTGTGCACAAAAACAAAAATAAAGACTTTATTACGACTCATTGTTGGCCAATACTGAGCCGGCGCTCAGACGTAGAACCTGGAAGAATTGAACGTAAACAGAAAATTGACACAGAAGAGAAGAAACTATGGTTGAACCTGAATGTCAATTTTTAACTTAATTTTTCAATTTTAAAGTTTGTTTTGTCAACTTTTAAGAGAACATTAGCATATAGCCTCAAAGCTAACAGACATGGACTGAAAGCCAAAAAACTAAAGGGGTCTTCAAAAGAAAATAAAACTTCAGTCTATTCATTTCATAAGTTTGTTTGTTACAGAGTATATGGTTGTCTTTAGTGATATGATGATCTATCATCTTACTTCTCCTTTTACTTGACTTAGCCTCCACAGTATAAGCTGGATCCACGTCTAGCTCGTCTGTTGGGAGTCCACACTCAGACCAGAGCCAGTATCATGCAGGCCCTTTGGCTCTACATCAAAAACAACAAGCTGCAAGACTGCCATGAGAAAGAGTACATTAACTGCAACCGATACTTCAGACAGGTACCCAAAACGTTTAGCACTCCTAGAAGGAAATTACCCTTAGCCTGTTCTCACAATTCTTTAAAATCCAGTGTTTGGTTGCAACAAACCACTTAAGAAAACTCTTATGAATTTGTATATTTTTAACTAGAAATTAATTATCACGATTTAAGGTATCAACATTTTTTTCTTAACTTAATAGGCTTTCTGTAGTCGCCTACAGAATCTCAATCTATAACACATTAGAACAGAATAACTGCAGAAGCCGTAGTATCTAAGCTTTGCCTCTAAGCCATTGGTATTACTGGCACATCCTACCTAACTGATAGAGAGCAATTTGTCTTTTTTCCAGATATAGAAATTTTCCACTGCTCCTGACCTGTCAATAGAGGTGTCCCTCAGGGCTTGGTTCTTGGCCCAATTCTCTTTCTAGTCTATATGCTTTCACTAAATCTTAATTCCTTCAAACCAATGAATTATATTACTTGGTTTCACTTTCCCCTGTTATGCTGATGACACTCAAATCTGCATTAGCTCCTGTGTTACTTCTCTCATTCCTCTCAATGTCAGATCTCTTTTAAAACTGCCCATGTATACAAAGAGGGAGAGACCCAAGCCAAATGTGAAGACCAGATTATCATGGAGACTTGTTTGGGCCCACTTTGCAATGCCCCTGTCAACCATTCAGAAGACCGTAGCAAGTAGCAACCATATAGAAACACCCTGCATAATGGCACAGGAAAGCATCACTTGTTGTCTTCAGAATTTAGTTTAGTACTTGATCTGAGATATATAGCATGCTTTGTGCAAAGACATGCAAGGAATAGGTGCTTGACCAAGAACTCATTGGTTATAGACTGAGCCATGTGTCACCAAACTGCTGTAATCCTGCAGATTTTTGGCTGCCCCAGGATGAGATTTTCGGATATTCCCATGAAGCTCGCCAGCCTCCTTCAGCACCCCGACCCCATCGTCATCAATCATAACATCAGGTGTGTGCTTATGGTTTCTGTTCTGAATGTTTTAAGTTGTTACTTTACAAGCTCATTTGAAATATATATATTTTTTGTTTACTTTCTATTTTTTAAATTCTTTTTAATACTAAATGTATATTATTTATTAATATTTAACCTACCAAACCACAGTTTGATCACACTAATGTTTCTGAATAAAGCTTGAACCTACATATGAATTTCTCAGCAAAACTAAAATTGTATTTATTTTAAGTGGGTGAGTATGAGGGAAAGAAAAACAGTCAACTCATGTCCAGCATTGATGAGAACTTTGGGGGGGGGAAAACTGTTTAATACATTTAATGACTATTCTTAAGTATTCTTAAATGTGGAAAATTGTATTAATAGTATTTAGATATGTCTAGTTGTCTGAATGCAATTGTTATTAGTAGTAGTATGGTTATTTGATTTTGACTAAATGCTGCTTTATTGCTGTATCATTTTGTCAGTGTGGATCCCAATGATCAGAAAAAGACTGCATGCTTTGATATCGATGTTGAGGTGGACGACCCTCTGAAGGCTCAGATGACCAGCTTCCTGTCATCCACAACCAATCAGCAGGAGATTGCTGCCCTGGAGATGAAGGTTTGTGTGTGCAAGGACGTAAATGACACCTTGTGTAAATTATTTCCAACTCATTATTAGGGTTGGGTACCGAAGCAAAACCTATATGACCGGTATGTACCGGACCGAATCAGAACGCAGTTTTTCGGTGCCACTTAAATGCCTGAGCTGCTGATTGAAATATTTAGTGCATCACGTGATCAGCTGCTAAATTCAAACGTGCTTTCGTGCTTTGGCTGGCGCTGAGCCAGAGATGGACACACTCAGTGCTTGTCACATATCGTGTCATCGTAACTATTCAGTGTTTTCAATCACATAATATTTATTTTAGGTTTCAGACATTTAAATACACAAGTACTAGCTAAAAATATATTTACAGTTTGTTAAATACACACTGATGTCTATGGAAGTGGCAATAATAATCCTTTTAATTATTAATGGGTGGCACCCATCGCATATTATAGATCAAGTAACGTGATCATTATAAAGGGTTTTAAATGACAAAATACATTCACTTACACATATTTGAGAATTGCAATATCAGATATTTCATGACATAGTTAACAAGTTTGTGAATATTTTAAATAAAAAGGGGAAAACGAAATAAAAGCGATACATCTGTCATACAGCACTATTGTGGCTCCGGTGTGTCACGTGAGAAGTATGTCGCATTGCCATGGAAATAATAAGGTGATGCGTTCTAAAATTACCTTGTGCAGGACATGCAATAAGTCAGTAGCATACCAAGAATACTGACTACTTTTCTGTTATTAGTACTGTAACTGTAATTTAACGTTAAATTATTGTAGTTAGGTTAGGTGGCTTAGGTTTTATTGTGAATTTATGTAAATTTTTTGTGTTTTGTATTTACTTAATTTATATATTTAAGGGTCATTCTCACGAAATCATTAAAACACCACGGCACTAATGATTTTAAATATTAAACATGCATTTTAGTAATATATAAATACATCATAATAAAGACAATATTGTTCTCTACACTAAACAAAGAGTAATTTCAACATAGGAATGAAGTATTTTTGTATTTTACTGCATTCTGTTTCTGTTGATATTCTCATTACCGCAGTGCGTCCAGGTATATCTGAATGTATGTAACATTGTAATTGAAACATTAAAAAATTATATATAAATGTTCTAATAGATTTTTTCGAATGTATAATAATAATGAAAAAATAGCGGAAAAATGAAGTGTCCATCACTTATGTTTTCATCCTCCTCAACATTTTTTTAAGGACTATTTATACACATAATTTTAAATAAACCTTGATTTTGAATTAAGCAACACATGTGCCAGAACCTTAAAGATGGCTAGCAGTTAGGCAGCTCTCTTTATATTTCTTCAGTTAAAATTTAAAAATTCTCTTGTCAAACCATGTACACAACATTTTGATTATCATTACCGTAACAGGTCATTTTCCTCATTTAGGAAAAACTTGGAACAATTTTCTGCAAAAATGTACTTCATTAATGTCTAATTATGTACATTGAATAAAAAGTAGGCTCGATCATCATGGCTTCTCTGGATTTGCAAAAAATGCTAAGGTACCTCATCCTCCACAACACCATTCTCACTTACCGCATCAATTTAAGGCCAGTTGCGGTAGAGAGAACTTCTGTTTCGGTAATTAGATTTTTTTAGAACTTGTTTTGGAAATTATGTTCAAAAAGGTCTTAAACTGTAAGTAAATGTTTTTAAAGTAATGTTCTCAAATACTCCAGACTGTGAGAATCACCCATATATTGTTCAATTTAAAGAATTTAATTTTTTTTAATAAAAAGGCTATTCTTTAATGTCATCCACTCTCATTTTGCAGTTCAGGCACCGTTTAGGCACGGTACCATTTTAAAAGCATCGATTTGGCACTGGTATCGTAAAAACTCAAATGATACCCAACCCTACTCATTATGAGGTTACATATACAGCGTATATATGGGCTATTTTTAACCAAACATTTACATTCTCCATAAGATCCATGAGACTATTGAATCCATCAACCAGTTGAAGACCCAGAGAGACTTCATGCTCAGCTTCAGTAACAACCCGCAGGAGTTCATCCAGGACTGGCTCAAGTCTCAGAGCCGAGACCTCAAGGTACACTGAGAGCTTGCATTTGGTCATTTGTATTTTTTTTTCCATCTGTCATTTATGGATGTTTTGTCTTGGTTTATGCAGTTAATGACGGACACTGTGGGAAATCCAGAGGAGGAGAGGAGAACTGAGTTTTATCACTCACCCTGGGTCACAGAAGCTGTTGGACGCTATATATTTACAAAGGTACGTGCTTGGTATTTCTTTCCATTACAAAATACATCAGATGCTATAGTGTCTATAATATTGCAATTTTTTGTTTGTTTGTTTGTTTTCAGGTCCAGCAGAGGAGACAAGAACTTGAACAAGTACTAGGAATCCGACTCACTTAAGAAGGTTCAGACTCCAGATCCAGTCATCCAAGGAATTAGCTCAAATACCGATGAGAATAAAGCCAATGGAGGAACTTCATATAGAAGTTTTTGGTGCTGGTTTTGTTTTGTGTATTGCACTGTCATAAACTTCTTGTCAGTTGCAGCATTTGCAGACTGTACCATAACACACATCTGGTCATCTGGTCACATCAAATTTCAAATGCTGTTACATTAACTGGAATGCTTTAGTATGTATCTTCCTCTTTCAATTCAATCTCTGATCTTCTCTTACATTATATATTCTGAAAATGTAATACGGAAAAAAAAAAAAAACATCCAGTTCTTCTTTTTTTATGATTCAGTTTTTTGACATAGACATCTTTACTTTTATTATATCCTGTTAAATAGGACTCTCTCTTTTCTTTTTCTTTTTTTTTTGTATATTTTACAGTAAGATATATAGTACTGTAGCTAATTGGCTAAAACCCCTATAAGTAACAGATGCAACACAGCTTCTTGTTGTTTCTTGATCTATTTTGTGTTTATATTTAATAGTTCATTAATGAATATAGTTAACTGTATAGTTAATTAATTAGGAATTGCCAAACTCAAGTCTACATTTGCGATGTCATTTTAATTCTGACCGCAAAGGCTATTTTCACAAATTAATTGCACAAATTTTGAGTCGGAATGCAGTTAGTTATAATTAGGTTGACTAGTAATGAAAATGCAATGTTTTTCTTCTACTTTCAATATTGTGGATTTTTTCCATTTGGTCTCTCAGGAAAATATGTGCTGCACTGCGTTCAAGAGCCATCTTTTTGTGTTACCACCCCAATGAGAACTCCAGCACATTTGGTTGTCCAGCTGGTTTGGTTCAGTATCCCAGACTTTCTGTCTTCATCTTGTTAGTGTTTACAGATTTTTTTTTTTTTTTTTTTGCGCTGTTGTCTGCTAAAGTGGTAGAGACTGTACAGCAGTGACTGAATTTGCGAAAGATGGTGTGTGAACCATCAGCTTATTCTTTATTTTCAGGTATTCAAAGCCATTTTTTTTTTTAATAAGTAGTTTAGTTCAGTGTGTACTTCTACATTCCAAACCGCTGATGGAAAGTTTGTTTAAGTGGGTTTTAATACAAGGTCATTCATATTAGTGTTGTCATTTGTGTTAAGTTTTGATGACCGCAAGTTGAATTTTCAATTAAGGAACACAACAAGTTCATCTGGGAAATATAACATCTATGACATGCTGCTGATAACCACAGAAAATTGCTTTTGACTTGTGGTCAGAAACTAAATGTGTTGCCAGTTTTGTGCTTAAAATGAAATTTTGACTTTCTTTTTAAAAGCATCTCTGAGGAGTTGAAACTATTTTGTCATAATTGACTGCATGTCACAGATGTTGTCGATAGAGCTGAACTCTGAATGTTCCTTTCTATGGTTTCATTTTGTTTATATCTGAATTGTTTAGACAGTATTAATACTGATCTGAATTGCAACAAGCTCTTGTATCTTTGATTTTCCTTATTGTGTAAATGCCAATTAAGTTCTTACAACTTAAGTTCTGTTTTATATTTTTGTATCAATCGAATGCTTACCTTTTGTACTTTTTTACTGGGAAATTGGAATATTTTAAACAATAAAGCTTCCATAAAAGGGAATTCACATGTGACTGAACATAATATAAAGTATGTTATGATCAAAAAAATGACATTTTCTTTTTAATCACACTAATTGATGGAATATTAAATGTTATCATTAGAGTAAGTATGCAGAAGTAAGAACATCAGGTATTTCTGTTTACTACTAGATGGCAGATTGTTAGACAAGTCAAGTTGATGCATGTAGTGTTGTAGTTCTGGTTAGTCTGGTAATACCGGTCTCCAGTAATACCTCACCTGTCCTACAGACTTGTAGAGTTGCCTTTTACGCATATAACTGTTTTGCTGTGGGCTGCAAAACTTGTACAAACAATGGTGGAGGCTGGGGATGGGAGCGGGAGGGATTTCAGCAGACATTTTGTATAACATTATCAACGGCAGTTAGAGGTTCGAAAAGTATATTCGTTTACCAATTCCCCATTCCTCATCGGCGGTTAGATGTAATGGGTGTCTCTCCAGCCTTTCGGTGGCGCTAGAGATCACATCCTTCAGTCTGCATCATGCCCGAGGAAAACAAAGCGGAAAAAACGCCGCTGACGGACGGAAGTTTGTATGTTCAAGATGGCGTTGGACGGGATTGACCAAGTAAGTGGTATTTATGTGTTAAATCTTCTAACATGAGCACTATATTTAACTGTGATTTATTCGTTAGCATCACATATTTCATAGATTGAATCTGCTGTAACTGTAGTGTTTAGAAATATAAGAGAATGGTTGAATTTAAGACGCGTCTGCTCCGAATGAAGCAGAGTTTGCTGTCTCATTGTGTCACTGACTGGGACTGATCATAACATGGGATAACTGGATATAGCATGACACATTAACGAATATTTTGTTATTACTTACAGAATCACTGATAATAACAATAGAAATCTTTCATGTCTAATAATAAAATAATAAATCTCTGATTATACTTAAGAAATATCACATCTCTGATCATGACATCACAGAAATCTACTCTAATCATAACGTGAGAAATTTCTCATTATACTTATAATAACATGGTAATTGTATCATTTAAGGAAACATCATGAATCGTCACTTTACTCCAACAGACACTGTAACATTGTATGATAATTAATAGCCCGTTGTTTTATGTTACTGATATTATTGTCAATAATAATTTTTGCAGATGGATATTGAGGAGAGTAAAGGAGGCTCTGGTCTCCGACAGTATTACCTGTCTAAAATCGAGGAGCTTCAGGTGGGAATAGCCATGAAATGTTGTAGCTGACACACAATTTAGTCTGTAGATATTAAGAACCCTTGTGAATTTTTATTTTGTTTTATATTTATATTAAACTATTAGACTTTTGACCCACTTAAGTACATCTATGTGTAATTTCTTCATTGTGCACATTCAATACAATCAAGCACTTTTTTTTTTCCACAAAGATAAGTTATGTCTAAATGTGCTTGTCTCTTTACTCAGTTGACAGTGAATGATAAAAGCCAAAATCTCAGACGTCTGCAGGCTCAAAGGAACGAGTTAAATGCCAAGGGTAAAGCTCTTTCAGACAACTTTTTTTTTTTTAAATTTTTTATGAATGTCATCTTTTGGTGTTCAGATGCATATGCCAAATAGTATATGCTAAAAATATCTTCAGTATGGCATGACACGATGTGTTTTGCACTGTTTCCTGTAGTGCGCCTCTTGCGTGAGGAGCTTCAGTTACTGCAGGAGCAGGGGTCTTATGTAGGAGAGGTGGTGAGAGCCATGGACAAGAAGAAAGTGCTGGTCAAGGTTTGGCAGTCATTTTTCTGCTTTTCTCATGAGTACAATCAGTGCTGAGGCTGCTTATTCATTTGTATATTTATGCTTTGTTTTTAGGTGCATCCTGAAGGAAAGTTTGTGGTGGATGTGGATAAGAACATTGATATAAATGATGTAAGTGTTTTGGGTTTTACTAATGCTGTATGATAATGGTTAAGCTGATAATCACATGATTTTTCTGATTTGAGAAATTTCCTTTTACATTTAATCAGAGTTATTGTACTTTCACATAGGAACAATTCAAGAGATCTCACACACAGGGTTTATTTTACCTCGTCTAGTTACCTGGCATATTATTTACTATACATTAACACTTTTTACATTATACAGTCAGAAGCTGCTCTCAAAAGCTGAAACAGTGAAATTCCTAATATTAATAATTTAATTCTGAACTATTTTAATATTTTTCTATTTAAAAAAAATGGCACAGAGGTGGACTAAGTGCATTTATTCAGCAACTACAGTCACAAACAATATAGTTGAGATTTATTTTGGATGTATTAAAGTTTGTCACTGAGAAGGTTTGCTTGCCGATTTAGTCACAACAAATAGCACAATCTGCCTGAAGAAACAGACTGTTACATTTAATTTGAACAGAATATTGCAATGGATTTAGTTTAGAATAATTAAGAATGAAGTCTCTTATGCTCACCGATGCTGCATTTATTTGATCAAAAAGATTTACTTGATACTTTTTCTACTTTAATATATTTTAAAATGTAATTTATTCCAGTGATTATTTAGCATCATTACTCCAAGTGTCACATGATCCTTCAGAAATCATTATAATATGCTGATTTGCTGAATTCTTATTATCAATGTTGAAAACAGTTTTGTTGCTTTATATTTTTGAGCACAACAGACTTCTTTCAAATATATATATATATATATATATATATATATATATATCATCCTTATTCCATACTTTTGACCGGTATTTTGTACATAATTGTCACATTTTCAGATCATCAGCACTTTTTTTTGTTTGTTTTTGCAGTGCAGAGAGTTGAGAATATAAAATAAAACACTGAGCTGGAAATGTATCAGTTTAAGAGATTGGGGGATTTTAGCTCTTAACATCTGGCAACCCCAAGCATGAAAGCTTGTGGAGGCTTGTTACCAATGCAAGATCAAGGAAATGTCAAATGGGGAAAAAAACGCTTCCAGGGGGAACTAAACAGTGGACGGTTATGCTTGCTTAATCGTAAGCAGAAATTGAGATGGCAAATAAATTGCAATTAATCGTGCAGCCCTCAGTTTTACAGTCAATGAATGATACCTCAGGTTGAGGTGTATTACTACATTTTTAAGTGACCTGGAA